>CAJNDT010000124.1:206379-302142 GCA_905221615.1 Symbiodinium sp. CCMP2592 | reverse complement strand
TGATTCGGACGCTAAGGATCGATCTGATAAATGCGAGTTGACTAGCCAAATCTCCAGGAGGTTGCTTAAAGCCTTGAAATTTCAGGCAACTGGCGATGGGAGATTGGTAGCCATGCCGTCTAAGGCTGGTGGACGGAAGCCAGACCGCATGATTGTTGACCTCTGTGGCTTGGGTAACGGCTACGCCGTACCTAAGTCCACGAAAGGTTGCTCTCGCATAACTTGCAGGGAGCTGATTAGCTCCAAAGCCGATGAGGACAACCTTATCGGTATGATGAAGGATGCGTGCCGGAACGACCTGCGCACACCTGTGCTATTCGTGGCATCGCTTTTGCGATCAGGTGCTGGTCCTGGAAGTAGTGAAGGGGCTTGCGTGGGGGTGAAAAACGTTCTGGTGGGAAGTACAAGGTTTTCAGAAGTGTCTTGAAATCTCTCAAACGCCTGCTGAAGAAGTGTGCGGAATTTTCCGACGTCTATTTTTCGCTTGACATGCCTTCTTCATGTTCATGTTGGTCTTGGCCATAGTTGCATGCTCTTGTTTCAAGTGGCAAGGTGACGAAGGTTAAGGTTGATGATCATGTTGGTGCTGATGGCGATGGTGGTGGACGCAGGATCATGTTCTCTAACATGCCTGAAGCGGACCGTTTGGTGATGAGACTGAATGATTGCTTGGACCATGACTCGAAGAACAGTTTGTTGCAGCGCATTGATGTCTCATGGCGGTCAATTGCGAAGAATGTTCGCAGCCTTGTTCGAGCTCATGTCAGTGTCAGTCATGTTGCACATGAATCTGAGGACATTGCATGGCAGCAACATCAGTGTGTAGACGCTGATGAAGGGGCTATAAGACAGCCCCAACTAAGGAACAACTAAGGTCTGACCAGACGGATCGGGGAAGGGTGCCTCTTACGGAGAACCCGGAACCGTGAAGTCGAGTAGGGTGTAGGGACTTCCCTCCTACGGAGGAAGTACCGAAACCCGAGCCATGGCTGAAAGCTACAATGCCTACGAGCTGGCCTTCGATGGAGTGGACCACGAGGAAGTTTTCCCGTCTGGTGGGATGATGCGAACGTTTCTGAAGTTCCACAAGTTCCTGGAGATGTATTCTGGGGATGCGTCGCAGAGCGTCTCGCTCCCGCCGAAGATTACGAAAGACAAAGTAGTCGACAATGATCTCATTCGCACATGGGCAGCTTTCAAAGCACCTCCGTTGGTCTTGCTGTTCACGTGTGCAAATCTGTCGTCAGGAGGAGATCTTTCCATTCGAGTCCGAGAAATCCTCAAAGCTTGCTTGCTTGCTGCTCCTGAGGAGTACATGAACAAACCCTATGGGGAGATACTCGCCATGGTCACCAAGTTTGGTGGAGGTCTCAAACACATTGTTGCTGACTACGAGGGGAAGTTCAATGCCATCACCAGGTTCATGGTGGATGAGGAAGTGATCCGCGACGATGCAAAATTGGCTGTGGTTGAACTGGAACAAGAACGAAAGCAAGTTCGGTTCGACTTGAACACTGCAACAAGGAACATCGTCAGTGCGGACGGCTACTACAACCTCGCTGTTCTCATCAACTCCGTGGAGACGCCCTACCAGACTGTGACAGACACGAGAATTCAACAATGGTATACGGTGAATCAGGACTACTACCACAAGTTGCCAATGTCGGGTAGAGCACCTGCCCAATCAGACCTGTTGGCGGAGCCTACGTTATGTAGGGTGTGCAAGCTGATGTACATGTTCGCGAAACACACTGGATATGGACTACGGACCTACAACCAGGAATGTGCTGCGAACAACGATGGCGCCACGCCACTCAACGTTCACCAGCTGGCCATGATGATGCGCACAATGCCTCAAGGCATGGGACACCCGCTCTCCTTTGCGATGAACTCGCTCCAGGCGTTCAGTGTCTGTCTCCACGTGCTTCATTCCTACGTATCATGGGTTGATCCAGACACTGGACACCCGCATTACAGATGGTCCAATGATGTGCTCCCTGATTCCGACTACACCACGTACGCTTTCCTCAAGCACCACGTGGATGCTGTATGTGCAGATCAAGACAGGAACGGTTTCCAATTGCCGGATGCGTTCCGTAGCTACACCTGGAATCAATGCGGAGTTGAATCTGGGTATGTGGTCGACTGCTCTACCAAACGCGCCACGTTGAGCATATGGGAAGCAGAATTCCAACAGATGGGGGCACCGAGACCGCTTATGCAAGATGATGGCCTATTTCCGCCCAATCTTCAACGGCATCCTAGCTGGGTATACTCAACGGGGAGAGTTGCGATGCCTACGGCAAGCAACCTCGAACCGGAAGGAATCGTGCACCCTGAGCATGGAAGAACGCCGGGACAATCGCAAGGATCCGCTGCCGATCCTCGAGCCACCCCTAGCCACGGACCAAAGAGGGCAAGGACGGACGAGGCAACGGCATCGGCGTCATCATCTTCTGCGGCACCTCCTCCACAACCACCGACTTCGCAACCGGAAGAGGAACCATCGCAACCGACGTGGGAGGAAGCTCCAATCCCCGCTGGCGCTCAGGAAATTTGGTACCATTACGTCAACATCGATGAAAAGGGCTGTCGCTCGAGCTTGCTGGCGACGACCCGTGATCAAGACGAGTACCCACCTACCATTGATGAGACACCAAAGTTCGTGGCCAACCACGACGTGGGGACCACACCGATTCAGCATTACGTCAGAAGACTGGTGACCTACTTGGCAAGGATTCGTTCCGTCTCTCAAAGTGACGACAAGGGTCTCAACCTGAAGGTCTACGTGAAGCTGAGCACGAAGATGTGGTTACGGATGTATTCGCGGCTATACCATGCATTGGCATTGGTGTCGTGCGTACATCTTCCTTCTCCTCCAATGCTTACCTCGGCTGTGATGATCGAGGCAGACAGCGATCTTGTCGACAACGATGAAATTCCGGCAGAAGCAAGGATCAATACCATGAACACGCTGAACGGATTTCGCAATAGTTTGGGTATGGGTGGCAAGCCTGATGCCGCGACTATGCGCTCCCAATGCACGATCCTCGTCCAAGACTTTGACATGGTCGCAAGGACCAGAGGGTCATCGCATACAGTGAGGGAGAATCTCGTCATGCATGGATGGAGTGAGATCTACATTGTGAGCCCGTCGATCACCGCAGGTGCCAACTACAACTTCCAAGTCACGAAGGGGTCGTTGGAATCTGTGAATGAGACATTGGATGGCTTGACTGAAGAGCAGCTTGCAACCGTCACATTGCACTACCATCTGTCTCTCCAAGCGATCCTCATCGAGAACATATCATTTCCGATGAGTGAGGTCGGAGACGGAGCAGCGATTCGTGCTGATTTGCAGCGACAGCTCAAAGCCACGTACGTTGACCCCATCATTGCGGCAGGGAAGCGTACCACACGCCCTCCAATTGTCAACATCAACCACGACTTACGGTTCGTAGGAGCAGCCAGCAATTACCTTCGACAGAAAGCTTCTATGTTCAACGGTTTCCACGCGCTGGGAATGTACATTGAACTGGAGTTGCGGGCCCGAGCATGTGTGGTGATTCATGGATCTTCGTTTTGGTCAAGAATGTACAGTCAGGCGAAACATGCGTCGTCTGGCGTGCACACTCTGTCAGTTGAGAAGGTACCACCACCAGACAATCGGGTCAGGTTCAAATTGGGCCTAGCTATCTATGAGAAGCAGCTGTTTTGCGAGAAGATGGTATCCACGTGCTTTGTTGAGGCATCGAAAGTTCGCTCATGGGACGAAACTGTCCGCGCCGACTCAGTCGCTCACCCGTCGCTTGTCGAGATTTGGGAGGACAATAGTGAAGTCAAGACGTCCACCAGGATTTCGCAGACATGGTTTACGGGAGAACAGCAGCAACAGATCAGGTCGGGTGCCCAGGGTGACACGGTCGCTGAATCGTCCACAGTCACCTGGCAGGACTTTGACATCGCCATGACCGTTCCCGAGGCCTACTACGACAACAGGCACTACTGGTTCAGGATCGACACCTATGCGACCCCGAACACTGGTTATGTCAAAGGGAGAACGTTCTATTGCTCTGGATGTGAAGGAATGAAGTTGGCTGAGTGCTACGCACAAGCCTTCTTCAAGCCGACCGGAAACGGGTATCCTGGGCACTGCATTGGGTGCGCGCATACTTCAGCTTTGAAGATGCAGCATCAAATCAGCTCCTTCAATGACTTGATCGCGTCCCAGAAGTACACCTTGGCTTGCGCAAAGCACCTTTATGACCTGAGGCTTCAATTCGTGGATCCTCGTGTGGACATCAAGGAGTTCCTCAAAGTTTGTGCAGAGATGGTCTATGAAGACATCGGCAAGACGGTTTCTCACTACGGTGGTCTCCGAATCACAGCCAGTCAGGCCATCGAGTACGCGGCATGGGGAAAGGCCAAACAGTTGGCGTGGGACAGAGGGTACGACTCCGAAGGCAAGACATGCTACATCTGCTACTACGACGCCGGGAACTGCGCTTATGCTGGTTTCATGAGGATGCTTTTGACTCCAGAAGAGCGCCAAGAATGCTACCGAGGGTCAGTCTTGCCCAAGGAAGAGCTCCTGGGTGACACAGTGGAGCTGGCGCTCGGGCTTCTTACGATTGCAATGAGACACCCAAGTCATTTCATGAATTGGGGTGGCCTTGAGGGAGCAAATGCGTGCGCGAGAGGAATCGAAAGGTCATTCTTCCGCTACGCGTCGGCCGAAGCCATCGAGCTGATCACGGTTGACTCCCCGCGCAAAAGGACACCGCCCAAGAAGAATGAAGCAGTCGCTGAGATCGTCAACAACATGTCCGCTGACCTCGTGATTGATTTCACAGTGATCGTCGATGGTGATATCTACCCTGTAGAGATTGCGAGAACCGACGAGACACAGGCCGCTGACAACGTCACGGACGATCCAGGGTTCTCAGTTGCTCCACCAATACCTGCACAGGATGTGGATGTGGATGCGCAACCCGAAGAAGAACAAGGTGCAGAAGGCCCTGATCCCAGGCATGCAATTCGTGAAGGATTTGTCACGCAGCTTCAGGACTATGTTGGCGTACTCGCTCAGGGCGAAATGTCAGTCGGAAGCGATCGCATCACATTTTGTGTTGCTTGTGGCAGTGACTTACACACTCTGTCAAATTGCACAGAGAATGCTGCAACCCGGGACCTGGTACTTCGAGGCGTCCAGATCATCAAGGAAAGTCTTCTTCGATATCCACGTCGAGTACCTACACAAGAGGCTGAGCCAATGGACGTTGACACCACAGATCATGTGAGTGTTGCATCCTCGGACCGACGACCCAAGGCCAAAGCCCGACCGCGACGCGGAGGCGAAGCCGTACGGGGTGATGTGGTCTTGATCCGTTATGAGAACAAACACAATCTCTGCACGGATGTGGAGAATCGTCGGGGCCTAAATGATGCTTGTGGCGTACCACTGCAGGAATCGGGACCAGAGAATAGCCAGCGAGTGGTGGACATCATTGAGCAGCTTTCGGACCATCGCGACCGACGCCTACCTCAACGAGGAGACCGTCCTAGCTATGTTTACGACGAGAACACTCATAGCTACACCAATCCAGGCTATGAATCCATCGGCGGCGGAAGGCCAATCCGGTGCGGGATTCTCGACCTGATCCCAACTAAAGGTGCAAGCTTCATCAACAATCGGTGGGACATCGTAAATGAAGTTGTCCTTCGCAACATCACCCGTCAGCGCAGGTTGAATGCGGATTGGGCGCTATCATGCATCCAGTCTGACTTGCGCCACAGAATCGCCAGGCGCCCAGGCTCGGAGTGGCTTGACAACAGGTGCCAGGTGGCATTCAACAGTGTCATCAAATGTGATGAAGGAGGGTGGGTTCTGATCGAAGACTTGGTGAGGCATGAGCCACTATGGACCCATGAAAGCAGACGCATCACCGAAGGGGTCTCAAGGACCGATGACCAACAGAAGAAGAGAGTGTACAATGAAAGACTTCAGCTATTGTTCCAGGGGAACATGATTGCAGCCACGAAACGCAACAAGGCCAAGATTCGGTTGCAGTTCCTGGGTGTGAGAGTGAAGGACCCCGGCACGGAAGTTCTTGGATCAGCAGGTTCGAACAGTTGGTATCAGTTCGGGACCAGATCACGGAGATCCAGAGCAACGACCATTGCCGGCATGGCCAGAGGTACCTGAACCTATGCAACGGCTGGGTGAAGCCATGGGCAGTTCGGGCTACGAGTGGTCACTCTGCGCATTCAGATCCCCAGAACAACTTGCTTCAGTTGGACAAGAACAGGTTCGCAATATCTCCATCTATGACCCTCTTGCAACGTCTTGGAGGTGCGTTCCACGCTACGGCATGCCGCAACTTGGATTCCATTGTCACGCAAGGCATCATGCCTGGTTCGGAGGACCCCGACGGGGACTTCGACCATAGGCGCCAATTCCGAGGCAACCAAGGCGGCAGACTCCACAGCTATTGGGGGTGTTTGCGCCGTTCGATCACCGGAACGCAACGACCAAGATGCGAGTACATGGACGAGACGCCAAGCACATGCCATTGGCGGTCCTTCATGTCCCATCGCAAGATCTTGCACGAGAAGATGGACGTATCACAGACAGCGGCATCATGATCGTTGGTCGAACGATACCTTTCCATTTCGTCAAGGAGGTATGGTTTTGCGTCCCTGATCCTCGAGATACACACTCTTTCGCTCTGGTGGAAAAGATCTACGATGAAAGGTTGGAGAAAGAGCTGGTGTTGGACTACAATGCATCACCGTTGCTCCCCGAGTTCGAGAGATACCGAACGCCAAGCAAGATCATGGAATTGCTTTGCGAGATGCCTCCTGGACCCCATGACACAAGCAAGGAGCAGATCATTCGTGACCTCACGACTGTCCTGGAGTCCCACAGGGAGAACACGGTTCGGCATCACTACATGGACAAAGGAATCAAGTTTGTCATCAAGAATTGGCGACCCGAAGACCTACGCAGAGACGAGGATGGACGGAGAATGAGGGTATGCCCGGCATGCTACAACATCGTTCCAGCATGTTTCTCCCGATGCACGTCTTGCTGGTCACAGTTCGTTTCGAGCGGATATTACCAAGGTTCTCCACAACGGGAGACTCCTACGGAGATCCCCAGTGACTTCATTGCTCAGACAATGGAAGCCGCAGCAGCCGCAGTGCCTGAGGCGCCCGAAGAGGAGCAGGAAGCCATGGAGGTAGAGACCGTTGCGGAACCTGAGGAAATCCCAGAACCGTCTGTCGTCGCGGAAGACGATCCAGAACAGGAACCTGATGAAGAAATGGACGTCGAGCCTGGAGAGGACTTTGATGACGCAGTTCCAGAAGCAATCGCACAGGAACGTCGTCCCGTCTTCATTACCGGCCAGTCTTTGAACATCGATCCTGAGCTACAACTTGCACGTACCGCCATGCAGCCATCTTACTATTCTGGAAAGCGAAATGCCCATTGCATTGACGCGAACATGACCGCTCTGTCGTACATGGCATACGTCGTATGCAGATCCATCTACAAAGCTTGGTCAGGATTCGCAAAGTGGGCGACTATGCCGTTGTTTCAGATGAGGGAAAGTTTCGCACTTGGCCAACGCTATGATGTGCTTGGAAAGTGGGGATCTTTGGCGGCAGTGGATAAGGAAACGGGTGAGCAGGGACGTGACTGATGAGGAGATCATTCGCTTTGCAAAGGAACCTGAGAACCTCAAACAGTATGATCCCAACGGGACTTACACCTTGAAGCGCTTCCGGACGAACCAGATGCTTTCTTTACTTGTACGGGGAGCCAACATGATGGGAATTGGCAGGGACAACTTCAACCCTACTACTTACTTGAAGAGCGACAGGGATGAAGATGTAAAGGCTATGCACTTTTGTTGCCTGAACGTCCTATGCGAGGTGATCCCAATGGTGACGGGACACCAACAATTCTCAGTGCTACGACCAACGCCAACTGGACCAGTGGACTTCTTGTACATCGACCCCGTCGGTATTCTGCTGACTCATTCTGATCAGTCAGTCCAGACCATCGCCTTGCTGGTGGACCACAGTGTGCAAATGCCTGCGCATTTCATGGACAGATTGAACAGATCCAAGACTGAGAGACAGCAAAACCCGACGACAAAGCGTACGGAGGCCCTACATCACATTTCGGCCGCTGACTATCTTCCTCCAGGTGGTACATCCATCCTGGACACGCCTGTCACTACGGAGGAACGTGAAAGCGCTTCTTCATCCAAGGGACCTTCAAAAGGGCGTGGAAGAACCGGAGGCGAGCAACATGGTGGCTGGAACACCAATTCCTACCACGACTACATCGCCGCCAAAGGCCGAAACAAAGGCAAGGACAAGGGAAAGCCGAGGAACCAGTATCCAGAGGAGAACCTCCGGCCCTGTGACCGCGATCCTACGTCAACGCGAAGATGGTGGCGAGACAACGCCTGATCTTCCTCGCCTATCAGTTCGTGACCTCTGAGCTTCGCCCGTGGAATGCCATCGCGAATGCTTCTTTCTTCGGTGACGCCTGATTCGTTTGTCATTTCAGGGGATCGTTACTGACGTAGATGAGTGTCACAACGTTTCTAATTGGGATGCAAAGCTCTGATTTTCAATGTCAACGTTGCGGCGGAACATTTTCTGTTGTCCTATCGTGCCATCTTCCGGGTGAGCAGCGTCGGAGACGCAACTCATGGGGGGTGCGAACGGACTGCGATGCCTTGTCATGTTCTAAGGTGTCACTATAAGAGCTGTGAGCAAGACCGTGTAAAGTGCAAGAGAAGGGGGCACGCTACGCGTCCCTCGACTCTAGGGGGCATGCTACGCATCCCTCATCTTTACCTTTCTATGTGACCGCCAACGCAACGTTTGGCTCAAGTCAATGCCCATAGCTAAGTGCTATATGTGTCTTCTATCCTGAGCAATCAGAGCTATCCCGTTGCACAGACGAACCGCCGCCGGCAGTGAGTGCAAAAGGAACGGCCGCCGGTTCTGCCTGCATAGGATTGCACGTGTGGAAGTAAGAGGGAGAGACAGGGTCCAGTCTGTGGAGAGTGCTAGCCAGCCACACCTACACTCATTACAGCTCTGGTGGGGAGAGCAGCAACTAAGTCGAGATCAATCCCCCACGCATCTTGACTTACATCCTAAACCCTAAATCCGTAAGCCCCCCAACCCTGAAAGCCAAGAGCCCTAAAGCCTCAACCCCTAGACCCTAAAACCCGCAACTCGGTGATTCGTGTGCTAGGCGTTCTCTGGGGTTCTTCCAGGTGTTCTTACAAGGGGTTAATCAACAGTATAGGGCCTATCACGGATTACAATTTTGGAGGTTGTAGTGCATGATAAGTACAACAAGTAGTCAAGCAAGGGCCTGGGGTGCCGGGAGAACTCAGATTCAGGGCACCAGCAAGGGACGGTGTTGGCTTCAAAAGCTACATTTGGCCTTATAAAGCCCCCCAGTGAGCTCAAACTCCCACACAACTTGAAAATAACAGAACATCCGATTAGGCTTGGCGTTCAGGGTGGCCTGGGATCTACCGGCTACTGTTTGCAACTGAATGCAGAGCCCAGACGTTGGGCCGACTGGTCCGGCAGCCCCAGTTTCCTCTTCGTAGCCGAGTAGTTTACTATCATAACCTTTTTCCACTATTATTATGACTGTGAATATTAGTATTGCAATTATTGTATTCCTGTGATCCTTACTACTATTGCTGTCGCAAACCCCAACCTTTCTAGCAAGGGACTTCTCTGAAACTTAAACCCCTTGCCATAGGGCTCAGAACCTAAATCCTTGGCCCCAAACCCTAAAGCCTCGACATAGGGCCGTAAACCCTAAACGAGAAGTGTAGCCTTGTCGGTGTCAGGGCCCACAGCAAGTCACGGATTAGGGTTTAGGGTTTAAGGGCTAAGGGTCAGGCATTCTAAAGAACTCAAGCTTTCACATTTGGAGCTCGGGTTCCTATATGACGCGAACTCGCAAATATGGCCGCAGACTGAGTTCTTTGCATCAGCTTATGACTTCCAGACGTCTGAGTAGAAACCAAGCGGTTTAGAGCTCAAGGGCCCCTAAGCCCTAACACCAACCGGTAGTTCAAGTTAGGGCAGGTAGGGTTTGGGGTTTCCGGGTGCTTGCACTCGCCTGACCGAAGAGCCTTAACCCTTGCTTTTCGGACCTGGGCTGAGGGTGAAGCCAAGACAGCGGGCCGCATGGTTTAGAGTTGAGGTTGGGCCTAGACGAGTACCTTTCCAGGACCTCAGATCTAGCATGACTCACATCCTAGAGGTTGTGCTAGACATGTCGGTAGCTGGAATCTGGAAGTTTTAAGGCCGATGGAACCAGGACCCTCCTTGTACCCTCAAATCGGGGTATATGGTCCCAAATAAAGGGTACTTAGGGTCTAATAGAGGGTAGATGGAGGGTCTAGGAATAAACCTAACGCCCGCAAACCCTCAGCCACCAAACCAGGACTTATAGCACACGAACCCTAAGGGCCTAGAGCCTCAGGCCCCAAAGTAGTTCCTTTTGGGGGTTCATATTTAGAATCCTATAAGGTAATCCCAAAAAGGAACTACTTTGGGGCCTACTTGGAGGGTCGGGGGACTTAGTAACTGGTTATTTTAGGGGGTCTATAAGTACCATAACCCCAATTAGGGTCCCTTTTAGGGTACTTATAAGTTTACTTACTAACTACTTACTAAGTCCCCCGACCCCCCAAGCAATTCCCTAAACCCTTAACCCCGACTCGCATCCCGCAGTCCAAATCTTCGGGGGCCTGCCTGGTCTGGTCCTTGCGCGCAAGGGTACATCCGGCCATATCCCCTGGGGTCCAAAGGACTCAATCATTAGGTACTCGGTTTTAGGATGGTAGTTATGTAGGTTACTATTTTGGGAGAGTGTATGATTGTTAGGTACTTGGACTTTTAGGGTATTGCATCAACCTTTTCTGCACAGACGCGAGGTTCCATGGTATGACCATTCCATCTTGCGCTGCCCGTGCCGGATTGTACTTCTGGCGACAATCAATTCGCTGTGGGTGGCCAGCCGGCGCTGCAAAGCAATACATAAACGCCCTGGCGAGTGTTTTCGTGACTACTGTTGTTTTGTACTCCTGGCGCTGTGTTTTTTCGACAACATCACTACCATCACTGCCACTACTGCGGACTGCGACGGAGACGACGACGACTGTCTCGGCAGCAGGTCTGTTGGAGATCAATTACAGTTTTAGAAATTTCGAAATGGGATCGTCTAAGCACAACTTCTCGATTGTGGTATGAGCAGTATCAATACGGAGCCATGCCCAAAAAAGGCCTGCTTTGCAGTACAGTCCATTGTCCGGGTGTCAGAATCAGAGTCTAGAGCCATAATGCAGACATGCAGAACGATCCCCGATTCCTAGACACTTCTCTTCATTTGCTGACCACCTGAAGCGCTTGCACGTGACGGGATCCATCATGCCTTTCGGCTTGCTCAGTGCCGAAGCCCCACAGCGTCATGCCCAACATGTTTTGCATGTCTGAGATGTCTCATCACGGGCCAAACGATGGCTTTGGTCTGTTCCAGCTCCCAGAGATTTCAGCATACCGCCAGTACACAATGAACCCATTTGGAAGATTTAGGGCCACCTGACCCCCAACAGATCAACTTTCTCGGGGGGGTTCGTTTTCATAAAGGGTCGTTTGGGTTACAAAGAAATCCTAGACGTTCTCGGTCACAACACCTTGTTGAGGCTTAGGTTCAGGGTTTAGGGCTTACCTAGGGTAACACATGTAGCCTCAGAAGGAATATGATCCTAAACAACATGTTACCTTCAATTTACCATTCTTAGGTACCTTGGTTACTCTAGGTACAGCTTGGGGCCGGGGTTCCGCGAACAGGACTTATAAAGTTTAATCCCACAACTCGAACAGTTGCATGTTGGATCCTTCATTTATGGAGGCGGTGGCATCGAAATTCGATCGAAAATGGGCGCACCATGTCTCGGAGTTTGGCTGTTGATACAGCTCAACCGTCAACTGCATCTCAAACTTGAAGTTCCGATGGGAGCTGATGCGAGGTTTGGTAGTCAAGAGTCTATAATTAGCCAGTGACAGCTAGTGAGGGCTCTCTCTCTGTGTGTGTGTGCACCTTGGTTTACGATGGCAGTGTATACGGTTGTGTGTGTTTTGTTTTTTTCTTTTTTTCTGGGCTTCGTGTTGCGTGTTTTTGGCGGCAGTCCCGGCTGTGCAATCGGATCAAAGTCACTATAACGGGGGTCAAAGCATGGTACTAAGATGTTGATGTTTCCTTCAACCCTGAAGGCCCAATTCGTAAAGGCCACAGTCTCTCAAAATCTAGGTCCTAAACCCTGCAACTTTAAGCCCAAAGCATTGTTTGTAACACCACTCTGCAAACAAACCAAGCTTAAACAAACCCCCCATGGAGCCCTTAATCCATTAAGTGCCACGCCTTACCCTAAACCGTTGCGGTACCCCTGATTATCATCTGCACAAAGGACCCCTTCTAATAACTCTAAAGAAACTACTCCGAAGTAGCCCCCTTATAGTTTAGTAACCCCTACAGAAACCTTTAGGGTTCTTTCAAGAGTCACCCTGTCATAATAGCCCTTACCGCAAGCCTACGCTCGACAAACCCAGAACCGCCTCGTGCGACCTACGGAATATGCCGTAAATCAAATTCGGGGTTCCACTACAGTTGAAGGTATATTCCCTAATTAAGGGGTATTGGGTTCTCTGGGCATGGCTGGCCGCTGAGCAGCACTCCTGGCGCCGGCGGCCTCGGCTGAGGAACTTTGGGATTTCGCAGCTTAGGCTTTAGGTTTCCTTTTTAGGGTTTAGAGTTTAGCGCTCAGAATTCAGGGTCTAGGCTAGGGTTCAAGGTTTGTTCTACGGTTTCACGTTTTGGTTTAAAAGCTTCGACGAGTTTTACAGGGGCTTCAGGTTTGTTCATAGGGGTGGTTGCCAAAATTATGCTCCCTTTTTGGGTTCCTAATGTAGTACGGCACCTAATATTAGGGTACCCAAAAAAGAAACATAACTTTGACAACCACCCGTAGGGATTGAGGGGATCTCGTGAGATTTCAAACGTCTTTGCGAGGACTTGTCAGGGTCGCGCTGGCGGAATGCATCTATGTATGTGCGCGCACTACATATACTTATATAATACGTATATATATATATATATATATATATATATATATATGTATATATACATATATATATATATACGCACACACACATGTATGTATATTCATACGTCTATGTATATGTCTATGTCTGTATACATATCTGTATATAAAGCTGTATATATATATATATATAACGATATGCGTATTTTACATATATATATATATATATATGTATTTATATATAGTTCTCTATATATATATATATATATATATAATATGTTTATATGTATTCATATACCGCTGTATTCGCTCAAGTGTATATACTCAAGCTTACAAACCCTACATGAGCTCAGTGCTCCATCATCGGGTGCTGAAAGGGGTTGGCTTCATGAAAGGGCTGCAGGGTTTACGGTGCTCGGCTGCCTGGCAGGAGTGCATGAAGTTGCTGCCAGCAGCACATTATTCACGAACAACATCTCGCCATCGAAGCACTCCAAAACCGCATGCCACGGGATCGAGGATGACAAGGACACTATGGGAGATCATGCTTGATTTGCAGCAGACTTCGAAGATGATGCTGGCACAACATATCTTGCCAGTGCTGGCAGTGCGATGCTCCTGGAAAAAGCCAAGACTCACCGGTCCGACATAAAGAGCACCGCGTTCCTCCTGTCGTGTTTGTTCGTGAACCTGGGCTTGCAGGGTTTGGTGGCTTTAGGGTTTACGGATTTCAGGTTGAGAGCTTACGGTTTCCTGGTGTGTGTGTGTGTGTGTTCGCGCATGCAGCCCGCTCAGAAGGTACATGAGTTTGTGTGTTTGTGGCTGTGTTGTGTACAGGCACATGTTTACAACCACTGCTATTTATAAATAAATAAATATATACATATAATATATACACACACGGACTTGGTTAGATGTACACACCTGCACATACAACTAAATAGACCGTGAAAGAGTTTTAAACCTACCCAGGCATACAAGCATGTACGCATCAGTGTGTTCCAGGCTTATGCATGCATACGAACACTACACATTTGCCCATGTAGGTGGTACTTGTGATGTATCCTGCACGTTCCTTTTGTGCTGCTCAAGCCCGAAATCCTAGCGTCCAAACCTTGCAAATCGGAAGCCACATTTTCCACCACCCTAAACCCTGAACCCTCCAAATCGAGAAGTGCACCAAACAAACTTCCCTGGAGCCGAAATGCTCAGCCCTAAAACCGTAAACCCCTAAACCCCACTTTAACATCGAGACGTCTACCTAACAAAAAGTTCCCTAAACCCTCAGTCCCTCGGCCGGAAAGCGTAAAGCCAGAACCCTACACGGCGCTACACTAAGCCCCTGTGGGTTATGGTAGTTCAAGGTACACCCTAAAGCTGCGCATCGAGAAAGAACCCACCGCCTTAAACACCACCACCCTACACCCTAAATCCTCAGCCCGAAGCCCCAAACCCATAAACCACTCAACCCCAAACTCTAAAACCCTGAAGACCTAAACTTACCCTAAACCCTGCAAAATCGAGAAGTGCACCAAAAACAAATTCCCCTAAACCTTAAGCCTCAGCCCGAAACCCTAAACACCCAAACCCTAAACCCCAAGGACCTCCTTAACCCTTAAGCCTAAACCCTACACCCCCAGAAACCCCTTAAAGGAGTCCTAAACCCTAAACCCCAAGGAACCCCCTTGAAGGAGCCTGAAACCCTAAACTACAAGGAACCCTTTAAAGGAGTCCTAAACCCTACCCAGAGGCCCCCAAGTAGTTCCTTTTTGGGAGTACCCTATAGGATTCTATATATGAACCCCAAAAAGGAACTACTTTGGGGCCTCTGGGTAAACCCCAAGGAACCTTTTCAAGGAGAGAATCCACTGCTCCAAGGCAGATGCTGGGCCCTAGGCGAGGCCTGGCAGCCGGGAGCTCGGGCTTGACTTTGCTGGTTTAAGTTTTTTTTTAAAAAACAATTTTGGGGTATAGAGGTTTAGGGTTTAGGTTTTTAGGGTTTAGGGTTTAGGTTTTTAGGGTTTAGGGTTTAGGTTTTTAGGGTTTAGGGTTTAGGTTTTTAGGGTTTAGGGTAAGGGTTTAGGGTTTAGGGGTTCTAGGGTTTAGGGGTTTTGTTATTAGTTACGTGTATTCTACCATAATTTAGAGTTCCTTTAAGGGTTCTATAGGGTTGAGGGTCAAAGGTTCAGGGTCTAGGGCTTAGGTTCAGGTTCTTGTTGAGGAGTTTAATTCCTAGTACTAGAGTAGATAACCTTTAACCTTTTTGGGTAGTATAGTCCCTGTATAATCCCTATATAACCAAAACGATTAACCTTTAGTTCCTCATGATACCCGACAAGTAGATAATTTCAGTTGCCATGCCTAGGGGCTCATACCCTATCCCTTCTTTTAGGATACTAAGTTTTGTGGTTAGGATCTGCTGTATACAACAAGTAGATACCCTTAAAGCGGGGTAGGGCATGAGCCTACAGAAAATACATAGAAACCAAAAGGAGAAATGTAGAGCCCTATTTTGTTCACCTAGATTGAATGCCTTAACAAGAACAAGAACGCGATTTGGGACTGGGTTTGGGGTTTGAAGGTTTCGGCTGTTGAGGTTTGGGGTTTAGGGTTCTGAGGTTTGGGGTTTGAAGGGTTTAGGGTTTGAGGTTTTGGGGCTTTAGGGTGTTGGGTTTGGGGTTTAGGGTTTGTAGGTGTGTGTGTGTGTGTTTTAGGATTTGGGGATTTGGGGTTTGGGTTTTGAGGCTGGAGGGAGGGGGGGGGCATTGTTGGGGTGGGGTGTGGGGGCTGTTGCTTCGGGGTGACAGAGTCTTTCAGTTTATTCGGGATGTTTATGCAGTTGATTAGTGTTCTGCCAGGGTTTGGATAGGGTGTTATGTGTTGGGCTTTGGGTTTAGGATCTTCTGTTTTGTTCTCGGGGCTGCGGGTTTAGGGTCCTAACCGTAGGCTTTGGGGTGTTGCGGGGCAAGGCCTTAAAGTTCCCACTAAGACCAGCGCCCCCTGATCCGAGTTGTGCCTTAAGTCATAGTGACAAATTCATATATATTTCTTTGGCAAGGAGGTGGTATTTCCAGTGCTTGGGATTCAGGACCTTTGGTTCTCCGTTTCCGAGACGGGCTAGGTTTGGTGGTGAATAAACCGCAAAAGAGAACCCGGCTTGCTCTTGACCTCCTGTCTGGGTGCTGATTCCTGAGCCTGATTATTTACCTGTTTTCGGTGTTTTCTACCAATTCGAGAAGCCACTCTCAACAGCAAAAAGGTCACCGTCAAAGCTGGCATGCAGGTAAGCGACAGGTCATAGTTTTCCGTCACATCCAATCTCTGATTCAGGCCATAATATTGTGGGAGCAAAGCTAGTTGCGCAGATCTTGATTCGCAGAGGGCTTGGAAATTTGTTTACCTGTTCGTTTGCTTTGTCTGTCTACTACCAAAGTAGCCTCCGCTGTCGTAATGTCGAACTCACACACCCGACCACGTGCGGCCTCGGCACGACTTCTTCCACACAACGATCAACCTTGCAAAACGGTCACAACGGCCAGACAAAGGTGTGGGGTCTTTTGGTTGAAGGTTATGAAGATTTGGGGGAGGGCCAGCAGTCCGGGGTTTGGAGTTTAGGGTGCATAGTCTATAGTCTATAGTGGGCTTTGTCGTAAAGTTTTCATAGAGCCATAACCCAGGCTCGAGAATTGAAGAGGGTCTTGTAGTTTCATGGCCTTTCGGGTGTGTAACCTAAGTGCTTATGCTTTGGAGAGTCAACCTTGCTGATGAGATGGATACAACCAAAACGGACAGCCCGAAACCCCAGCCCCAACCGTTGCCAACCCTTGGCACTCGCAGGGCCTCAGTCAACATCGTGCCGCATGCAGTCAGGGACGATAGGAAGAAATATTTGGAGCCCAACTCCATCCTACTACTGCCCTGCACTTACAGAATTGTTGTTTTGAATACACGCCTGGTCGATAAGAGTCGACAGCTGCGGTTCTCCAAGGTGGGCAGCAGCCGCAGCAGCACCACGACCAAGGATGTTCGGGCCCCACGTGCGGCACCAAGATCGCCCCCAAACCCTTAAACCCCAATCCCTAATTAAGCCCCAACCGTAGTCTAATTTAGGATGCAGGCTTTGGGATTCAGTTCCGCGCTACTGCTATGTAAGTTGTGAACGTACAAAACGCACCGACCATGTTGGCTAACCCCATGATTAACCCCAAAATTTAATACCTGAGTGCTAAAGCCCCAAGCCCTAAACGATGAAACCCCAACGCCAAGCCCGGCTTCATGAGACAAGGGCTTTCGACATCTTTTTTTATCTAATCCCAGTTGCAGCAGTCCTCTATAAGATTACGTACTAGTAGTAATAGCAGTAGTAGTAGCACTAGTTGTCGCAGCAGTAGTAGTAGTAGTAGTAGTAGTAGTAGTAGTAGTAGTAGTAGTAGTAGTAGTAGTGGTAGTCATGATTAGTAGCAGTAGTAGCAGCAGCAGTCGTCGTCGTTTTCCACTCTCAGTCGTAGTCGTCGTCTTCTGCTCGTCGTAGCCGAGTGCACAGCTGCTCTTTGTTTCATACATTTGTCCATGGTATGACGATGACTACCCATAGGCCCCATAGTAGTTCCTTTCTGGGATTACCCCAGAGGATTCTATATGTGAACCCCAAGCAATGAACTACTTTGGGGCCTTTGGGTAGTCCTTTGCATTCCACGACTCTTTCCTACGTGTTTGCTATCTGGAGTGCCACTGTAGCTTTCTGATGTTCACAACAAGCCCTGGTGCCAAGTCCATGCGAGCCGCAGCCGTAGCCGCAGAGGTCGGCCTTGAGCGCGGATCGGGTCTTTCATAAGGGTCTAGTGCCCGGAACCCCTAAACCGAAATCCTACAGTTCAGGCAGGATAAGGACCTTCCGGGTTGATTTAAGGTTTAGATTTTCGGACAAGGACATTTAGTGTTAAGGATTAGGCACTTACACTACCCATAGGCCCCATAGCAGTTCCTTTTTGGGACTACCTTTATTATAGGTTCTAATTATGCCCAAAAAGGGACTGCTTTGGGCCTTTGGGTAGCTCCATCTACTGGCTCTAAACCCTAAACCTTAAACCCTAAACTCTAAACCTTAAGCCCTAAACCCCTAAACCTTAAACCCCTAAAACCCTAAACCCTGGGGCCTTTGGGCACACCAGAGTTTCAGGCCCTTTGTTCTGCTTTTGCCCTAAGGCTCCATGTGCCCATACAGTAGGTACCTAGGCCTTAAAATACCTCTCTAGGGACCCCTTTAAGGCCTCAGCACCTACTATATGGGCACATGGAGCCTTTGGGTTTGCTTGGCATGCATTGACACGTTTGTTCTCTGGCTCCTGCCTTCGCTTCGGCATGGGCTTAGCTTCAGCGTGCACTGTAAGGGATCCTGACCACGGCCTGTCGTTACCAGCTCTTTCGGTGGGTTGTTGACATGTCTCTGGCTGCAAGGTCAGGTCGAAGTTAGGCTTCATAGGGTTGAAGGAGTTTACGTAGTTTCGAGCTTTGGGGCCTCAGCATTTAGAATAGGCCTTAGGTTTTACGCACTATGTATGTTTGCAGCTGCAGGGGTCCCGCGCAGGCAACGAGAAGCGGAAGGAGAAGAAGGGAAAGGAGGACAAAAAGGAGAAGGCGCGTCCATGACGTTGAAGGAATTCTATCCAAGAACTTTCAGACGGACTTGAGGAATGATACTGCGGAAGACGAAAGGAATTCTTTGTTGAAAGTTGCAATGTTTGTAGGATTGATTGCAGTGTTGGGGGTTGCAGGATTTAATGTTTTAGGGTTGGCCGGTCAGCCGAAAGCTTTGGCTATCAGGCTGTGTGTACTACCCAGAAATCCCAATACCCCTTAATTAAGGAATATACCTTTAATAATAATATCAAGGCCTCTAGAATTTAAGGTAGGTTTTTTGATTCAGGGGTATTGGGATTCCTAGGTATTCCTAAATTAAGGGGACCCTTGGGTTCTCTGGGTACGTGGTTTGCGTCATACGGTCTAAGCCCATCGTCGTGTGCGCGATGCCAGCCTTGAGTCCTCCAAAGCATTCAGTTTAGGGTTTTAGGGTTTAGGGGTTTAGGGTTTAGGGTTTTAGGGCTTAGGGTTTTAGGGGTTTAGGGTTTAGTAATTAGGGTTTAGGGATACATTCGCTAAGCAGCCAGAAGCCCCATGATGGAGGACAGCATCTGTCTAAACAGCCGGACGCCCTTAAGTCTGCACCGAAGCGCCGAAGCCCTGTACCCTAAACCCTTCCCTAAATTTAAGCCCCGAAAGCCTAAGCTCCTTAACCCTAAACTTCTAAGCCCCTAAACTACAGAGTTTAAGGTTTCGGGTTTAGGGCATAAGGTTGTGGCCCAGGGGTTTAAGGCCCATGCCCCAGATACCTGCGCCTTGTGAAGAAGGAACGCCTCAAATCCCTATCATAAGTAAAGCCTGGATGGTGATAAGAAGCCTTAAACGCCCCTTACGAAATATGAGCCCTAAACCATCCAAATCCCTTATCGAACCCTGGCAGAACCCCCAGAATCCCAAGCCAAACCCTAATCCCCTTAACCTAGGTTCTAAGTAGGGTTATAAGTAATTACCCTAAATGGAGTTACCCCAATTATAACCCTACTTATACCCTACTTACTAAGTCCCCTGGGCCTCTAAGTAAGGGTGCAGGTCTCTCTTTAGGAGGGCCCGGAATCTCCTAGAGAGCGGCCTTGGGTCTCTTCTTAGGGGTACTTAGAAATAATTTTTAGTTTTTAGCTATTTTAATCCCTAAGAAACAGTTGAAATTGTAATTTTTGCTAGGGTTCTAAGTTCAGTATAGCCTTTGGGGTCTCGGAACTCCTACATTTTGAGGTTCCCCGAAGTGTTAGGACCCCTTAGGGTGAACAGAATGATCCAGGAGTTCGCCTGGATGGACTCCGACGAGGAGTCCCACAAGGCGAGCTTCGGTTTGGGCTTGGGATTCAGGGTTTGGGGTGTAGGGTTCAGGGTATAGGGTTTGGGGTTCAGGGTTTGGGGTTTAGGGTTCAGAGTTTAGGGTTTAGGGTTCAGGGTTTAGGGTTTAGAATCAGGGTTTTAGGGTTTAGGGTTTAGGATTAGGGTTTAGGATTTAGGATTTAGGGTTTTGGGTTCAGGGTTCGGGATTTAGGGTTTAGGGTTTGGGGGTTTTGGTTCGGGGTCCTTAAGATTGGGTTTAGGGTTGGGGGGGGGGGGGGGGGGTTGGGATTCAGGTTTAAGGGCTTACATACGAGGGGGAGGGTCGGATTTGGGTTTTGGGGCTTTGTGCTTGAGGTGTCGGGGCTAGGATTTGAAATTCAGCGTGGGAGCTTGTTGTTTAGCTTTTGGTTTAGTGGCTCTTAGGGTGGGCTTTGGGGTTTGGGGTCTCGGAGTTTGGGGTTTCGGGGTTTAGGGGTTGGGATTTAGGGGTTCAGGGGTGGAGGGGTTTTGGGGTATAGTCGGGTATAGGAGGTCTCGAAAACCAAACCTTGTGCTGGAGTGTGTGACGTTTGGAGACTTCATCAGAATCACGAAGAGAGTCTAGGATCCGGGCTTTGGGTGAAGTGGAAACACCGCGGTTGACCAGCAACCAAAGCCTTAAACTTTGCAGCCCGAAAGCCTTCAAAACAGAACCCCAAATGCCAGAAGAAATAAAAAGCAAGTCACCAAACCCCCCAACAGACGGTCGGCCAGGACAAGAAGGCATCTCCGTCGTCTCCGGCCTCTTCCAAAAGTGAGGCGCCTGGACTGTAGCAGCCTACAGGAGCCTAATTTCCTTATGGTTCTTAGTCTAGATATACTATACAGGAGCCCCAAACCCTACTTGAGGCCCCTTTATGAGGGAAGTTTAGGGTTTAGGACTTACATAGGGGAGGCTCCAGGTTCGCGGATTAGCGATTAGGGGTCGAGTTTGGGGACTTTCGGCTTCGCGTTGAAGTCTAGATTCAACAGTACCCTTATTCCATTTTTGTAGTCCTAGGTCCTAGGTTCCATATAGAGTTACCAATACCAACAAGAGATCCCTTTTATTCCTAGGTTACTGGGCATCCTAGAAGTGAGTCCATACGGGTTCAGCTGTCTTTTTTGTCTAGGGTTTAGGCCTTTCGGGTTCAGAAGGGTTCAAACGGTCGCCCCAAAAACTGAACGCGTTTAAGATCCCTGAACCTGACCCTAAAACCTAACCTGGTACGCTGGGAAGAAGAAAACCTGAAAACTTGTAGCCCAAACAAAACCCTAAGCCTTAAAACCCCAAACCCTTAAACTCTAAACCCTTTGAACAGCCCTACAAACCCTAAAAACCTTAAAACCCCAAGCCCTGAACCTCTGGCGGGGCGAATTAACTCGCCATGTTGCCTCCTCCACCGTTGCAGCAGGAGCGACCGGTCCGCTTGGAAGAGGCGGCAAAGGGTGGTTCGATGGGTTTAAGGGGTACTGTAGGGGTGCTCTAGTAAGGTTGACTGTAGGGCTCCTTCATGGGGGACGTAAGGGTTCGATGCGGTTGTTGTATTTGCTTTGGTGTGTAGGGCTGAATGGTAAAGGTCAGGAAATAGGTTTCATGGGTTTTGCGGGGTGGAGGTCTAATTGTTGAAGGATTGCTGGCACGAGTTTCAGCATTAATAAGGAGTGCAGTTACAGACACTGTTTCTTCTAAAGTGTTGATATCTAGAATCTAGGAAGAATGAAATCTGGTAGGACGATCCTTGACGTTTTCATCCCTATGACTTTTCAGTGCTGTGCGAAGCTCACCTTGCATCCAAGCAGAGTGCTCGAAAAGATTCCTCTTCTTTTCCCAGACCCCCGGAAGGGTCCAAAAAGTCGATCCCTTAATGGGGGTTCCTTTTAAGGGTTCCTTTAAGGGTCCCTTTAAGGGATCTATAGGGTTTTACGGTTTAGGGTTTAGGGTAGATACCTTAATGGGGGTTCCTACAAGGTACCCTTAGTAGTATAGGGCCCCAAATTCGGGGATCCTACTTTCTAGATCCTCCCGGGGGTCTGGGCTTCTTACCCAAAGCTGAACAGGGTTCTTTAGCCCTCTGAGTCGGGGACACCGGCACACCTCCTGCCATCATCCTTGCAAGATTCCAAAGCTTCGAAAGCAGGTGGACTACTTGACTCTGATTCCATGGAGAAGTTTGTTGGGTTTACATTCACATGGACCTGCAAGCACAGAGTGGAGGATAAGGTCCACAGTTTCGGTCGGCCTGGAGATGGGCCCGTATTCTATACCATTGAGGATCTGCCAGGACGTTTGCTCACGCGTCGTGGCCCGCGTGCATGGACGGCTTTGCGAATGCTCTACACGAAGTACATGGTGGGCATTTGCTCCTGGCAGAGCAAAAAGCGTCTGGATCGGGCAGAGCAGGGCAGGTCCAGCCGGAGGGACGAGGCACGTGCTTGATGTACCACGATGGCGAGAAGGATTCCGAGGAGCTGCCCATCCTTGGTTACATGGCCAGGGCTTGAGAATTTTTGTTGGCAGGCTTTGCTGTGTTTGTGAATTTCCTGGCTTGGCAGGTTGTTGCTGCGACCTTGTAACATGTCAATGCACATTTCTGTATGATGAGTTGTGGTTTTGGTGTGGCTGCTTGACACTGTGATGGATGAACCTCAAACTCTAAACTCCAAACCCGAACCTGACAGTCAACCGTAATTTTAGTCGTAATTCACTCCAGCTTCCTTGTGGCATGAGCTGCGCACAGGGGTTTGCCAATAAACCCTTCCCTTATGAAAAAAAGCAGAAAAGTCCAAAATAAAGCTGCCGAAACCCTCAAAAGGCCTGCTTAAGGGTTTGTAAACCTACATAATATGTACTAAGGGCATCTCACGGCATCAGCGGGTTCATACCTAGTACGTCTTCTGGGCGCATGGACCCTCAGTGCAAAAGGAAGCCTTGAAAAAAAACAAACAACTTAACCCCTAAACCCTAAACCCCAAACCCTTCATATATAAGGCACCCAAGGATTCCTGAGCCCCTGCTGTATCGGTGTATTGACTTCCCGGGACCCTAAACCCTCTAAACCCTATAAGCCCTAAACCCTGAACCCTAATCCAAGCCCTAAAGCCTATAAGCTTTGAACCCTAATCCAAAGCCTAGACCCTATAAGCCCTAAACAGCTCCTAGGGCTGATGAAAGAAATCCTGCATTACCTTAAGGACCCTAAACTATGGGAATTATGGTATACTCCTCACTATGGGTAATGCAGGATGTATATCCTCAACCGTCGGGCCCCAAAGCCAACGAAGTCCCGTGAGGTGCAGTCGCTCGGTCAGATGGCCCGGCTGGCGCCAGCGACCTGGGAGGTTTAGGGTTTGGGGCTTTGGGTTTTAGGTACTTTACCAGGACCTCTCAATGGTACTTTAATGGAGCCCCAAAGCCCCAATCCCTGAACCCCTAAACCTTTTTAAAGTACGTAAACCCAAAGCCCCAAACCCTGAACCTTACTTAGACCCCCCAGCTGCCGTACTCTAAATACCCACTATTAAGGACCCTAGGGCACGGGGTTTTGGTTCAGGGTTTGGGGCCTTTTGTTGCGGTACTATCGGGTTTGGGGGGTTTAGCGGGTTAAGGCGTAGGGGTTAGTGTTTTTGGCTTTGGGTGTAGGTATTAGAGGGTTAAGGGTTTAGGTTTGCGGTTCAGGGTTTGGGGCTTTGGGTTTAGGCACTGTAGGGTTTAGGGTTTAGGGCTGTGTAGGCTTAATAGTTGTAATAAGCACTTAATAAAGGCCTATTTAAGGAAGTATAGTCCCCTACACCCCTCCCCCTACCCCGCTAAGGGTCCCTATGGATTCGGACTTGAGAATTTCGCTAGCTGTAAGGGTTCCGCATCCTGCTGTCATAGTTAAAGGCCCCAGTCTGGAGTAGAAATCTTATTAAAACCTGACTTGGAGGAAGCTTGCGTCCGTCGCATTAAGAGACTCATCGTTCTCGGTGACGGGGTGTCTTTGTTTTCCGGTCCCGAGCTGGTGCAGATCGGGATTCGCTCGCCGGTTTATCCGTCCATCAAGGACGAACTCACGGAGTTCAGGAAATGCTTCGTCTTCGTTGAAGGGCGTATGTATCTTACGCCCGACGGAGAACCCGTGGCACTCACACATCCCAGATGGCGTTCCATTTTGGTGCAGTCGACAGTCGACCATTTGGTACAATTTGTACTGTACAAACCTTTCTCGAAGCGCGAGGTGCAGCTCTTGCAAGAGGGCCCTGTGGCCGACGCGGTGGACGCGCGAGTCTCGTTGGCTGAAAGAGTCCAAGTACGAATAGAGGGATATTAGGGCCCCCATAAGCCCAGACCCCCGGAAAAAGATCTACTTTCCCTCAGTTTCGGGTTCGATTGTGACCTTACTTCCCAGAGGCTCCATAGATCCCTTTTAAGGAACCCTTATAGATTACAAGCACCAGAACTGCCCGCACCCTACACGCTTAGCCCCGAACCCTCCCTCAACCCCAAAACCCTGAAGCCTACTACCATACTTTATAATCCCCAATAGTTCACCGCTTTAAGGACGTAAAATCACAATGAGGAACCTAAACAAAGTAGGGTTTTCTGGGGTCTAGGTTGACCCTAAACCCTAAGCCCCTAAACCCTAAAGCCTAAACCCCTAAGCCCTAAACTTTCCGTTGGTTAGTAGGGAATGGAGGAATGGGGTACAATTACAACTACTATTGCTACCATTCTTCCATTCCCTACTAACGAAAGGTAAGTAAACCTGAAGCCCAAGGCCCTCCCTGGAGAAGCGACTGAAGCATGGTCAGCTGCGCAGCAGGGAGCTTTGCGAAGCCACCGGCCTGGATTTAGGAGCTCTAGGAAGCTAGGGTTTTGGGGTTCAGACGTTAGAGTTAAAGCTTGGGTTTGGAATTTAGTGTTCGGAGATCAAGGTTATGTCATATGATTAAAGGACTGTGGAATTTTGTTGAGCTGCTTGGTGTTCGGCATCATGGAACTGAGATGTGACCTCACACTCCTCGCCGGGGAATGCAAGCCCTTTATGAATAAGAACCCTGCCAGAAATCTTGCAACAGGGATCCCATCATAAGGCCGTTGAATAAGACTTGTGTATGAGGGTCGATCGCTTGTTTTGAGTATGATCAAGGGAAATCATAAGAAAGAACTTGGAACCCTCAACAGGTAGGATGCTCGGGGTGTTTTGTAGGGCTAAGGTCGCGTTCACAAGTTGCTAAATGGCAGTCTCCGAAAGTAGGGGACCCTAATATAATACCCTAAATAGTAGGATCCTTATCATAAGGACCCCAAACTACGGTACCCCTCATTTTCGGAAACCCCCAAGTGGCTCTATATCGGATAGAGGCCAGGTGTCTTCGCATCTTTCCTTCGACTGGCTGCGGTTGCGTACTATAGTGAACCCCAGAAAGGTGGAACATAAATTTAGGATGAATAGTGCTGGGATTCCCTCTACTTTACCTTACACTAGGGCCAAAAAGTTGGAAACCCAATAGCCTCAATGCCTAAGAGTAATGTCTAGGGAACCCCAGCACTATTTGGCCTTAGCTCGGTTTCCAGCTTTATGGGGTTTACTGCGAGGCCCCTACATTGTTATAGAACTCTATAAAGGATCCGTTATTCTAGACCCCTTTAAAGGAACTCTTTAAAGGAGCCCTGTTTTTTGAAGGAGCTTATTCTGTGTTGTTTACTGAATGATGTTCTAACATTCTGGCTTCTACTGTAGGCTCCGGAGATTGAAGAGCAGGGTCCTGCATTTTCCAATAAGGGCTCCTTTTAAAGGGATCTATAAGGGTTCTTATAAAGGGATCTACAAGGGTTCCTCTAAAGGGATCTATAAGGGTTTCTCTACAGGGTTTAAGATACGGGTAGGGGTACCGCATTTTGGGGTCCTTATGGTAATAAGGACCCTACTGTTTAGGTTTCCATATTAGGGTCCCTATGCTCGGAAACCCCCATAACTATGAACGAATGTCTTCGAGTTCCAGTAGTCCAGGCTAGTTCAGGTAGTCCGCTGTTTTGTCTATCAGCATGGTTGTGCCCGTTGAGTGCCAACGATTCTTGCACATCTCAGGGATGTGTGAGCACAGTATCATTTTGAAGCCAACCTGTGATCGATAATCCTTTTTTGACCATGGGCTTGGAGAGAGTATCATGATTGCTGATCAACTTGTGCGTGATCTGAGGGTCTGCATGGTCATCAATCTATTCCTCAGGGCTCCTTATTGGATACTAGGATACTATAAAGGACCCCAAAATCCTTTTCGAATCATCACGGCTCCCATGTCAAGCTAATTTACCTTGCGCCATCCTAAACCCTTTAGTCCTTAGACCCAGGCCCTAGTCTCCAGTGCTTAAACCTGAAACCCATTATCGACCCTAATCCCTAATCCTTGAACCCTAATCACTAATCCTTTGACCCTTATTTAGTCCCTGATCCGTAGTCCGTATACCCAAGACCCTTTACCCTAGACTTCCTAGACCCTAACGCCTGATCCTTAAATCTTAAGCCTTAATTGTAAAACGTTCCAGCATCCAGGTTGTATCCGCGCTCCAGCGATCGAAGTTCTTTGATGGTGGCAAGCTGAGTTTGGCAGCTTTGTGTTTGGCGGAAGGGGGGGGTTTAGCGGGGAGGGTATCAGGGTCAAGGCGGTGGCATATCTCCTTACATGTTCAGTCCAGTTGAAAGCAAAGTGGAGATCACTTTCGCGGAAGCCTGGCTTCGCTGTGTTCCAAGCCATCAGTGGCCCAAGCATTTCGGCGGGGCTCAGACTCAATTTGACAAATCAGGCCGAGAGATTACAGTACACCAAACTTAAAAGGTCCGGATTACACGCAACAACAAAACCCACCGCAAACCCTTACCATACCTATCAAAAATATGTTCAATCAACAAAACGATCACCTTAAATCAACAGCGCAATATTGTTCCTTGATACTGCGGTGGTATGAAAGCACCTTGTAGGCTCCGAAGCCCAGACCTGAGGGAGTAGTTGAATGAATATTAGGGTGCTTGGACCCTTTTCGCCAATATATGCAGGCTGGAAGAGTTAACGATATTATTCCTTAGAGTTGTTTACCCAATAACTGTACTACAAGAGGCACCTAAGCTCGCCTGGGAACCTAATCAGGTGGCTTGTTCGAAGTCCTTGCGGCGGAGCTGCGTCGCGCGCCGGGCTCCCAGCAAGTTTTGACGCACGGCTGGTGCTTTCCAACAGGGTCCATATATTTTATTATACCACCATTATGGAATTCATGATTAGGCGGGACATCATTCCATAATGGTACATGGACCTTCTGGGTTTCTACGCAGTTTAGAGGACCTTAAGCGTTCTGAGGCTGTACATTTTACTTATGCTCAACAGGTCCTTAACTTTTTTGAGCCTTGTTGGGCGCAGCCGAAGGAATGCTGAACCCACACCTCAACTGCTCCTTGGAAAGCTCACAAGCCCGCTGCCGCGCAACTTACCTTAAACCGCCAGAAGAATCTCTTGTTACCCTGACCGCCTGGTCGATTTCTGAATCCACGAAGTCGTACCCGACCAATGCAGCATTACTTGTTTTCTCGTAGAAGAGCTTACGACTCCGACTCTGAGGGTTTCTTACGGCTTGCGTCATGCGTCTGGGCTCCTGCACAGTTGGGGTGGGGTAATGAGGATAATGATAATGCAGACTCGGCTTGCATAGTAGTAGAGGTCGGAGATTCCAGGTCCTTGACGAAGGATGGTGCGTTAATCAGAGGTCTACAGTAGCCTCAGCGGCAGTCGCATGATTAGGGTTTAGGGGGGCTAAGGGTTTTAGGGATCCCAACAGAAGCATCTGAGCGACTGTGGACAGTGCCCAGGTTCGATCGGCGGTCGCTCAGTGCCTGGCTTGACATGGCGAACCTAAAATGCAGGGATCCAAATAGCCCAAAAGCCTTGTATAGTATGGTCTCTGGGCCTAGAAGCCGCAATATATGAGTCCTTAGATCCCTATAGCGAAACATGATTTAGGCTATCCAGCAGCATGAAGCCTCGTTTTATGTCTGGAGCCTGGGAGTCTGTAGAGAGATGCAATGTCTTCGTGGGCTGTGGCGCCTAAACCTAGAGCTAAGATGAGGTGGGCTTAGAGGTGAGAGGGGGTAAGATTTTGTCGGGACTCGTGGGGTTGGGCTCTGATAGACGTTAGGTTTGGGAGTTGTTGAGGCGTTGTTGTCGGGGGCAGGCTTCAGTTGTGGTTCAAGTGTCAGGGGCAGAGCTCATTCCCCACAACTTCCTTCCTGGGTTGTGACGGTGTCAGAATCCTTGTTCTCTTAAGAGCCCTGAAGGGGACCCCTATAGATCCCTTAAGTTGCATATCCACGGTTGCGATACCTATAGACGCTGCATATCTCTTACGGGCTGAAACCCCTGAGCTCTTCAGACCGGCCCCCTATATGCGTGCTTGTCAAAATTAGGGATAGGGTTCCCTTAAAAGGATCTATAAGGGCTCTATAGGGTTCCTTTAAGGGATCTATATAGGGTTTACGGGTTCCTTAAAGGGATCTATATGGGATCTATGTGCGTGGTTGTCAAAATTATGGTCCTTTTTGGGTCCCTATTATAGTACGGCACCTATGATTTAGGGTACCCAAAAGAGAGACCGTAATTTTGACAACTAGCCATATAAACTCTAAAGCTTCCACCCTGCAGCTGAAACCCTCAACCAAGGGTCCTAACACTTCGGGGAACCTCAAAATGTAGGAGTTCTGAGACCTTAAAGAGACCCAAGGGCTCTCTCTAGGAGATTCCGGACCCTCCTAAAGAGATACCTGGACCCTTAGGGTAAACTCTAAGCCCTAAACCCTAAACTCTAAGCCCTAAGCCCTAAACCCTAAACTCTAAATCCTGAACCCTAAACTCTAAACCCTAAACCTTAAACCCTAAGCCCTAAACTCTAAGCCCTAAACTCGAGGCGCGGCCGAAGTCATCACCACCATCGCCACCTTGGGAGAGCTGAACGCCTACAACCAGCGTGTCTTCGAGGCATGCTCCCAGGGATCCCAATACCCCTTAATTAAGGGATACCTAGGGTTTCCTTTAAGGGATCTATAGGGGATACCAAGGGTTCCTTAAAGGGATCTATAGGGCTTAGGGTTTAAGGGACTCCAATACCCCTTAATTAAGGAATATACCTGAAATTATAGTAGGATCCCTAATATGATTGAACGTATATTCCTTGATTAAGGAATATACCTGAAATTATAGTAGGATCCTTAATATGATTCAAGGTATATTCCTTAATTAAGGGGTATTGGGATCCCTGGGCTGGGGTCTCTTGTCAAGGAGATTGCTTCAAAACGTCACAAATAACAGGAAGTAGCATGCAAGTGTCATCCCTGAACCCTAAACCCCCTGAACTCTAAATCCTAAAGTACCAACAGTCACGGTGAGGAAGGTGCGTGTCCTCAGGATGGTAGGGTATATGGCTATACTGTACTGACACAATTTACTCGCTTGGTTCTTAACTGGGATCCCTGATTCCTCATTGAAACTGAATTCCTGGAGTCATTATCAGTGTTGTGCTTGTTCGAATTAGTCTAGGTATTAGTACTAGCATTAGTATTGTGAGTAGCAGTAGTAGT
This sequence comes from Symbiodinium sp. CCMP2592, assembly GCA_905221615.1. Taxonomy (NCBI): domain Eukaryota; class Dinophyceae; order Suessiales; family Symbiodiniaceae; genus Symbiodinium; species Symbiodinium sp. CCMP2592. Next base: position 272,423 of record CAJNDT010000124.1, on the reverse strand, counting down.
CGTCGTCGTGGTGGTGGTGTTGTGCTACTATCGGCATCAGTGTTCTGTCGGTGAAGTTATGTCTGCGTCCTGTGGAGGCAGCGTGTGATGCCTTGGAGAAGGAGCTGCCGCGCCTCCCGGAGGCCCGGAGTAGTAGGGTTTAGAAATTACGGTTTAGGTGTTTAGGGTTTAGGGTCTAAGGATCTACGGCTTAAGGGTTTAGGGTCTAGTTCGGGGACAAGACATTGAAACCGAAAGCATTGAAACAGGGATATTCGCTCCAACAGCTTGTGTTTGTGTGTAGTTGCTGTTTTCGGGCCCTACCCTAAGGGTCCTAACACTTCGGGGGACCTCAACATGCAGGCGTTCTGAGACCCAAAGTTACGATGGGGGAGGGTGTTCTCAGGGCGGTAATTACGCTAAATAGGTGGCGGAGGAAGAAGAGGTGACACTGGACGCTTAGGAGTTGTCTTCGCCTTATCATCATGTTTTGCAGTGACAGGTCTGTATTGCTGGCGTGTCCGTTGCAGCCTCTACCCTAAACCAAGAATCTTAACTTAGGGTTACTCAGAAATAAATATTGATTTTTGGCTATTATAATCCCTAAGGAACAGCTAAAATTCTAATTTTTGCTAGGGTTCTAAGTTCAGTATAGTAAACCTAAAGTTAAGGACCAAGAACCCAGACCCTAAACTGTGCTCCCGCAGGCTTTACGCCTTCGACTTGACAGTGCGCTGAAGCAGGCAAGAAGTTTCGAGTTTTTTCTTGCGGCTTCGAATTCAGGCGTTTCGAATCGGAGGTTTACTGAGTTGGATTTCGGATTTCTTTTGGCTGGTGATTTTTGGTATGTCCCGAGGGACTGAATCGGGTCGCTTTTGTTGGCTTTGTTGGATTACAGCATAAGTTTACTTAGATTGGGAGTTCATTGCAAGTTTTTTTGGGTATGCAAAGTACGGTTTGTTGGATTTACTGATGGCTGGTTTCGGATGGAGGTTTCTGCACCTCAACAGGGAACCGTGTATGCCAAAGGGTTAACCTCGAAAGGGACAGAATCAACGGTACCGAAAGACGTAAGGCGATCAGAGACCTGGCAGACACGGTTGACCAAACCCGTAACGCCATCCTGCAACCTCTTTAACCTCAGTAGTAGACTGTGTAACCTGTACGTTTTTGGAGGTATCAAAACCCTATATAACCCTCAGTTAGGATTAGCCGTTAGTTCCCCAACGAGATGCGACAAGTAAGTGACATGTTTTCGATTCCGTATGCCAGCACCACACCCAAAGGCTCCTTGTACCCATATAGTAGGTGCCTAGGCCTTAAAGGGGTCCCTATATAGATACTTTAAGGCCTAGGTACCTACTATATGGGCACATGAAGCCTTAGGGAAAAGGCAGAACAAAGGGCCTGAAATTCTGGTCTACCCAAAGGCCCCAGGGTTTAGGGTTTTAGTGGTTTAAGGTTTAGGGTTTAAGGTTCACACCATGAATCAGAGGTCCCGGTCCTCCTTTGTTCGTCCGTCTCAAGGCACGTGTGTGGCCTCTTGTAATGACGTCATTAGATCGTGAGCACCAGCTGAGTCCGGTAGGGTTCACGGTTCAGGATGCTAGTGGACAAATCCTGCATTTCGTTTCCCTTACTTTCTGGGAATGATAATTATAAGTACATTCCTCAGCGTGGGTAATGCAGTGTTCGGCCCTTGAGCCATATCGACATTGGAGTTGCGGCGTATAGTGCCGGAAAGTGCACACCCTTCACCAGTACACCCTAATAAACAAATTACAACCGAAGCCCTGAAGCCATGAGCTCGGCTGAAACGTCTGTAGCTCTCACGCCCTAAACTCTCAGCCTTGAGCCCTGAACCTTAATATTAAGAAATATGCTCAGGTAAACCACAATCCGTCCGATAGCTTCGTGCGAATTCTTCGGACCCGCCCTCAGCATAATGTGAAGCCGACACACCAGCGTGCGTTTATGGTTTATGGCTTGGACGCCCCAAACCTCCAAAACCTAAACCCGGTGCCTACAGCCTGTTTAAGGTTGCTTTAAAGAGTCTTTCCGGGTTGTGCAAGGGTTCTGCCAGGTTTTCGATTTTTTAAAGCGTCTAGTTACAGCACGAACAAATCTAGACCGTGACCTCTATATCCAACTATACAGCCTTTACAATCACGGGGTCTTAAACCCAAAGGCTACTGGACCAGGCCTTCGGTAATCCCCATCATCGTCTTCCCAAGCCGTGGGTTTAGGGTTTCGTACCCTTGCACTAGGCTATGTTCATTGCTACGTAGCGCGGGATGCTTGAAGAGGATTAAAGGTGTCGGTGGTTACATACAATATTGAAACTTAGAAATGCAGGACTTTCAGTTGTAGGGGTACTTCCTAGCTAGCCTCCTTGCGCAGAACCTACAGTTCATGAGCATATATTCAGGTGACCACAAAAGTGATCTAGAAGCTAGCTACAGAGTGTGCTACTGCTCTCTGATCTGATCCTGTTTTAGCTTTTCTGGCACAATAACGCAGTATCCTATTTTAGTTACTTAGGGGGCTCTGATAGAACCCTATAGTTCTTTCAAAGAAACCCTTATAGAACCTCCATAGTTCTCTTAAGGGAGCCCTTGCAGATCCGTGTTACCGGGCCACCAGAAGATCACGAGCTGCCGCTCTCCGAGGCTCTGCAGAAGGGTCCATGCACTCATATGGGTGGCTGTCAAAAGTAGGGTCCGGGTACCTTTTTAGGTCCCTATAATATAATACGGCACCGAATACGTAGGGTACCCAAGCAAGGAACCATAATTTTGACAACCACCCATGTAGTGAATACATTGGCCTTAAAGTACTCCCAGAAAGGTACACTGGGCCAGAAGTGTCTACTAGTTGCGCGAATGGACCCTTAGGGTGAACTCCACGCCCTGAAGCCCCATGAAAATCCTACAAAGCCCGCTTCAAAACGCCATAATCCTTAGAGAGCTCGACCCTACCGCCTACAACCCTAAACCCCGAAACCCTTAAATCCCTAAACCCTAAACCCCTAACCCCGAAACCCTTAAACCCCTAAACCCCTAAAGCCCCAAAGGAATGTGGTGGGCCCTGGCTCCGATCGGAGGCAAGCATGTCCCATGTTCTGGTCCGGACCTCAGACCTTTGCTGGTCGCAAGGTTTAGGGTTTAAGGGTTTAGGGTTCTAGGGGTTTACGGTTCTACTACGGGTTTAAGGGTTTAGGGTTCTGGGGGGTTAAGGTTCTATTAGGGGTTATAAGGGTTTAGTGTTCTAGGGGTTTTAGGTTCTATTAGGGGTTATAAGGGTTTAGGGTTCTGGCGGTTTAAGGTTCTATTAGGGGTTCTAGGGGTTTTAGGTTCTATTAGGGGTTATAAGGGTTTAGGGTTATAGTTATGGGGGTGTAGGATGGTGAAGGGGCTTTGGGGTTTGGGGTTTCTCTGTGTGGGTTTAGGGCTGCTCTGTGGAGTCTACTAGACTTTCTTGAGGGCCTTGTCACTGCGATTCTACGAGGGGTACTGTAGGGTTTAGAGTTAGAGTTTAGGGCGTCAGGGTGAGGGGTTGAGGGTTTAGGGTTACTTGGGTTAGAGTCAACAGTTCAGGGTTTGCGGTTCGATTTTGTTTGCCCGGGGCCTCGTGTTTTAAATCTCGGGCATGTAAGCAGAGGGTAGTTGGTGGTCTGGCACCCCAATGGAGCTCTTACAAATGCTGTTGCTGTATGGGTCTAAGGGGGTTATTATTATTGCTGTTCGGCTCAACATTGTGGGGCTTACTTAGGTGCAGGGTGTAAGATTCGAGAGTCTATGTGCAAATTTGGCTTGTGGCCAGGGCCCTAAAGGCTTAGGGCGACTCTGTCCGTTGCCCACTCCAATCCGAGAAGTGTGTGAAGAGCAGCTTTCCAGGGTTAGCGTGCAGCAAGGCTATGAGCACTCACACGGTAAGGCTTTTGGGCACAAAGCCTTTACGGAGAGTTGCTGCGTGATGTGGAGCACCAACTTGCCCTTCGTGGCATAGTCACCGACGCCGTCTCCGATGGAACGACCGACCGCCGGACATCCACAACCTGCTTCCACTGGGTGGTGGACTGGTGGTCAGGTCCAACCTCAGTGGAAAGATCACAGCCGAGCCCGTACTCCAGGCCCCCGAACCTGACGGATCGTGGGCCGCACCTGCTGATCTGCCCTTCGGCGAGTCGTGACTTTTCGTTACTGTAGGTAGTACCCAGAGACTCCAAGATGCGTTGATTAAGGAATATATTATACCTTAAATTCTAGTAGGATCCCTGATATGACTTAAGGAGTATCTCTTGATTCAGGGACATTGGAGTCTCTGGGTAATCAGGATGTTCAAGGCCACACTTGAGGGTTAAACCCTAAACCTCAACCCTAAACCCTAAGCCTCAACCCTAAACCTCAACCCTAAACCTCAAACCCAAACCCCAAACCTCAACCCCAAACCCTAAACCTTAGCCTTAACCCTAAACCTCAACCCTATGCCCTAAATCTCAACCCTAAACCTCGACCCTAAACCCTAAACCTCAACCCTAAACCTCAACCCTAAACCAAAAAACTAAACCTCAACCCTAAACCGTAAACCTCAAAATTGCCACTAATTTTCGCCAAATTGCCATTAATTTACGCATTTACGCCAATTGCCACTAATTTTCGTGTTAGTGGCAAAATGGCGATTTTCGGGCCAAGGAAATCGCCAAATTGCTATTAGTTTTCGCCAAATTGCCACTAATTTTCGGGTCCGTGACCAAGGAAATCGCCAAATTACCACTCATTTTCGCTAAATGCACACAAACGGCCGGGACCGCGTCCGGCGCCACTTTTTGGAGGGTGTTCGGTACCACTTTTTGGAGCTTGAAACCGATCACTTTTGGGACGGGAGACTTTCAAATGTCTGGCAACTTCGTGCAGTAAGTGACTTGAAATCGCCTTCGCCAGTGGAAGCTGCTTGGAGATGAGCAGTGAGCGTCATGACTTGCATCTCGCCTCTGCCGAGCCTTCATCATGAGCGACAGCTGCTGCTCTCAACAAAATAGTAATGCAAGCAAGACATATGGCTGTTGTGTAGTTTCTGTATGATTTTGATGTATCTTCCGAAGACGAGTACGTAACGGGCATCTTCCTTCTGAACATCGACAGCGAGTTTTTGAAGCTTGCGTTTATTTATGTTCATTCTGTTAATGTTGTGTAACGTTCGGTGATAGTAGTGTTAAGCTGTGAATGAAGTGACACTTTGTATCCTCCAAATGTTATGGGATTCTAAAGGTGGGTGGGTGTTCTTTCTAAACCATAAACACTGCTTTACTGTAAAACTGCTCGATCCGGAGCTGCTGAACCTTAAACCCTAAATCTCAACCCTAAACCCTAATGTCCCCAACTCGAAGACCCCGGCAGGCGCGGCCAGTGCAAGTGGGGGCCGAAATGCGCAGAGCCAAGCCATGCGTCGGTTCGATTGGAGCTGGTAGCTACCCAGACCCCCTTTTGAGGATCCAAAAGTAGATCCCTTAATGAGGGTTCCTTTTAAGGGTCCCTTTATGGGATCTGTAGGGTTTTCGGGTTTAGGTTTTAGGGTAGATACCTTAATGGGGGTTCCTACAAAGGGAAGGGGGGTCACTTGTGTCTTTTTTTTGGGGTCACTTGTGTTTTTGTTTGGGGGGTCACTTGTGTCTTTTATTGGCTTCGGAAGCAATTGTCTCGAACGAGAGGTGCCTTGGTAGGACCTGACCCCGAACGAAACCCTGATGAAACAAGGCCCTACCCCTAAGAGGGGTAAACCCAGAACGAAACCCTAATGAAAGAAGGCCCAACCCCTAAGAGGAGTAATCGGCCCAACCCCTAAGAGGAGTAAACCCAGAACGAAACCCTAAAAAGAGTAAACCCAGAACGAAACCCTAATGAAAGAAGGCCCAACCCCTAAGAGGAGTAAACCCAGAACGAGACCTTAAAAGGAGTAAACCCAGAACGAAACCCTAATGAAAGAAGGCCCAACCCCTAAGAGGGGTAAACCCAGAACCAAACCCTAAAAGAGTAAACCCAGAACGAAACCTTAATGAAAGAAGGCCCAACCCCTAAGAGGAGTAATCGGCCCAACCCCTAAGAGGAGTAATCCCAGAACGAAACCCTAAAAAGAGTAAACCCAGAACGAAACCCTAATGAAAGAAGGCCCAACCCCTAAGAGTAGTAAACCCGGAACGAAACCCTAACAGGAGTAAACCCAGAACGAAACCCTAAATTTTGAAAGGAGTAAACCCAGAACGAAACCCTAATGAAAGAAGGCCCAACCCCTAAGAGGAGTAAACCCAGAACGAAACCCTAAAAGAGTAAACCCAGAACGAAACCCTAATGAAAGAGGGCCTAACCCGAAGGCCCAACCCCCAAGAGGAGTAAACCCAGAACGAAACCCTCAAAAGAGTAAACCCAGAACGAAACCCTAATGAAAGAAGGCCCAAGCCCTAAGAGGAGTAAACCCAGAACGAAACCCTAAAAGGAGTAAACTGTATATGCTAATTGCATGTGTTTTTGTGTACGTATATGTTTACATATAGGTATGCGTATATGCGTACAATGTGTAATATACAATAAATATCTACACATGTTTAGACACCCCCTCGTAGAGTACGCATGCATGTCTATGTGCATGTGGACGCAGAAAGGGAGCAAGCTAATTGCCTTTGTACTTTATGTATACCGAGCCTGAAACCAAGGCACCTCTCGTTCGAGACTGTTGCTTCCGAAGAAGGAAAAAGACAGAAGCGACCCCGAAAACAAAGACACAAGCGACCCCAAAAATAAAGACACAAGTGAACCCAAAAAAAAGACAGAAGTGATCGGGCACCCCCTATAAAGTACCCTTAGTAGTATAGGGCCCCAAATTAGGGAATCTACTTTCTAGATCCTCCCGGGGGTCGGCCTTTGAGACCCAGGTACCGGTGTAGAGAATTAGGGCTTCTTTGGGGTGGGGAGGGGGTTCTGTTGAGGTAGTTCAAGGGCCAGAGTGTGTGCTATATTGGCACATGGACCCCTTACGCAGACCCGGGAAGATTTAGAAAGACTAATATGGGCCCTACCTATACTACTAAGGGTACTTTATAGGACCCCCATTAAGGGATCTACTTTTTGGATCCTCCTGGGGGTTTGGGTAGGCAAGGCAGGCAGCATGAACCATCTCCAGACTGCTGCAAGGGGTTCCAGCGGGGCTCGTAAACCTCTTAATGAGATGAAGGGCTTAGTGTGCGCACTTTAGTGGCGGCCGAGAGTTCAAGCCTGAACGATTGTATTCTGTTCAGGGTTTAGGTTTGTGCTCTTCAGCTCTGAATGCACTCCGAAACCCAAAACTCTCACATCCACTCCAAAACCCTTACGCATGTAGGCTCTTAGGGTTTCTGGATTTCGGTAGTTCTCTAAACTAGGGTCCCGTTCAGGGTCCTTTTTACAAATTTTGGGCTAGTGGAGTTTCAGAGCTTCCGGAAGGAAAGGTTAATCTTCAGTTCCCCATGATACCCGACAAGTAAGAAACCCCAGGCAAGCTCTCTCACGACAGCAGCCCCAAACCTTCAACCGTACATACACCCAAAACCCCCAAACCCAAAAGAAACCCCCAGCCTTAAAACCCTACGCCCTAAACCCCTTACAGTACCCTTAAAGATCTATCCGATAAAGGAACCCTTAGACCCCAGGCAAGCTCTCTCACGACAGCAGCTCCTTCGAGACTACCATGGAGAGCGGCGCGTGGAGGCCTTCCTGTGCCTTTAGGGTTTAGGGTTGGCCTGTTTTTAAACGGTGGGCCTGTGAGGGATCCGAAAGGAACCCTTTAAGGAACCGAAGAAGGAACCCAACTAAGGGATTCCACCAAGGAACCCTGAAAGGGATTCTTTTATGGGTTTTTGATGGCTTTTTAGCGAAGTTGAAGGCCCTTTATGGGGTTTTTTAGGCTTCTAACAGCAAAGCCTATAGTTTTTGTGTTGTTGTATTGTGTTGTTTGTTCATGTTCATCTTGTTTCTTGTTAAGGGGGCAGCGGCTTTTCGCAGTGATCTCCGGGCTGCATTTCTTTTATGGTGCTGTTCAGGAGCAGCTACTATAAATGTTCTGCAGGAGTTCTACAAGCGATCCGTGGGGTTTCGGAAAGCAGGGGACCCTCAATAAAGCTCGAAGCAGTAAACCCCAGAGCTCTAGACACCACCATCTATCAGCTTCGGCGAAAAACCCCTAAACCCGAAACGCTTAAACATGGCAGGCGGCCCCCCTCCCAAACTTAACAAACCTTGATACAACACCTGTCCAACACCTTGTAAGATCCGTTGACGCCCTGATCCAACCCTGCTTATGTAATGGGTTTAGACAGTTTAGAGCTTAGAGCTAAACCCTGAAAGGAATATGTTTTGTTGGCTTGGCCGCCCCGGACGACGGGGTGGGCGAGACAAATCAAAACACCCCTTCGCAATCGGGCTCCAGCGGCCAATCGTCATACTACGATGCACTCGAAATTGCACTGTCACAAGATACTTTCGCCTATGAGCCTTCTACAACAAACCCTAAGCCCCAGGCCCTAAAGCCCTAAACCCTAAACCTCTAAACCCTGGACCCTAATCCTCGAACCCCAAAGCTCCAAATCCCGGACCTTAAACCTCAAAACCCTTAACCTCTAAACCAAAGGCCCCAGAGTAGGTCCTTTTTGTTGTTCATATATAGAATCCTATAGGGTAATCCCACAAAGGAAGTACTTTGGGGCCTCTGGGTAAACCTCCCTAAACCCCAACCCCAAAACCCTGGAAAGCCCAGAAAAGAAGCTCCTCAGGCCGCCCTCACAGAGCGGTGGCAAGAGTGTTGGCTTCAAGCAGTCCTCCGACCTATTCAAAGCTGACAGGCCCCACAGGGGATGACCGCTTAAAAAGGGCGTGTGTACGCGGCCCAAGAGATTTATAGGGGCTGCCATTTTGTAAGGGGTTGTATAGGGGCCAGAGGATGTATAGGGGCCAGACGACCGTTTCTTATAAAGGGATGTATAGGGGCCTTTCGTTGGGTACTGTACAGGCTCGAAGAAGGAAGGTTTCAGCTTAAAGGCTCGTTAATCCCTACGGGTCCATGTGCCCAAATTGCATTATACTCCTTTTACGTATTATAAGTATATGTAGTATAATGGCACCCAAACCCCTGTTGTAATCATTAAGGCCCGTATATCTATTAATTGCATGGCGTAGGCTCTACGCAACTACCGAAGCGTCTACTGCTGCTGGTGCTGCTGATGCTGCTACCACTCTTTACAATTAGGACAACTACGATGATTGTGACAAGTACAAGTATCAACGACCACCACTACGTCTGCCACTACGACGACTACTTCTTGCTTGCTCCTATTGCTGTAGTAATGCATGCTTTTGGTGGCAGCAGTGTTAGTACCACCACCGAGCAAGCCTCTGGCGCCCTGTATTAACTTAACTGTCGCTCGAAATGTCTCAAAAAGTCAGGCTTCCCGGAAACGGGAGGACGCTCGGGACATTAAATATGAACCTTTAGATTTGGATTTCTTGGATGGTGGACGCATGGATATGTGCCTAAACAGGGCCTAAACCGGAAAGGTGATCCAATGCCTCCAGCGAAAAACTTTAAACCATCTGGGGATTGGAATCAACAACACCAGCCTTAAACGACAACCGAAGCTAGCACAGTCCATAGTCTAATCATGGTTCATATCCCATCTGCAGCACCTGAAGGTGCGGTGCACTGTGGTGATGACCTGATGAGCCCACTGTGGCAATGTGGTATGCGTGCCGGGATGCAGGCAGTGCTCGGACATTCGTAAGGCTCCTAGGGCGTATGGCCTACCATCAGCCGGGGGGACCTGAGGCCTGCCTCAGAGTGGATCAGTAACTCCGGACCCTTGCAACACGCCAAGAGAAGTGCTGAATTTTATGTTTCTGCTTAAAGTAGCCTCGCTTAAGCCGTGCTCCCTCAAAGGTCCCAAACCCTCAGCCCTTCCGGCTAGTGTCTTCGAACTTGTACAACTGCAAGCTCAGCTTTGGTACAAGCCACCCTGGCCTTAGCAGGTATCTGCAGGTTCACTCTAGTGAACGTAGACGGTCAAAGCCAAATCTCCAGGTGCGATGCAAGTGCTAAGGCCGTAGAACTGGGAGGTGGCTTCATATCCAAAGGGCCCCCCTCTCTGCATCCGGTGCCCCCAAACCGAAGCGATCTAAGACACCGACTTCGTGCGTTGGAGGCTTTCAAGTATGACAGGCAACTGCATGGTCGTGTGCATCCTCGCGTCTTGCGCTAGGCGTCTGCTCTGCCTCATTCCAAAGAAGCCTGATAGCACAACCCTAAACCCCTAAACCCTACACCGAAGCCATAACCCTAAACCCTAAACCCTAAACCGCACCGTAGCTCACAGGCTCTGCCCGACTGCCTGATGCTTTCGGGTTCTTTGATGTGCCACAGACTCGGCTCGGTACCTGACAGCTAACATGTGGGCATTTCTAATTACAGTAATCTATATAATAAGCCGCTTGAGGCATGTATGTGTACGTGTCTATTTTACATGCGCACACACACACATATATACATATGTATGTGTATATATATATATATATGTATATGTATATATATATATATATATATATATATATATATTCGTTTTTTCTGAGAATTTATCTATTTTCGATTTATCTGCTTATGTCTATTTGTCCAATATTTGTATCTATCTACCTATCTACCTATCTGTCTATCTATCCATCTGCCTATCTGTCAATCTGTCTATCTGTCTATCTTATCTATCTTGCAATCTCAGGGATATTGAAGTTGCTATTCTTATGGTTAAGACTACTACTTATGTAACTTTTGGTCGCTGAATATTGCGATTTAAAGTATATTCCTTAATTGAGGGATATTGGGATCTCTGCGGATTTCAGCAGTCCATCCTGATCCCCGCACCCGAAACAGGTAGGGTGTACTGCTTGGTTCACTTTGGCCGAAGCTCCTAGGATCTTCAACCGATCCCTCACAGGGTTAAGTAGTCTATCACTCTGAGGCGAGGTCTAGAACCAAAGGATAGATACCCTCTGCTAATCCTCAGAGAACCATTTGGGGTTCACGCACCCTACACATGTAGAACTTCAAACTCCCCTCAAACACACACACACACACAGCTACACACATAGAACCGAAGACTCTTAACACCAAGAAACCCAAAGCGGGAGTCTGAAGCACCCGACAGCCCGAATAGTCTGACAGAGTGGCGATTTCGTGCTGAGAGAAAGGAGCTGCACGCGGGGGTGGTTTATGTTCGGGGGCTTGGTAGTAGAGTTGAGTAGACTATAGTATAGTGTAGCCCAGCTTAATATGGTATAGCATAGTAAAGTAGAGTCTCGTATCGTGTCGTATAGAATAGTATAGTATAGTAGGGTAGAGTATAGTAGAAGCTAGTACATCATGATAAGACTTAGAGGGTTGAAGGCTGCCGGCATACTGCAGAGGTCTGAGTTCAATTATTTGGAAACACTATTCCTGCGGCTCTTGCAGCGAGACTTCACCGACATGTCGAGGTCTCTACATTATAAGTGGGGCCTGCGAGGGTTTCCTCATAGTATTTGCTGCAGCATATACTATCTCAGAGTGGTCATGTTGATTTTAGGGAGTCGTGGCATCTAAAGCTGTTGCCTGGATATTATCTCCGTATGAGCCCCGTCCTCATGCTCGTTGTCGTACAGGGTTTGTGTTGTGCTGTCCTCCTTCTTATCGTAGTCATTATAATTTGGTTGACACCGCCGCCATCAAGAACATGCTCACGGCCAGCGATTAGGATGATGTGGCTGACCATGACTACGTTTATTCTCAGCACCATCATCACCATCATCACCATCATCTCCACTATACCTTACGTCCTGTCTTACGGTCGATGATATAAATCCTGCATTACCCACATGACAATAAGGCATATACCATCCTGAATGGTTCTTGTCGGCGTTAGTATCCCTGTAGCTTAGCAATGGTCCATGAAAGTGACCGAAGCAAAGTCAGGTATCATGTAACCCAAAGGCTCCATGCACCCACATACTAGGTACTTATACCTTAAAGGGGTCCCTATAATATAGGTATTTTAAGGCCTAAGTGCCTCCTATACAGGGGCACATGGAGCCTTGGGGTAAGCTCTAAACCTTCAACCCTACCTGCACCTGGAGCCGAAATAACCTGCCTTCTTCAGTATGTTTTAAGGAAATCATAATTAGGAGCCCCCAAAAAGGGAGGGTTTGTAGGTAGGGTTTAGGTAACCCTTACACCCCCCGAAATCGTGAATCCTAAGCTTGAAAGGCGGACCGTCTGTTGTCGCCGGCCAGCGATGGCGATGTGGGCACAGCCTGACATGTTGATGGGCTGAAGGCTGTAGCAGCTAGCGTCGAATATAGGGGCCTGAATACTAGTCACTAGTCTCTGGTTCCTCTTCAGCTGGTGAAAATCTTATGGTCATCACTGGTCTCCCGATGGCAAGTGTATCGACTCTATTTGATCAATACGTGGAGTGTCAGGTTGCCTACTGTTGTGGTTGCCGCTCGAAGGCTTTAGGAGAAGTAGTAACAAGGTTTGCTGTGTTTTCTGTTGCCGCGCATCACCACTACTACTACAAATAACAAAAATGTATTAATATCAATGATAATAGTCGTACGAGTACTACCAGCACTGGTCCTGAGGCCCGCCCTTGGTTGAGTAATTCCGCATCTCGCCGACATACTTTGTCATCGACTGGGACCTTAAGGGACTATCACAAGGATCCGTTTCATCTAGACAGTTCGAAGTCACTCGTCCTCCAGATGGTTCGTCAATCTTTTGTGTGCTTCAAATCGTTATTATACCACATGCTGGCCTAGTAGTTGTCCATGCGACGACCCCTGAAAGCATCCAACCGCCAGACTTATTGTTTCCTTAGGAATTATGTTTTTTCATCTAAAACCCAAGAGAACATTCAAAATGTGGTTGTCATTATGGTTCCAGGGGGTATAGTTTCAGACCCTGCAATCCTAAGTCGAAAGTTAGCTTTCTGCTGCTCCGCCTTCTTGGCTCGTAGGGCTCGTCCCAACAGTAGCTGCTGTGCAGTCTATGGTTTAGGGTTTACGGTTCCGGATTTAGGGTTGAGTGTTTAGGGTTTGGGTGACCCAAGCTTGAGTCTGAACTATTCGGCTTCGGATTTAGCGTTTAGGACCGCACTCAGGGTTTAAGTACCCAGAGAATCCAATACCCCTTAGTTAAGGAATATACCTTAAATAATAGGGGCCTTGATATTAAGATTTAAGGTATATTCCTTAATTATGAGGGGTATTGGGATCTCTGGGTAGGCTTATGATGGAAGGCCTGTAAGAAGTATGGTCTTGCAAGGGGGGCAAATCCAATATCTTAGTATGTACGGATTGGTCTATCCTGCGAATGTTTCCCTAAGGGTCCACGTACCCAAATAGTATATTCTCACGTTGGCCCTAAAGTATTCAAATAGGATCGACTTTAAGGCCAATGTATTTACTATTTGGGGACCCATAAACCCCTAAACCCCATAGAACCCTTGAAGGCACCCTTAGGGTCTAAGTCTACTCAACCGAACACTAAACCCGGCTTGGCACAGCTTCGGCATAGCATTGAATTTGTTGCATGCCCTGCGCGAAACTTCGTCTCTATGGCCACCACCTCGGTATGCTTAGGTTTAGGGTTTAGGGGTTTAGAGTTTAGGGTTTGGGGTTTCTTTCATACTTTGTAATTTGGGCTTCAGAGGTTCGGTTAGGGTTTAGGGTCGGGTTTAGGGGTTTAGGGGTGTGGAAGTTTAGGCTTAAGGGGTTTAGGGGTTTAGGGTTTCTCGGTTTCTTTCATATATAATTTAGGCTTCAGAGGTTATGCTTTCGGGTGGCGGGTTTCATGAAGGTATATACAGCTCCTTACGAGTGATGGTGGGAGGGTGTGCAGTTTGGGTGTTGTCGTGGGCTATGACAATACCTCTTGAGATGCGTAGTGTGCTGTTATGAAAGGGAATACCAATACCGCTGGCATATGGGTAGTTCTCTAAATTACGGTCCCCCTTCAATCGATTTTAAACCTTAAACCCGGCAGTCCATACACCGCATGGCTGAGCCATAAGCTTCACATTCCTGAAATTTGCCAGACAATGCATTCATTCCATGCCAAAGCAAAGATGGTGCAAGCATTGTTAGAAGCAAGAAGGTGCTTGCAAGACATCCTGGAGCAAGATGGGCCAAGACTAAGCTTGGCCCGGAGGTATGGGTTTTGACCCGTTTGGTGTAAAGGGAACTCCAGAAAGTTGGAATATGGTTTCAGGGTAGGATACCCTATAATTTACCATAAAGGGTTTAGGATAATCATATTCCAACTTTCTGGCTTTTACTGTAACATGTACCCAGACCCCCGGGAGGATCTAGAAAGTAGATCCCCTAATTGGGGGCCTTATACTTCTAAGGGTATTTTCTAGGAACCCCCATTAAGGGATCTACCCTAAACCCTCAAAACCTATAGATCCCTTAAAGGGAACCTTACAAGGAACCCCCATTAAGGGATCGACTTTTTGGATCCTCAAAAGCCTCAGCTCCTGCGGTTTGTGAGCAACTGCTTGCAGCACTCGCTATAGTGTAGTCAAGCTGAGCTCTGCTTTAGGAACCCAGAAAACGGGGCACGTTGATAGAAAGGACCAAGCCCCTACGTTGAAATGCCAGAGCATCAAGCCCTCCCTTTCCCTGCAAAATTACGGACTCATATATTAAGGCTTTTGGGCCCAAAGACCATACATTTTAAGTTTTTGGCTATTTTGATCCCAAAGGTTTATCTTCACGTAGAATAGCTTGGGCTTCGGTCGCCGCAGATCTTGCGGCAGTTCTCAATTTGCTGCCTGTTTTATTGATTCAGGTTCAGGGTTGTGGGGTCTAGGGCTTAGGGTTGCGGGTTAGTGAATAGGGCGTAGTTCAATGCGACTGCTAGTCATCCGCTTCGTGGCCAAGGTGCTTTCTATCGAGGTCGAGGGTGGCCATCAGCTTCCGCCGGACTGGTACTCACATAGGTTTTGATATGGTGTCATGAGGTTTTAGGGTGTTTTCTTTTGTTTTTCGGGCGTAGGTTCCAAGGATTGGAGCTGTGGTATTTTCTGCGGATTCTCACAAGGTTCGAAGGTCTGTGCGATCTGATGATCTACGGATCCTGTTATAGGGGCCTAAATAATTACCTACATTATTTTGGGGGTTCCTTATTGTAATTGTAGCATAATGGGCTCCAAAACCCTATTCTAATTGTTAATAAAGGCTTCTATACTGTAGAACCCTCCTATAGATCCCTTATAGTACGTAACCTTTTCAGGAACCCGTTAAAGGGGACCCAACACCCTATTCTAGATATTAAGGCTTCGATGTTACCTGTGACAGGAACTGTCCAGAAGGCGGCGGTCACAAGTGGTGACGAATCTCTTGGAACAGAGTTCGAACGACAACTAACGTACTTGGAGGGTCCGGGAACTTAGTAAGTAGTTAGTAAGTAGACTTATAAGTACCCTAAAAGGGACCCTCATTGGGGTTATGGTACTTATAAGTCCTTAAAATAACCAGCTACTAAGTCCCCCGACCCTCCCAGTAACGTAGGCCTTGCGCCACCGAAAATCTGTCTGGACTATATACCTAAATCCTGAACCCCACACCCAAGGTACCCTCAACAGAAGATGTAAACGGATTTGATCCAGGGTAGTTGTGACCCTAAACCCTAAACTCTAAACCCTAAACCGTGTACAAAGGTTCCTGAAGACGTTGCTTCAACGCGAGACGTACATGGGCCTTGCTCCACTGAAGCTGAGCTCGGAACCCTCCTGCGACCCTTGTAAGCCCGTCTAGATCCTACCCAGAGGCCCCATAGTAGTTCCTTTTTGGGATTACCTTATAGGGTTCTATATATGAACCCCAAAAAGGAACCACTTTGGGGCCTTTGGGTACTTATAGTCTCCATTGTATCATTGTAGCTCCTTTTTTGGTTGACCAATGTTATGGTCAGGATCCTATAATATAGTTTTTGGTTGACCAGAAAGGATCTGCAATGGAGACTATAGGTATAAGCCTGAATCTCGTGCAGGATTGCCACATCCTTGTGGGTACGGGAAGCCGCGGCGCCCGCAGGAGGCGCCAGACAACTGCAGAAGGTTACTTGGAGGGTCGGGGGACTTCGTAACTGGTTATTTTAGGGACTTATTACCATAACTCCAATTAGGGTCCCTTTTAGGGTACTTGTAAGTCTACTTACCAACTACTTACTAAGTCCCCCCCGACCCCCCAAGTAGAGCGAGAAGAGCGGCAGAGGTGTAGTTGAAATGGGGGTCTTCAGCTACATTATACTACTAGGGATATGATGAGTGTAATTATCCACTGCCTCTTTAGGGACATTGGCATTGGTGATTTATATTTTGCCGAAACTTTGCTGATGCTGGATGGAAAGTCATGAGTGGATGTCGACATGTAGCCCCCACATACTTCGCCTGTCTTCGCGCCCATGTTTATTCCCCCGCTCTCCTCGAAGCACCAGCACGCATGAACATGTTCGCACTGAAGTAAGACTCACGGATGTCGGGGCCGACGTGTCTAGGGATTTCTTTTGTCATGGCTTACGGCCCAGGTTTCAGACAAAGGCTTCGTGTAAGGCTTCCTGTGCCGGTCTTTATGAAATCGTGTTCTTCGGGTGCGGACTGGTGCATATCATCACCTGCCTATTTGTAACCTGCGGCTGCACAATCAAGTTCTACACTATTCAACCTAAATTCCTATAAGCCTCGAGCGCGAGCCCTAAGCCCAAACTAGGTAACGAGGTAGCAGGAATTGTAATCATGGCTTGGGAAAGTATTCCCCACATAGGTACTTGGGACCCTTCGTAGAAACCCTTTTAGATCCCCTGAAGGAGCCTTAAAAGGGACCCGAATTTTGGAGAACTACCCATTTAGGTAACTGAAGCCCTGGAAATACTGCAGGTTCGAGAACCGCATGGCACTGCACCTACCTGCCTGGGGCCTTGATCCGGCTTTTCGGGCTTGTTGCTTCAGGGGCTGGCTGGCTCAGGCTCAAGGGGATGAGTGCTTGGGGACTTGGGCCTGAGCCTTAGGGATTTCGGCTTTTGGGTTTTAGGGCTTAGAGCTTTGGGGCTCAGGGCTAAGGGCTTTCAGGGTGGCTCAAGAGATGCTTTCGCGTCATTTTGCGATGTGTGAGACTGGAGGGGGGGTCTCTGCTGTGTCGGGACTTTTGTTAAGATGTCAACAGAGCACCCGTAGCAACCTGGCATTTTCTCAAGCCTTAGGAGAGTGAATGGGTTTGCATGTTTCTGGCGGACAGAACCGCAAGTGATGTACCTCACCTTGGTTGTCGGCAATGAGCCTGAAGATCTTTGCGCCGTAAGTCTTGAAATGCTTGCCGTCTGAACACCTCTATACATGAGGCAAACCCTTAGTAGTTTAAAAAGCGAATGGTAAAGCCTTTTCGAATTCCATATGGAACCATTCCACGATGCTTTACACATGCATACAACGTGCAAGTCTTGCAACCCCCCGAGGCAACGGCTGAGCCGCCAGTGGCACCGGAGCACATCGAAGTGCTCCAAAAGGCGGGGTTTGGTGGGTGTGATTACATGTATATATGCATGCGTGCATGTATGTGTGTACGTGTGTCTGTGTTTGTTTGTTTGTTTGTTTGTTTGTTTGTTTGTTTGTTTGTTTGTTTGTTTGTGTGTTTGCTTGTTTGTTTGTTTGTTTGTTTGTTTGTTTGTTTGTTTGTTTGTTGTTGTGTTTGTTTGTGTGTTTGTTTGTGTGTCAGTTTGTTTGTTTGTTTGTGTTTGTGTGTTTGTTCGCCTGCCTGTTTGTTTATCTGTTTGTTTACTTGATTTGTTTGCTTGTTGGTGGGCATGTGTGTTTGTTTGATGCGTTTGTGGTTGATTGTGTTTGTGTGTGTGTTGTTTTGTTGTGGTGTGCTTCATTTTGTGTTTTTTCGTGTTTGTGTGTTTGATTGTTTGTTTGTGTGCACGTGTGTTGGTTTGGTCTGTTTTGTTGTTGAATTGTTTGTTAGTGTTAGGGTGTGTTTGTTCTGTCCTGTGTGGTTTCGAGATGTGGGAAGTGCTCTAAGTTAGGGGCCCGGCCCACGTTCACAGGTGGCACTGTGGGTGAATGAGTGAGTGAGTGGAGTGACGTGACATGACGTGCCATGGCACGACATGTCGTGAAGCGATGTGACGTGAAGTAATTAAGTGAAACGAAGTGAAGCTTTGAGTCTTTAAGTGGAGTGAGGTACAGAAGTGCAGTGTGTGTGTGAGAGCGTGTGTGTGTGTGTGTGACAGCGAGTGTGTCTGTGCGTGTGGGGAAGCTAGTTTCTGTTTTTGAATTCGTATGCATATGCACGCATCTTTCCCTGTCAGAGCTTCACAGTAACTCCGAATGTCTTTAAGTAAGCCATCTCTCAAAGATCACCAGACTCAATTTCCAAAACCCTAGTATAGGGGCCTTAATGATTAGAACAGGGTTTTGGGGCCCATTATCCTATGGTTATAATAAGAACACCCAATAAACAAGTATAGGTAACTATTGAGGCCTTTTTATGGCCCGGCATGATCCGCAAGTTCCAGAAGCCCTCTGCCCTTCTACATAGGAGTCCCGGAGTCAAGCATTTAGGAACTAGATGACCGGTACCCTACACCCTAAACCTACACCCGAAACCGAAGTCAATTATTTGTACACTACATGATCGATACCCCCCCTTCAAGTTAGGGATTTTCATTGAGGTGGGGGAAATCTTCTTCTTCCCCAGCCTCGATGCTGATGAGCAATTCGTGCCGAGCCCGTCGCACAGGGAGCGTTCAACTCAGGGCTCAAGTGCCTAATCCTCATGTTTAGTGACTTGTGCGGGTATAGCCCCTAAAGTGCTATCCTGTAGTTATCCTTGCAGGGTCCTAGACCCAAGTATATATATATATATATACCTATATATATTATATATATATATATATGTATACACCAACTCATTAGGTATTTTCGCACCGTCAGGACAAGGTCCGAAGGGATCAAGGGACTCTTAAGTTTAGGGTTTCGGGACTCTCCTGGCTTGATGAAGGGTATTTTGAGGAGACTTTGGTACTGGGGGGGTATTTTGGGGGCTTACCCATAGTCTCCGTTGCAGGTATTGCAGTTCCCTCTTCGTGGGTTAATAAATCTTATGCTTGGGAAGCTATAATGAAAAGGGAAACCAAACAAGAACTACAATGGACTGGGCTTCGCGGGTGGCGAAAAAGCTCTACAGAATTCAGGACATGAACATGTTCGGGATTTCTGTATGCCTTGGTCGCTTTGAAAAGTATCTCCAACCAGGCATTGCTGAACTCCGCTGCAGGGCGTCGGCTATGGGTTTGGGTTTCAGGTTTGCAAGGGTTGGGGTTTCATTAGCCTGGACGGTGAGTAAGACCTGGGTGGGCTTGAAATATTGATCAGATAAACTAGCTAAACACGCAACCCCTAAGCGCTTAGCATTTTACCCTTATAACCTCAAGAGGACAAATAACGGCTTCGTCGTAGAGGTGCAAATATTATAACACCGGGCGAGCGCTTACTTCGGATGCACTTGGGGGGTCGGGGGACTTAGTAGGTAGTTGGTAAGTAGACTTGCAAGTACCCTAAACGGGACCCTAATTGGGGTTATGGTACTTAGAAGTCCTTAAAATAACCAGTCACGAAGCCCCCTAAACCCTAAACCCTAAACCCTTACAGAATCCCTACAGATCCCTTTAAGGGGCCCTTAAGGAACCCCTTATAGTTACCAAGTCCCCTAAAGACCCTCCAAGCAGCAGCCTCAGGTGAAGCCTAAGCCAAGTCTAGGCTTCGGGATGGGGGCCAGGGATGAGGTTTTCTAGGCCAAAGTAACTACAATTAAGTTCCTTTTAGCAAGAACCCTAAACCCTAAACCCCTAAACCCTAAACTATGGTAACTACAATTAAGTTCCTTCTAGCAAGAGCCCAGAAGTAGTCCCAGTAGTACCCTTATTCCCTTTTTGTAGTCCTAGGTTCCTTATAAAGTTACCCAATACCAAAAAGAGAGGCCTTTTTATTCTTAGGTTACTGGGTATCCTAGTTTTGTTCTTAGGGCTTAAGGGTTTATGGTTTAAGGTTTAGGGGTTCTAGGGTTTAGGGTTTAGGGTTTAAGGTTTAGTGGTTCTAGGGTTTAGGGTTTAGGGTTTAAGGTTTAGGGGTTCTAGGGTTTAGGGTTTAGGGTTTAAGGTTTAGGGGTTCTAGGGTTTAGGGTTTAGGGTTTAAGGTTTAGGGGTTCTAGGGTTTAGGGTTTAGGGTTTAAGGTTCAGTGGTTCTAGGGTTTAGGGTTTAGGGTTTAAGGTTTAGGGGTTCTAGGGTTTAGGGTTTAGGGTTTAAGGTTTAGGGGTTCTAGGGTTTAGGGTTTAGGGTTTAAAGTTCAGGGGTTACAGGGTTTAGGGTTTAGGGTTTAAGGTTTAGGGGTTACAGGGTTTATGGTATAAGGTTTAGGGGTTCTAGGGTTTAGGGTTTAGGGGTTACAGGGTTTATGGTTTAAGGTTTAGGGGTTATAGCGTTTAGGGGTTTAGGGGTTATAGAGTTCAGGGTTTAGTGTCAGACACTTTGGTGCAAGATGGTGCAAGGAGCATCCAAGCAGAAAGCCAGCAGGATTCCCCACGAAACCGTTAACGTAAGGGTCCAACGGTTGATGATACAAATCCTGCATGACCCATAATAAGGACTATACCGTAATTCCCATAGTTTAGGGTCCTTCAGGTAATGCAGGATTTCTATCATCAACCGAAGTACCTCATTATCATAGACTCTCCAAAATAAAGTAGTAACCTACAGAGCTACTATCCGAAACCTAAGTACCTAATTACTGGGTCCTTTGGACCCTGAGGCCCTCAGGGTTACAATCGTAAACCGAAATCCTTGACAGAAGCCACGGTTTAGGGTTTAGGGTTTAGGGTTTAGGGTAAACCTTTCGACCACAGCAAGCCTCATTTCGAACAGGATTGCTCTGAGCAAGGTTGAAATGTCTGTGCCGGCATCTGCGCGCCTCGAAGAGCCCAAAGTAGGCTGTGCCACGAGGAGTCAAACCCGTCACTTTGAGGTTAGCAGTGTTGAGGGTTTAGGAGTTAGGGCTTGGGTGTCAGGGCTTATTTGGGGCGTGAATGGTATTCATGACTCTTTTCTAACTCAGCCAATCCCTAAGCCTTTAACTCGAAAATCGTTCACTTAGAAGCGCCCGTCGCAGTTACACCTCACAGCACACTGCTGTCTCGCATGGAGAGCTGCCAAAGCGACCGCAGCCCCCGCAAGAGGCGTCTGCAGAATACCGCGAGCTTAAAAATCCGTAGGCACTTGGGGTTTAGATGAATTTGACCAAGAGTGCTTGAATGAACCCAAAACACAATACATTACAGTATAATGTAATTTAAACAGTATGGGGCCAGATTACAGTATCCAATATACGAAAAGTAGCACGATAGAATGTGACATAAAGTTTAATCTAACCTCAAAATAGCTCGAACCCAACAGCCGGCAAAGCCAACACGGCAACCTTGACGTCAACCCTGAACATGCCTTGCACCTGCCAGTTGCTGCCTTGGAGATGGGTTTTTACGTCTTCCTAGTAATAGAGTATGTAACCTAGAACCTTTTTGGGATACTATAGCCCCTACCGTATATAATTCCAGTCTACTCCCAACAGTTAACCTCTAGTTCCCTAGGATATTCGACAAGTAGGTGTTCAACACCGAAACATACAAGCTCTGGCCCAGCTTACCGAGATTAAGTCCGAGATTAAGACAGCGTTCAGCAAGACGAGCAACGGCCTGTCCACAGGGATGACCGCAGTGCTTCCAAGCATATAATATAGGGGCCTTAATAATCAGAATAGGGTTTGGGGAGGTCTATTTTTCTTTAAATTTAGTAAGGAGCCCCCAAACCCTATTCTAATAATTAAGGCCTCTACATTAAACTATGAACTCTGGTTCTGGTTCTGATTCTGGAAGCTCTGAGAATTGTAGAGTCTATGCTCAGCAACTTGTCATACTCCGTTCTGCGAAGGGCCCTGTAAAGTACAGATCTATCTTGCATGCTTTAGGGCTTTGAAGGGTTCAACAGATATCACTACTAAGGTAGATGTAGGTATCAGGTGCAAACTCGGACCACGTAGCAATGACCTCACATCCCGAACCCAACATCCTGCTTTCTGAAACCAAGGTCCTAGGTACTGTTCTGAGGAATACTTTCCCAAATCATAACAGTAATTCCTAATATATAGAAACCCTACATCCTACTATGTAGGTACACTCCTGCAACCCAATATCCCTTATGGTACCCTTATAGTATCCCTTAAAAGGAGCCCCTTTTAAAGGAACCCTATTCTAAGTATCTGAAAAGGGGGGGTGGGTTTGGCCCGTACCCCTGCGGGCTCCAGGATCTACCCAGCAGGGCTCCACATCCCCGAATGGATCCTCTACAGGGCTTCCTTACTATAGTTATAGTTAGTGACCTTATTATAATTACAGCATAATATACTCGGAAACTCCCAACTGTCTTTTCCAATTATCATACCCACAACTAGGACCTACAGGGCAGTAGATATGCCGGATTTATATCATCAACAGCATTACTACCATTCTTCTATAGGATTACTAAGGCCCTTACTATAGTTATAGTTAGTGACCTTATTATAATTACAGCATAATATACTCGGAAACTCCCAACTGTCTTTTCCAATTATCATACCCACAACTAGGACCTACAGGGCAGTAGATATGCCGGATTTATATCATCAACAGCATTACTACCATTCTTCTATAGGATTACTAAGGCCCTTACTATAGTTATAGTTAGTGACCTTATTATATTTACAGCATAATATACTCGGAAACTCCCAACTGTCTTTTCCAATTATCATACCCACAACTAGGACCTACAGGGCAGTAGATACGCCGGATTTATATCATCAACAGCATTACTACCAGTCTTCTATAGGATTACTAAGGCGCCTATATTATAGTACCCTTATAGATCCCTTATAGTAACCCTTATACTGGGACCTAGAGTAGGCCCTTATTCCCTTTTTGGGGGGGTTCAGGTTCCCTTATTAGGACCGCAAGGGCTCTATTAAAGGGCCTTTGACGGGTATTCTAAACCTTAAACCCTAACCCTAAATCCTACGGCCGTGAAGGAACCCTACAGATAAAGCCCAAACCTCGGAAACCCCGTAGCCTCAATCCTTAAGACTTTAGAGTAAAGAACAGGGAATACCAGCGCTATTTGGCCTTAGTCCGGTAAAGTTGGGGTTTACTGTAACCCCTGGTACCTGTTCATAAGATCCTGACCGTCACAAACCTTAGTGGATCCCTGAACCCTTTAAACCCTGAAACGTAGCCCCTACTAGTAAGGATTGAAACCTAAATCCTGACCCTGAATCCTAAACCCTATATTATCCCTGAAACCTAAACCCAATCCCTCAACCCCTATGCACCGCTAAACTTCAAATCCTAAACCCTGAAACCTAAACCCTATACCCCAAACACCCGAGTCTCGAACAGGCCATGGTTCGGTCCAGGCGTGCGACCAGCGACGAGTCGGGCAACGAGGTCTGGTTCGGGGTTGAGTGGCGTAGTGTTTTTGTGGGTTAGGGTTTAGTTTCTCAGGGGTGTAGGGGTCAGTACACACATATATATATATATATATGCTATATAGTTACATACATGCACAAAATACGTTTACATTGCATACATGCTGGCATACATACATAGAGACCTACCTACCTACATACATACATGCATACGTACATATGACATGCAGCATGCATACACAATGTATATATGTATGTATGTAAGTAAGAAAGTATGTACGTATGTACGTACTTATGCACATACATATGTATGTATGCACGCATGTATGTATGCATGTAAGTATGCATGTCCGCATGCATGTATGTATGTGCGTGTATGTATATATATATATATATATATGTTAATACATATATACATATTTTTATGTGTATTCTCGCCTTTACACACATACATACATACATACATACATACATGCATACGTACATACGTAGACCCATGCATACCTACTTACATACATGCGTACATACTACACTCATTGATACATACATACATTGAATTCACAAAAGTCAAGGAAAGCCTCAAACTATGTTTGATTGCGGGTTCAGGCGGCTCTTGAACCTTTGAATGCCTATGTATGTCCATGACAGATAGAGTAGATTAGTCAACCCAACCTTAGTTTTTCGTAGTTGCTTTATGGTTTTCCGGATATTGGCTTTGCCTTCTCATGTTTCGGGTTCTAACTGATGGCTGAGGGGGAGAGTTAAGTCTCCGAACTAAGACTCATAAGGCATAAGGCTTCCAGGAGTTAGAGTTAAGTATTGAGTATCCAGTGGCCTTCACCTCCGAGCATGTCGGGATGCGATGAGTCTCAGACCGGAACATATTGGTTTTCGGTACAAGGTTCCCTAAACTCTGAACCTCGGAGAAGCTTGTAAATCCTGAGCCCCGATGTCATGAATCCGTCGGTTCTCAAGTCGTAACTTTAATACCTTAACACTAAATCATGGAACTTTGCAGGGTTCCTTTTGAACCCTGTACTGGGCCCCTTCAGGAAGCCCGTAAGACAACCGTATTTTTTTTTAAGGCCCCGTGTTTACTTCCGCGTCTGACTGCTGTGTGAACTGCAAGGCGTGCGTTCCTCTCGCACAGCCGCTTGGAGGATATTTGTGCAACTTTGGACCGTGCGCAGGGGGGATGTGGATCATTTCAACAAGTGGTGTAGTATACTTCAATGCTTTTCCTAGGAGTGCTATTGGCGTCCGATAAACGATGTAGACGGGTCCTTCTTTCTTACTGGCTGTATACTTAGCTTTTCAACTTTTGGTGTTCTTATAAGGTAGTCGATTCTGAAAGTTTCAACTTTTATTCCCTTGGGTGTTGGGCCAGCGAGCTTTTGCGTGTCCCCGAAACATGGCTTCTTGTTCCAAGAAACTGTAGTTCCTTTCTTTCGGCTTCACCATATACATATATATATATATATATATTCACTTATCCATTTTGTTTATCTATTTAGGACTTAGGATCCTAGAAGGTAACTTCATGTGAGCTGAGGCAGCTTGGCTTCGTGGAGGAGGAACATGAGCCCTTTGATGAGGTGCCGTGCCTCACTGGCTTGCCGTTTAGGGCCAAGGGGGTGGCATTTTGCGCCGATAGGGTTGACGGGTTGACAGTTTAGAGGTCTAAGGTGCTCGAAGCCTGTTGCGAAGACATCCTCAAGCTACAGGAGCGTACAACAGTAACGGAAGACTACAGCCATTGATGGCACACCCAAAACCCCTAACCCCTATATGACACCTAAATCCTAAAAACCCTAAACCCCCGAACCCTAAGTCCGTTTTTTTGCACAAGCCGTGAAGATGCTTTGGATAGTTCCCATAACACGCCTCGTTGGTGCCTTGCTGACCTGGCATTCCTTGGACGGAGCTTCCTTTGAGGTCTTGGGGTTGAGGGCGTTAAGGGTTTTAGATGGTTTTAGGGGTTTGGGTTTAAGGTTTAGGGGCTCAGGGGTTTAGGGGTCTGAGGTTTAAGGTTTAGAGTCTCCACAAGAGATTAAGAACCATATAGTTGGAGGTAGCGCCGCGGTAAGCATGGCGAAGAAAGAACCATGGCAGATCTGTATGCAGGCGCGCACTGTGTGTCTATTCCCGCCGTGCGTGCGATGGATCCCAGATTTTGCCAGTTGGGTTTAGGATCCTAGCACTGTAAGCGGCTGTTTGAGGGACTTTGTGGCGATGGCGCCAAACCAACCCTAAAACCCTAAGCCCTTAAACCCTGAACCCGCCTACAGCCCTAACTCCCCCCCAGAAGTAAAGCTTTACTTAAACCCAAAACACTAAAACCTCATAGGTCCCTTCTAGAACCCACATAGGAACCCTTGTTTCAAAGGAGCCCTTAAAAAAGCCCTTATAGGTAACCCTCCTTTTGAAGGAACCTTTACAGGAGCCCTATTCCCTACTAAGAACCAGACAGCCCTAAAGAGGAGCCTACAGGAGAGTTCGTTTTCTGCAACCCAAAGTCTCCCTGTACCCATGTAGTAGGTACTTAGGCCTTAAAGTACCTATATAGGGACCCCTTAAAGGAGCCTTTCCTTGGATCAGGAAGTGGGGCCTTTGCCCGAGACCCGACCGGGAGAGATCCCGATCCGGAGGCCGGTTTAGGGCTCAGGGCTTTAGGGTTTCGGGTTTAGGGTTTGGGTTTAGGATTTACGTATGGTTTAGGGTTCAGGGTGGGGGGGTGGGGGGGGGGCGCAATATAAGCATAAGCCACAGCGATATCCCTACCGTATTGGGCTTAATTACAAGGGGGTCTTACACGGGATGTTTGTTTGTTTACGTGCTTTCTGGGGGCCCGCAATCTTGCCTTACCTCCAGTATGTCATGTTGTGTTTTTCGTTTTACCTGCACTGTATCGTATTCTACTATGAGCTGTTTTACTATATGAGAACATGTATTACATAACATTAATTATGTTTTACAGCATGACATCATCATATTGCATTGCATTCAATCATCTGCCAGTCGATTCTGTTCTGTCTGATTTTAATGGTTCTCCTAGAAATGTCTTATGAAGGTTCCATGAGGGTTTAGGGTTTGGACAAGCCAAACCCTAAACCGTTTAAACTAGCTGCACTGCTGACGCTGGAGGGCTTCCCGGGTGCAGGGCTTAGGGTTCGGATCTGAGGGTTTCGGTGCAGGGTTTAGACCTGGGCCCCAATGACCTACCATTTTTTCCGGACGTATATATTGTCGCGATCGGAAAAAGGAACCCCCAGCAGCAAGTTTTTCGGGCTTCAGATACGGCCTGCTGCCGAAACACGCTGCTGCATCATGTCCTACTGCAATTTGCTGAAGCGGTGCGGTCGCATTGGTTTCAGACGAGAGTAGACGCCCGCGACTCCAGTATCCCCTGGTGGTGCTGAGGGTCTCTCTTACACAGAATCCCAGACTCAAAATCATGTGTCTGCCTTCACCAAGCGCTTTATGGAGTGTTTCATGGAGAATCGAACCCCTACTGTACTGTAACAGGTCTGGCTTGTCTGATAACGGCTTCTGGGAGCCGTGTTTTTGATACTACAGCCATGAACCTTAAGGTGCCGCCCAAAGTACATAACAATTAGGTGTGAGGGCTTGGTAACCTAAAACCTTAGACTTAGGGTTTCTCAATCAACACCGAAACTTTTCTAACCCTGCTAGTACCCAAGTTACACATGCCCACGAAGCCTCTAACTGATTGGTCGGTGCTGGTACTTCTTCCAAGACGCCACATCCCGAACCCTGGATTTGCCAGAGACTGCTTCACATGTGCGGCGACAAGCCCTTAATCTCTTAAACCCCCAGGCCGGGAAGCCTGAAACTTGTAGCCGCCTTACCCCCGAACCCCCTTACGCGAAGCCCTAGAACTTAAACCAATCAACCCTATAGGCCCTTAAACCCTGCTTTAAGCCATCACAAACCGGAAATTCTTGAACCCTCAACGCCTCAGCCTCGAACCTACAGAGGCTTTCCTGGCCAATCTTCCGATGGCTGGAGGACCAGGGTGTGCTCATGAACGGCCTCCTGTCGGAATTCCAACTTTCGGGTTCCTCTAAACTACCAAAGCCAGCTTGTTTGTATAGGTTCTTATTATAAGCTCTACATACAGAACTAATGTTTGTAGGTTCTTATCATAAGCTCTACTTTCAGAATTAATGCGAGCCCTACACAAAGAAAGGGTTTCGACTAACATAAACCCTCTTATTTCAACGCCGCACCCCAGCCCGAGATCTTGTGGACTTTGGGTGCCGGGTCCATGCAGATATCTTCGAATCAGGGAGCTTGAATCAAGCCTGTGCACTTAGGGTGCCGTCTATTGTTGTGATGCTTCTAGGGCTTGTAGGTTTAGAGTTCAGGGTTGAGGATATAGGGTTTGAGTTTGGCGGGTTTCTGTGCGAGTCGTGGGTTGTGTGCCTGATGGTGGCGGAGTACACTTGGCATCGGAGATGCCCTCCATTTTCAGCCCCTACAGTAATCAGTAATTACCCTTAAAGCCGAACCCCCCAAGCCTCGTAAGGCCAGAAGCATGGTAAAGCTTCTCTGAAGTCTACACCCTGAAAACCCTGATGCAAGAAGCAAGCAAGATCTGTCCTTACGCGCAGCTTGATGTTACTATACTATAGCTATTGTTTCTTCCGGACTCTATTCTCAATACTGGGCTCAAAAGTAAACGGAGACATATGCAAGAACCTTAAACCCTAAACCCTAAACCCTAAAACCCCATGCGGCAACCAGGTTGGGAGAGATATGCCCACACTGCACTCGACTTTTCCGGTGACCTCTTCAAGCTCCGCCGCTTTCACTTGGATTCAGTTTCTAGTGTTGAGGCTTGGGGGTTCTCGGTTTAGGATCATACCCGTGCGTCCTTTTTCGCTGGTTGCAGAGCATGGCACAGGGCTTTTTGCTACTATGCACAAGTCTCGGATTGCCACTGCCCAAGGGTTCAAGCCTTCTCTACATAGCGTCGTTCTTGTTCGTAGTTAACACTCGTTCTGTAGGTATTTGCAGGGCAATATGCCACCGGATTTGTCACGTTGCGACACACTTGTTCGTGATTGAGGGTCCTTTGCTTCTCATGTCGGCGTCTTGGCTGCTGTGGGTAGACGTTATAGTGCGTGGTTAGAGCTTACATGGATTCCTGGACAGCAGTTCCCGGGGCAGGCAAAGTGCATAACTGTTTTGGGCACAAAATCATAACTAACATTCCCTTCCTCCCTACATCAGTGCGGTGTTTCATACCTTTCTTAGGGCTCCTCATTAAGATTTCGTTGTGGAAGTCCTGGCAAAGGTAGGTCATTTCTAGGGTCCATGTACCCCTTCATCAAGGAATACAATGTGCTTTCCTTATGTTAGTGGGTATTGGGCCGGCATTGGGCCCTTTAAGTCTGGATGCCACGCTCTTTGAGGAACCATTCAGCCGCTGGACTTTCGCTGGCGTGCCACGGATTCAAATTTGGCTTGGCAGCAGCCAAGACAGTCCTCGAACACGGACATTGGTCTTTAGGGTATACCTTCACCCGGGATGACCTACCTTTTTTAAGGCTTTCATAAGGAGATCATAATAGGGAACCCTAAAAAGGTGGGTTCTTCAGGGTCTAGGCAGGGGGTTGGGGGTTGAGGGCCAGGGTTCCAGCAGGGTGTAGTTTCTCAGCTTTACGGCTCCGTGTTTTCGAAGCGTCGACAAGGCTACAAGCCTGCAAAGGGATTTATAGAACTCGGTTTGAATGGGATTGCTTTGACATTTAACAGCACACTCAGTGTTTTAAGAAAGCTTCGGGGACTTCACTTGTGTCAGGTTTATGTGGGAGCTTTGGCAGGAGTGTGGAGGTATACATGCGGATCTGTCTGAGGATACTGATACTAGCCCTGAACCCCAACCCATTCGACGTATAATTATTGGTCAGACTCCAGTAGCATCGAGAGTGCCCACAGCGTTTTTGTTTGAAAACCCCAAAAGCTCTCTCAAACATGAAAGGCAAGTCAGTGACGTGGCCAGCACAGAGCAAAACCTTCAAGCAGTTTCATACAAGCCGTCGCCTTTGAACCCCACACCCTAAACCCTAAACCTAAATCTGCTGCCAGATGCCAAGCCTTAGCAGAGCTTCAATGAATCCCCAAGCTGATATGAGGCAGGTCTTACTTGAATCAGGGATCTGGTGTGTGTGTGTGTGTGTTCATAGGGGTTCCGAAAAAAGTCTAGGCATGTGTGTTTCGGGTTTTATTGTTAGAACCCGAAACCCTAAACCCTAAATCCGACATCATATTCCCACTCGCCGAGGGCGGAAGGAGAAAGCAGAAGTGATCTCCCCGAGACTGCAGCGGATGAGCAGCCACCAGGACGATGATCTTCAGCCCTGAACCCGAAAGAACCTACCTTTTCGGGGCTCCTTCCTATGATGTTCTTATAGAAATCCTTAATATGGTAGGTTATTCAGGCTCCAGGTACATCTAGTTTAGAGCTTAGTTGCGGCTTGGATTACACTGCTGTTTCCGACCCAAAACGACCACCGTGGAGCTCAGTAATTAGTAGCGTGCTTCCCTTCCTACTCAGAGGCTCCCACGCGACCTGTTTCTGGGTGTAAGGTTTGGGGTTTAGGGTGTACAGTGTGCACATCTTACCTCCTCACGCAGTCGTATGAGTATTCAGGCTTGTCTTCCGGACTCACGCACCTCAGGGCCGCGAGCTTGCTTTCATGTTTGGAGCAGTTGAAGAATGAACACATCTCCGATTTTGTCGTCAACTCCAAGTCCTATATGGGAGTTTCCGAAAATTAGGGGTCCTTTTCATAAGGATCCTACTATTTAGGGTACTTTATCAGGGCCCCCTATTCTCGGGAACTCCCAGATACGTTTCCAGTTCCTGCGACTGCTTTGATGCCTTGCTGTCATGTAGATCTAGACCTCAAACCCTCGCAGCCCAAACTCATCGTGGATCTGAGTCCCCCGCTGGCAGCCTTTAGACGCTTTCATTTCCTGGGGCCCCGCATTGGAAGTAGCAGGGAAAGAGGCACCCTGATCATTACAGAGCTCCTTGGTCTCCTGACAGGAGCTGGAGCTCACCGTGGGC
Organism: Symbiodinium sp. CCMP2592; assembly: GCA_905221615.1. Taxonomy (NCBI): domain Eukaryota; class Dinophyceae; order Suessiales; family Symbiodiniaceae; genus Symbiodinium; species Symbiodinium sp. CCMP2592. The sequence goes on along the minus strand of CAJNDT010000124.1, from coordinate 241,736 downwards.
AAACTCCACACCCTCAAGTTAGAATCTCTTCTTGGCCATACTGTGAAGCTTTTTTGGGGTCTAGGAATCTAGACATAGGGTTTACAATGCTTACAAGGTTCTAGAGTTTAGGGGACATCCTTTACACTCTAACGTCCCAAGTAGGGCTTGGCGTTTGCGGTTTCGGGTTTGTCCTCTGTCAGCAAGGGCGCTTTGCGCCCGTCAGGGTATCCCCCAAACCACACATGCATAATCATAATCAGGGGCCCCATATCTGAGTTGCAGGATTGAGAACAACAGTTGCATATCTGACACTGCCAGAGGTACCTCTTAAAAAAGACCTGAACTACTACCTTGGTAAGGGTTCAGCATGGATCAGCAGAAGTTGAAGTAAAGTTAATAAAAGAAGTAGTTGAGGAGTATTTGGGTCACTTGCCGACTAGGATGCTTGAAGCAATCCCGGTGAAGCGAGTGATGATTGACCACTTGTGCTCTGAAGAGGGTGTTTGCAAGTACCAGTCCGATGGCATCACACGGGTAAGCTGCAGCGCAGGTGAAAAAGTCTGGAGTGGATCGAAGATCGCATCCCTCAAGTTCCCCGATCCGAGGGACCGTCAGGGCTCTGCTTGGTGGAATCATCAATATGTCGAGCAGTTGGCTTTCCGCTTTGACGTCGAATTCTTCGGAAAGAACGACGACAGAGAAGAGCGAGGTGAATACGAGCCGCCGCGCAGGGGCAGAAAGTGGCTCACCAAGCCGGCATGAAAGAGGTTGAGAAGTTGCTGATCGAAAAATTAATTAGTCACCCTAAACCCTAAACCCTAAACCCTAAACCCTAAACCCTAAACCCAAACCCTAAAGCCCCCAAAGCCTGATCATAAATCGAAAATGAACCCCTTACGGCGAAGGCCACAGCAGTTAACCTCGAGCCCTAAACCCTAAACCCTAAATCCTCCATTCTCTTCGGATTTGAAGAACTCCGGGGTTTGTAAATGCTTGGTTGGCCCGGGCCTTTTGACACTGCAAGAAGGGTGTTCGGATTTGGATGTTGTTGGGCTTGGAGGGTATTGTAGTTTAGGGTTTTGAGTTGTGGGTGGGGTGTGCAGGAGCGCGTAAAGGCATGTTCAAGCTGTTGCGATTCGACTGCATGACTGTATTCTCCTTTGCAGTTTGCGGTACCAGACGATGGTCCGTTCAAGCCCACATCATTTCGTTGCGGGTGCTCCCGGCCATGAAATTAGTGGCAGGCACCGCAGATTCCTGCAAGCATCAGGGCCAGACGAAACCCGAACAACTCCCCCCAGGTTGAGCGTTCAGTTCTTGGATGTAAGTCCCAAACTCTATGGCCAAGGCTTTCAACGTCTAAACCCTGAAACTGAAATTCAACATCCTAAGCCTTGAACACAAGGCCCCTTTCCCAAACCCTCAACTCAAGGTCGGCATCCTAAACCTTACCCAAACATAAACCGTAAAGAATCCAAGAAAGTGCCTTTTTAAGCCTCCTTCTCATGATTTATCTTATCTCTATAAGTCCTGCGAAGTTTTGGTTATTTAGGGTCCAGCTAAACCTTCGACCCCTAACACATAAAAACCCTAAACCCTATAGATCCCTTATAGAACCATTGCAGATCCCTTTAAAGGAACCCTATATAGAACCCTTGAAGATCCCTTTAAAGGAACCCTACATAGATCCCTTATGGATTCCTTTAAGGGAACCCTACAGGCCCCAAACCCCTAAACCCCAAGGACAACAACGAGCTCTTCGATGTCGACTTCGATCCCGCCAAAGATGTGGGCCTCACCTCGAGCTCTTTTGCCAGCCTGAGGCTCCAAAGATGCTGTTGTTGAGGGCTCCTTTAAGGGTTCCGTAAGGGATCTATAAGGCTGTTGAGTTTATGGGTAAACCCTGGGGATCAATCGGCCCAAAAGCCTCATGGTATGGTCTTTGAGCCCAAAAGCCTTAACATAGGAGTCCTCAGAGACCTAGGGAAACATGCTCTTTTACGGTTCGAGGTTTTACAGTTTAGGGGTGTGGTTTGGGTTTAAGGTCTGGGTAGTTTAGGTTAAGGGGTTTACGGCTTTCTTGCTTGAGGACTTTCTTCAGCTTTAGGGGTTTCGGGATTAGGGTTTAAGGGTTGGGGGTTTAGGTTTGTTTATGGATCCCAGGACGATGTTTGGCAAAAATCAGGGTGTCTTTTTCGGGGTCCTTTGCAATACGGATCCAATGTTTTGGGTCACTGAAATCCGAAATCCTGCCTCATTTTCTGGTATTGGCTTAGAAAGAACCCTGCTTTGAATGGGGAAGGATTAGGATTGTTCTGGGTTAGGCGTTTAAGTTTTGAGACCGAAGTTGGGGTCCTCTGGGGGTTATTGTACTGTAGAGCCTGTACAGACCAAAAAGGTCCGAGGTACTGTTATGGGGAATACTTTCCCAAAGCATCACAGTTCCAGGAACAGTACTTCCTAATGTCGAAACCCTACATCCTGCAGGTACTTTGGACCCTGTGGGAGAAGCATTCTGTCAGCTTGGCCTTTCAAGCTATGCAAGCGAAACGAACTTTCGAATCTGCTCTCCTTCACTGAAAGCCTCCATCATTCCTCGGAATATGCTGTTTCTCAAGTTGTTTTCCTTCTGACTTCGGCCTCTGCAAGCCCGAGAGCCAACAAGGAGTTGCATTGAAACCTTCTAAACACCCTCAAAGCGAACCCATCTTCGTGCCGACGCCGCGCACGTAGAACGCTGACACTGAGCCGAAATCGCCTGACCTATCCGATTCTTCTGCCACGCGTCAGCATCTGCTTGGTTGTTGTGAGCTAAATCTTTCATGTCGAGTTTAAGAACGGATCGGAGGCTGGGGACTGGTAGTGGTTTGAGATCAAGGGTCTGCGGACGGACCACGGGCTGTATAAAGCTGTCAGGGTTTGGGGCTTAGTGGTTAAAGGCTGGTTTCGAGGCTCAGCTGAAACCGTAGAGGTGCCTGTGGAGGCGCACACAAAACGACTGTAGAGCTCAGCGTAGTTTGAACCTTTTACTGGAAGCTATCGGGTCTCAGTGCAAAGCTCTAGAAGCCCGAAGACTTGTAGCCTCCAGCACTATACACCCCAAACCCTGAACGCGCAAACCCTAAACCCTAACCTTCGAAAGAGTCCGACAGGGATTGTACCCAAATTTATTCGATTTCCACCGGCTTCCCAGGCTGCCACGACTGAAAGAGTTGGATTTATCGCACAATCGGCTGGTGCAGGTGGGGGCTACAATCACTGTGATCCTAAACCCGAGGCCCTACCCGAAGACTCCGAGTATACAAAGAGTACCTACCCAGAGGCCCCATAGTAGTTCCTTTTCGGGATTACCCTGCAGGATTCTATATACGAACCCCAAAAAGGAACTACTTTGGGGCCTTTGGGCAGCGAGTAAAGGGTACCTACTTCGGACGCTGTCTTAGGGCTAATGACCTCCGGAAAACTCCTAAACCCCAAACCCCAAACCCTAAACCTATACCATCACCCCCAAACCCAAAACCCTGATCCCAAACCTTCAACATCTAAGAAAAAACGCGGACCCAAAGCAACAAGAGTCCGCAGAGCCATGACCAGCCAGGATAAGGGTTTAGGGGTTAAGGTTCAGAGTTTTAAGGCTTGGGTTTAGGACTTGCAGACCCCTTTTTGCAGTCCTGATCCCCTAAACCCCCTTTCCCCGAACGCTATAAAACCCTAATCCTTATAAGCCCTGTTTATAAAAGCCCGAAGCTATATAAACCCCTAGCCCGCAAGCCCTAAACCCTCAAAGCGCTAAGCACCCTAAACCCTCATAGGAGGCCAAAAGGGGTTTTAGCCTATGGGGGTTTAGTAGGGATTAGGGTTCCCATAATAGGGTTCATATTAAGGAATCCCTACCCCAAGAATCTTAAATCCCCCTTTTGGCCTCCCATCAAACCCGAGTGTAAACCCTAAAGCTCCTGTCCCGACCCACGGAAAGGGTTCAGAACCAGGATCCTCTTCTACTATTTGCTTAAGAACCCCCCCAAAAAATAAAAAATGATAATCCCTATATTATCCCTATAAGGATATATTTTTTATTTTTTGGTGGTTCTTAAGCAAATAGTAGTCTTTGTACTCTTAAGCAGGGGCATCTGGTCCCAAGCAGTAGATATAATGGGGTTTAGTGGAGGGTTTAGGTTCAGGAAGGCGTCCAGAATTCTAGAAAAGTCTGTGATCATCTTACCGCGTTCTGCAACGGGTTGTATGCAGGGCTTTCACGGGCTTCAGGGCTTGAAGTTTATGGTTTATGTAAGGCTCCGAGAAGCGAGATAGGACTTTGTCTTTATTTGGGTACCAAACAACCCTTCAGGCACAGCATTCGAGACGTCAAACGGCTGTACTTTGGCAAAGCATAGTTGCACCCTGTAGGGCCTACGTAGTTATACTGTCCTAGACCATACCATACTATGTTATACTCTAGTCTACTCTACTGAACTCTCCTCTGCACCAAACATTAAAGTAAAAGCCAGAAAGTTGGAATATGATTATCCTAAACCCTTTATGGTAAATTATAGGGTATCCTACCCTGAAACCATATTCCAACTTTCTGGAGTTCCCTTTACGACCCCAACATCAACGACACGAAGGTCCCGGAGGGTCTCAGGGTCAGGGGTAGGATTTGGGGCTTGGGTTTCTTAGGGTTCCCAAAAGGGACAAAAGCATAAGCATTTTACAGGGATATCCCGACCTTATTGGGCTTCATTATAACGGGGTTTATATGGGATATCCCTATTTTAATTTTTGCTCATGTGCTTTTTTGGGGGCCCTAGCTTCGAGTTCGAGAAGTTTGGGTTCAGATTTCGGGATCTCCCTGGCAGGTCATCCCACTGAACGGCTTGGGGGCTTTGGAATCTCTCATCCTTCGCCGCTGGTCTGCGGGTTTGCTTTCGGGCTTTAGGGACTACCTGTAACACCAAACTCGACTGCCACTATGGGGTCGTACGAAACTACACTATATAGTAGCTGAGTGTATACACTTTACACTTTTTTGGGAAAATACAACCAACTTTAAAACTGAAAGTGTGCACTTTTTTTTGGGGGGGGGGCTTATGATTTCAGCAACTAGGTACACGAAACATAGGTCTAAACCCTAAAACTTTAAACCCCTAAAACCCTCAACCCTAAATCCCCAAATAAACCCTAAACCCTAAATCCCTGAACTCTAATCTCCAAATAGACCCTAAACCCTAAATCCCTCAACCCTAAATCCCCAAATACACCTTAGACCCTACAGTAAATCCCTAAACCTTATAAATCCCCAAATAGATCCTAAACCCTAAATCATATCCCTAATCCCTAACTCCCCAAATAGACCCTAAACCCTAAATCCCTAAACAGGATGGGTCGAAGGCTCAGGGGCTGAATGGGCTTTCTAATGTTTGGGACGGTTGGGGGCTCGGGGCGTTTTTGGGTTAGGAGGTTGAGGGTTTAGGCGGTTTAGGGGCTAGGTTTCTGTGCTAGGTTTCTGGTTTTTTTGTTGGAGTAGGGTTTAGGGTTGACTGTTTCGGGCGTTGTTGAAGATTTCCTCTGTGGGGCGCAAGAAGGAAGTGTTGGTTTTTGAGACTTGTAGCAGTACCAGTCTTGGGTCATCCCTGTCTTTAAACGTAACTTGTTTTCTCCAGGTAGGGTTTCGGGTTAGGATCAAGACTTGAGCGACTCCGAGGCAACAACCAGATCGAGGAGCTCGCATCTTGTCAGCACAGCATCGACTCTTGGAAGGCCCAAAAATTTCCCGTGAGGCCGAGTAGAGCCCCTTGTTGTGGAAAAAGCCGTACTAGCTTATGTGACCTAAAGAGGATCCCGAGTGTGGAGAACTACCCACATCCACCCTCAACCTCCGGAGCTTAAGCCGTAGAATTCCAAATTGCTTAGGGATAAGGCCCTTAGGATTCCAAAGCTTCCTGGACTTAGAACCTACCTGTGGCCCATAAAGCGTGCTGGGAGAGCATAGTACTTAGGAAGGGAAGTAGAGAAATACACCTAAATCTTGGGGTTCCTACGAACATTCATATTTAAGGTATGTTCCTTCATGAGGGGCTTTTGAAGTCTCTGCTAGGATGCCCAGTAGTACCCCTATTCCCTTTTTGTAGTCCTAGGTTCCTTATAAAGTTACCCAATACCAAAAAGAGAGGCCTTTTTATTCTTAGGTTACTGGGTATCCTGGTATATTAACCCCCTATATTATAGAACCCTACTATAGATCCCTTATAGACCCCTTTAAGGAGCCCTATAGATCCCTTATAGGTTACTGGGTATCCTAGTCTGGTAATGAAGGAGCCCGGAAGATGCAGGCTTTTTCGCTGCACTGAGTCGCAAGCAAGCTGTTGTCGTTGCTGGACAAGAGACGCTGCTGAGAGCCTTACCGAACCCGTATACATCCCTTGTCTTCGTAGCAGCTCAAATCGAAATTTGCCAGCAAGCCCGAAACTGCGTAACACCCTAAACCCTGAGTCCAAACCCGGACTGTTGCCGGCAAACCCAGAACCATTGAAATCCTGCATAAATCTTGAACCAAAACTCCAACATTGTTCCGGCTAAGACGTCACCAAGTCCTCACTGAAGGATCCCAAGACTTGGCGCGATGGGGTGCAGTCCCATCTCCGCACCCTCGACCTGCGCTTCAACAGGCACCCGAGCGTTCCTTCAAAGGTATCCTAGAACATTCTAGAACTTTACCGGAACCCTTTCTGATACCCTTTGCGATTAGAGGTTTTGGGGACTACTACTCATATTCTGTCGCATCTACACGGGAATTCTACTGGTACCAGCTATCCACCCCATATCTATGAACCCTCCGACATTATAACTGCCCTGTAGAAGGTTTGGTTGGTGATGTTTTGGTTGGTAGTGTATACCCACCCAGCCCAGCCCTTTCTCTGCTCCGATTCTTAGTCAGTTGATGGCGCGCGCGAAGTGCGCATCGATGTTTCGCATGTACACCACAGCTGCTGCGCCGGCTCGGCGGCAAAGATCAAGAAGCTTGCTTCAGGATGTTTGGGCCGCGTCGGTTAAATTTAGCTGGCCTCAGCTTTTTTCATTGGCCGAGCCGGTAAAATTTCACGGGCTTCGGCTTTCACCGGGCGAGGCTGCATGCCTTGGCGGGCTTCGGCTTTTTAGCCGGGCAGGCGGTGAAATTTATGCAGAATCGCCCGGGCGGGGCCGTTAAGTTTAACGGGCTTCCGCTTGAATCCGCCGGGCCGGTGAAATTTAACCGATGTCGGCTTTAAGCGGCCGGGCCGCTTAAATTTAACGAGCTTCGGCTTTACTCGGCCGGGTTTTTACGTGTGTGCCTGGACATGTGGTGTATGGATTGTCCGTCGCTCCTCGTCTGTGCGTGCAGCGGCCTGTGTGTCCTACCTACAGGAGCTTTTCCACTGGCTGGCTTTTTCTTTCAGCTAGGGGGCATCAAGCGCGCGCGCGCGCGTACGTCGCGGTTCCGTGAAAACAATTGGCTTTTTACATGTGTGCTTGGACATGTAGGGTCTGGCAACAGGTGTATGGATGGTCCGTCGCTCCTCGTGTGTGCGTGCAACGACCCTTGTGTCCTGCCTACAGGAGCTTTTCCACTGGCTGGCTTTTTCTTTTCGCTCGGGCATCCGGCGCGCGCGTGCGCGACTTCTTTGGCTTCCTGTATCCTTGTCTCGAGGTTTGGCGAAGGCTGCTCAGCGCATCCCAACGTAAGCCCGTGTGCCAGCGCGCGAGCTAGCGTCCTGCTCCGTCGAAAACGACAAATAGTGTTCCAGGTCTAGGAAGGCTTCGAAGCAGGCCCTTTTTTTTTCTTCCGAAGGATAGGTCTGCCTATTGGCCTCCTGGCAGCGGCTCTTTTGGGTGCTTGTTCTGTGGGGTCCACTCGGTCCCTTCCGCAAAGCGAAAGCCTCGCGTCGGATTTGGCGGGTGTAGGGGAAGGCGAAATTCGGTATCCTGGTCTCGAGGTGAAAGAAAACGGCAAAGCCTCAAGGCTCAGCTCTTAACCCAGGATGTTGGGTGGGCAGTGGATAAAACCTCAAAAGCGTAGGGCTGGTAAGGGGACGCCTGGGTCTAGAGCACCTCTTACTTAAGGGTTTTTATCCGCTCATTCAATAGTCGAGGGAGCTAGAACCTGAGGTTCTATCCATTGCCTGCTCAACATCTTGGGAGTAGGACAAATAGAAGGGTTTTAAGAGTCAGCTGCCGAAGCCTGGGAGATGCTAGGCAACGACCGCAGCAAACTTCTGCGGCTCTCCAGTGACCAGCTTTCTCCCCTTCCTTCTCGCTTGCTTCCGCCATGACCTATGAACATAGGTTCGAGATCGCATGCTTGGAGTGCGGCGGCTTCGACCTCCGGTACGAGAAGGCTTCCTTTTTTTCTTTGGGAGAGGTTCTTCCACTAGCTTCAGGGATAGGGCTACGTGGAGTGGTTTTCTAGGGGGAAGTGGACGTCTTCTAGATCTAAGTTCCTTGTTTCCTCGCCGCAGGACAACCGGGTCTTCTGTGCCGACTGCGGCACGCTGGCCTGCGGCGTGGACCCGCTCGGCCTTAAAGAAATCGATGAGGATTGTTTAGGTTTTTAAAAAGGGCCTCGGGTTGAACTTATTGAGGCATAGCTTTTTCGAGGTAGTCTAAGTAAGTGTGGGAGCTTAGCCTTGTGGTTCACATAGATACGTAGAGGACGACCACGTGGACGTGACCGTGTACGAGTGCAGGGACTACTCGACGGGGAAAATGTACCAGAAGGCCAGCTTCTTTTCAAGTTTCGAGGTTAAGTTGGGTCTAGCGTTGGGTTCTCACGTTGCCCCAGGTTTTAAGGTCTAGCCCTCCCCGTTGTCTCCTGTGCGGGAGGCAGTCCACACGCACCGCAGCGACTTCAATAAGGAGCGCTGGCGACACACGTGCCGGGTCCGTCCGGGCGGACGCTGGACAGCATTCTTATTTTTAATTGTTTAGGGGGGCTAGGGGTGTCTTAGGGTCAGGTTTTCCTTATCTCGCTAGGCTAGCTGGGGGTCCAAAGACTGAGTCCCCTGGGGGTGAGTGGCCATGTATATTTACCTTAGGGTTGCTTAGCTAGTCCTCTTTCCCTTATGCTCTTAAACCCTAGAGGCCTCACGAAGACCCTGGCCGAGCGGCCGTTTGGCTTTTACGGCATGCGAAAGTGGCTAGCGGCCTACGCCGCGGGGAGTGAAGAGCTCATTTCGGGGCCGATGCAGTGCATGGGCCATACCCTGACCGGACGCCAGCTTTGCCGCCAGCTTGTAAAGAAATGGCGCGGCTGGCTCACCCGCGAGGAGTGTAATCTCTTGCGAGGAGCCTGGCGGCGGTATGGCCACCAGCCTGTGCGGCGAGGCCCACGGAAAGCGAAGCGGGAGAATTGAGGTGTATAATTAGGGTTACCTTCCTGTTTTGGATTTGAGCGGTAGTTCTTTAGGAGGAATTCGTATCCAAGAGGTTTAGGACGAAGCAGCTAAAATTAAGATCCTTTACTCCCAGCTTCGCTACCAGGGTTTGATGGGAGCAGCACATATGGTCTAAGTTTACTAATCGGAACTAGGGGGTATCTAAACGTAGGGTTTGAGTAGCCTTCCGCACAGGCTGGGAATATATAATTCGCATTGGTGCGGCTGCATTGATCTTGCCAAAGAGCTCCTAATTCGCGATGTGCGGTCCAAAACAAAGGTCTGCGTAAGGGCGCCTGGGATCGAGGGGTTGCTCGGGGGTTTCAGGGTGGACGAGGTTTCAGGGTTCTTCTTCTTGGGTCTTCTCTCCGGGTTTGCCCCTTCCTTTTGGGATCTTCTGCTTCTGGGTTTGTCTTTCGAACACAGGGTTTTTGCTGTCAATCCCACGGGTAGTAAGTAGCTTAGCTTGGTGTTTATTAACGGGAGGTCCCTGACGGGTTCTTCTTCTTCTTAGGTTTCCTGTGGGGTTTTGGTCTTTCTTTCAGGATCTTCTTCTTTTCGGTGTCCTTCGGAGGAACGGGTTTCCAGGCCTCAGGCTTAGCCTGGCTTCAAGCTTCTGGAGTTACCCTGGGTTCTGGGTTTTGACGACCAGCGTTCTGGATGTCGTTTTTGGTTCTTCGGTCTAAATCCAAGGGGTGGCTTTGTACTCTTTTAGGAGGTTATCTCCTTGGTGTTTTGGCGGTCGGTTTCCTGTGGAAGAAGAGGTTTCCAAGCCTCAGGCTAGGCAGGCTCTCTCACTCAAGTCCCTGGGGTAACTCGGGTTCTGGGTTTCGACTACTGGCCTTGTGGATTGTGTCTTGTTTTTTCTCTCTCTCCTTTTGTTGCAGTCCAAAGGTGTAACTGGCTTTGAGGCTTGGCCGTGTGAAGGCTTTCGTCGTGGGTTTCTAGCTTCGTCGTCGAACAGGTCCAAGACAGCACAGAGAGCTCCCGAAGGGGGGAAAGGAACTTCCCCCCGAGAACCCCCCTAACCTTTTCGTCCGCATCTTCTTTTCGCATTCCGCTGTCAGGCTCCTGAAGTTTTTGTGGTTGATTTCCTTTGGGACCAGGGGTTTCCAAGCCTCAGATTAGGCAGGCTTTCTCAATCAAGGCCCTGGGGTTGTCCGGGTTCTGGGTTTCGACTACTGGCCCTGTGGAGTATTGTGCACCTTCGTTTCCTTTTGTTGCAGTCCAAAGGTGTGGCTTTGAGTGTTGGCCGTGACGGCTTTGGTCGTGGGTTTCAAGCATTCCGTTGTCAGGCTCCTCTAGTTTTTGTGGTCGATGTCCTTTGGAACAAAGGTTTCCAAGCGTCAGGTTAGGCAGGCTCTCTCTTAATCGAGGCCCTGGGTTTCCTCGAGTTCTGGGTTTCGACTACTGGCCCTCTGGATTGTGTCCTTTTTTTTTCCTCTCCTTTTCTTGGAGTCCAAAGGTGTGGCTTTGAGGCTTGGCCGTGCGAAGGCTTTCGTCGTGGGTTTCTAGCTTCGTCGTCGAACAGGCCCAAGACAGCACAGAGAGCTCCCGAAGGGGGGAAGGGAACTTCCCCCCTAGAACCCCCCTAACCTTTTCGTCAGCATCTTCTTTTCGCACACTGCTGTCAAGCCACATGTCACGAGGTATATAGGCAGGTCTTGCGCTGCTTTCTTTCTTGGTTATCTCCTTCCATAATATAAGGCCGTTGCGCTCTGGTCTTCTTGTCCCAGGAGCTTGTTAGACTGAGGTCGCCCCAAACTCCCCGAGACACCTTGCCGCATCCCTGCAACTCTCTCTCGGCTTGAGTTCTTGGCAGGGTTAGCCCTCGCGTCCTTGGGAGCGCGAGGTTACCGGGAACCGCCCGCGGGGAGGACTCACGGCAAGGGTTTTTGGTTCCCATTGGTTCGGCGCATTGGTGTAGACGATGTAGGACCTGGGCTTGCGTTTCTTAGGGTGCGGGGTCACTGCATTAGAAGGTTGAGGGCGGGAGAGAAGAGAAAGAAGGGGAAGCGGAGCGGTGGGGATTGTGCACAGAGTCTTTCTTTCGTTCTGGGTGGAGTCTGTTCTCGCGCAGAGAAGAGATGAAACGACAGAAAGGCGACCACTACGGCGGTGCATCCGGGACAGGGTAGAAGTGCTCCTGGTCCACGTCGCCCAAGAAGATGAGATCGTCCAAGCGGCGCACACGACTCACCGCCACGTAGCCGAGTCCGGGCACGCCTTTGGCGTCCAGGAGCAACGCAGCGAAGTCCAAGGTGGCGCCCTGAGCCTTGTAAACGGTGGTAGCGTAGCCCGGTTCCAGATGGAAGCCCGGGTGCAGCACGTCCTCGCCCTTCTTGTTCTTGATCCAGTGGTAGGTCGGCGGCAGCAGCTCGACGCCACGAGCACCCCCGAGCTCCAGCAGCAGTCCTCCCGGACAGCGGAAACCCGCGCAGCGGCCTTCCATGGGCGTGCAGCCTTTCAGCACGCCCGGCTGTCCGTTCATGAGGCCGCGCTCCTCGGATTGGTTGAAGGTCATGGTGATCGGCGTGTCGACATAGAGCTCCACGTAGTCCAGCTGCGTGGCGTCCTCGTTCCAGACCGGGACCTGGCCCAGCGAGGCGTGGTTCTCCTTGTGCCAGTCCAGAGCCACGCGGTTGGCCCAGGCGGCGCCGCGGCGCGTGCCCGCCAGGACAGTGACCTTCCCCTCGTGCTTCTGCAGCAGCTTTCGCAGCGTGTCCGTGTCCCGGGGAAAGACTCGGTTCTTTCGCAGGCGCCGGAGCAGCGGCTTGTCTGGCACCTGGTCGCGCAGCACGCCGAGGATGTCCCGCAGCCGTGAGTCCGTACAGCGGACCTGGGTCCGCAGCTCGTGGCGCTCTAGCCGTTTCCACAGACTGGAGCACTGCGCGTTGCTCGCCTGGGGACCGGTTGCTGCAGCGGTCCGCTGAACGAAGGGCAGCAGCTGCTTGAAGTCTCCGACGAAAATCAGCACGGGCCAAAAGCCCAGTTCGGCCCAAGTGCGGTAGATGTGCTCGAAGACTTGCTGCGCGAGGAGGCTGGCTTCGTCCACCACGATGACGCGGAAGCGCTGGAGCGTGAGGTTCTTTGGCCAGAGCAAAGCTTCGTCCTCGTCTGCCTTCTCGCAGTGCACCGGTATTTGGAAGGCCTTGTGCACGGTCTGGACCACGACCCCACGCAACTTTTCGCGATAGCTGACCCCCAGCTTTGCGGCGGGCGCCGCCACCAACACCGGCTGCTGCTGGCGTAGCACCTCATCCAGGAAGCGCACCACCGCAAAGCTTTTTCCGGAGCCCGGCACGCCCGTCAGAAGCACCGGGCGGGTCTGCTGCAGCAACTCCTGGAGGCAAGAGATGGTTGCTTTGCCGTTCTTAGGGGTGGGGTGGTTCTTTCGGTTGCCGATTGCAGGTATGGGTATATAGTTAGAAGACCAGATACAGACACGAAAACACTAAAAAACAAAAGAATCTCACGTCTACTATTCTTACCTAGAGCAATGCTGCAGCCGAGCGGCCGGGTAGTTGTCCTCCTCACGCAGCTTCACCAGCTCCCAGAGTCGTCGGAGCACAGCGTTTTGTTCGGCATTCAGCGGCTTGTCGAAGTCGGCGTACGGGCCACCGGCAGCCGCGGCGGCGGCTTGGGCAGAGACGCCCTTCGGCAGGCGTCCGGCTTGTTGTGCTTCGAGCAGGAAGCGCGCGGTCGCCAAGCGCGCCACGGTGTTCTCCACGAATTCCAGGCGATGGCCTTGGTCCAGTAGGTGCCGTCGGATCCAGTCTTCGTTGCCCCAGCGGTCGGGCGTCAGAGCGCAGGCGACGGCAAACCAGCGCAGGTCCGGGGCCACTCTCTCCAAGAGCTCCTCGCGGAGGCCTAAGTGTTCGGGCTCCAGGCTGCGATGCGGCCAGTGGAAGAGGAGCCACTGCCAGAAGTAGCTGTCGCGGTGCAGGCGATGGTACAGCACGCCCACGGCCATGAGCCAGGCGGGCTTCTCGCTGGCCTTGTAGCGAGCCACGCGAAAAGGGCTGGTTTGGATCTCGCGGTACAAACGCAGAAACTCCAGGTAGCTCAGGTGCTCCTCGTCCTTGCTTCGCCGGCAATAGGCCTGATGCATCGCGGGCAGGTGCTCGGGGCCGGCCGGCGCGAAGATCTTTTTGGTCTGCGCTGATGTCCAGACCATGGGTTCTCGCGCCAGGGTCATCATCATCTGCGGTTCTGCGCAGAGCCAGTACTTGCTGTAGAGGTCTCCCGCGGCCCAGGGGTTGTCGGTGTCCAAGGCCCAGGTGCGACCGGCGTCTTCCTTGGCCTTCACCGTGTAGCCCAGCACATAAGCAAGCAGGGCGGCTTTTCCGAACCACCACTGCACGTCTTGAGCGCAGCGCAAGACCCGGAGCAGGCAGCGGAGGAAGGGACGCAAGTTCATGTCCTGGTCCGCGGGTGTGCGGCGGAGCTTCAGCATCCAGCGCTGCTGGTCTTGGTCCCAGGTCCAGGTGGGTCCCCCGAGATGTTGGGGCACTCGCGCTGCCTCGTTGGCGCACTGCAGCCGCAGCGCCAGGGCACGCAGCTCCGGATCCTCGTCGGCGGCAGGCAGCGTGGCGCAGAGCTCCATGTCCAAGCCGGCGGCCGCAGCGTTGAGGAGCCAGATGATGACGTGCACGTGCATGGCCCCGCGTCCCTTGCCGTCGTGGCGCCGGTCGCCCTCTTGGAACTCATGGCGTGCCAGGACGCAGCGCACGTTGCGGCGCCGCCACTCCAGCAGCTCCGGGTTGTCCTGCTCCTCCTGGTCGACGTCCGGCGGCGCGTCCTTCTGGGTGTAGCGGCGGGCCGAGGCATCCGCGAAGACGTGCTTCCTCCAAGTCTTGGGTCCCGTGCCGCCACAGAGGAAGCCCCGCACCACCTGCACCAAGAGGTGCGCCAGACACAAGGTCTCCTGCCCGGGCAGTTCCGTGGGCTCCAGGCCGCGCATGCGCCGCGCCCGCTCGAGCCAATAGGGCCAAGGGAGACTCCACTCCCAGGGGCTGACGGTGAGGAAGAGGTCCGGCGGGCCCAGTTGTGCGACCACGTCCATGCAGATGGCGTGCTGGAACTGCCAAAAGAGAGGATTCCAGTGCGTGGATTGGTCGCCGGTCTGTGGGCTTAGCGACTGCTTCGCTTTCACCTTTTGGCCTACGGCGACTTTCCTGAAGACATGGACGTCGAAGTGCCACTGCAGCAGATCGGAGCTGCGGCCATAGTCCAGGATCTCGGACTTGACCTGCAACGTGTAGTGGGCCTTCGCGGACTTCATGCGATTGTCATCCGGATCCTCCTCCTCCTCGTCGCCCTCAGCTTGGAAGCTGCCGTGGGCCAAGGGCTGAAACGGTTCCTTCCAGCTGCTGGGCGCGTGGGAGTGGCTCGGACACCAGTCGCGGAAAGGATGCAGGTGTGGCCAAAGGCAGCACTCCAAATAGGCTTCCAAGATGCGGAAGCCCGGCAGCCTCAGGGGCATCCTGTCTTCTTCGGCCAGCTGGTGCTGCTGCGCCAGGAACCGCTCGTGCACGGAGATGTAACTGGCATATGCGGACTTGGGCTCGTTGCAGAGCCAGGCATAGGCAGCGCCACAGCGACGGCGCTGCGCGATGTCGGCGAGCGCGTCGATTTCCGAGGCCACCGATGCCGGTTTCCAGGACAGGGCACTGCGCTGAGCCTTGGTGAGGTAGCCAGCCGGATGCCGTTCAGGCGTGCCTTGGTGGAGCACGAGAGGCCGTAGCACGTAGACGTCCGCTGGCTCCAGCGCCTGCAAACACGCTGGGATCTCCTGCCACCGCGGCACCGGGTAGCAGAGTTTCACGGCTTTCTTGCACTGCACACATTTCACCTGGGCTCCACGCCGGGCGGCTCGCGAGCCAGCATCTCTCAGATCCATCTCCGTCATGCTTTTGGCGCTCAGAACTTTGCATTCCGGACATTGGGACCAGGACTGGAAGACCAGCCAATCGTAGAGCGCCACCTCCCGGACGCTCCAGCTGCTGCGGCGCCCAGCCTCCTCGAAGTAGGTCGCCCGCTGAAACTTGGCTCGCCGCTGGGCCGCGGCGATGGCCCGGCTGGGGCCCGAGGCCGCTCTGGAGAAAGCCATGGATCCAAGCCACGTGGCCCAGGCCGTCACGAAGCCTTGACGCTGCTCAGGAGTCGCAGCGACGTAGTCCGGCTCCTTCCAAGGCCTCTGTCGTTTGGCCGCCATCGCTCGCTTTGGGTGGTGTTTGTCTTCCTCGAAGGCTTTCTACTGTTATTTGCTTTCTACAGGTATACTCTATCATATTGGGTTGGGCAGCGGGCGTGTTTTGGATTGCATGTGACATGCATGTTTGATCCGAAATACGCAGCAGGCGACATCTGCCATTAGAGGTGCTGAAAGCCCCTGGAAGAGACATGTCATGCTGCTGCACTCGTACACGCTTTGCCACCTGAGCTCCAGACCTTGCATTCTCGTTCCCCACCACCAGCAGGTTCGGGCAAGAACGCGCCAGTGACCTTGCCGCATCTCCGCAACTGTGACCAGCCAGTCGCAGAGTTAGCCCTCGCACCTCCGCCAGGGAAGGTAAACGAGGTTTCCAGGAAGCGCCCGCGAGGAGGACCCACGGCAAGGATTTTTGCTTCCCGTCCAGGACCATGTTGAACACGATATAGACCTGAGAGTTCCACCGAGGTTGAAGGAAGGGACGAGGTGGGTGGGTGGGTGAAGGAGCAGGGGGGGGGGCGGGAGTAAATCGCCGACGCGCACGTGTGCCGAGTGCGGGACCGTGATCTCCTTGGCGTTCTCCAGACCTTGGTTCAGCGGCAGCGTGCGTGGCGCAGAGCTTCCATCCAAGTCGCTTGCAGGCAGCTGTCAGAGAGGTCTCCTTTTTGTTCTTGACGGCTCCGCATTAATTAATGGGTCCTTAAGGGTCCCTGTGTAAATGATCATGAACACTAGGTCCCTAGGTATTCAGGTAGGCATAGGTGGATTTGCGGACTGCAGTAAACGAGCCCATGGGCGAAACATACACATTGGCCCTGAAGTTATTATTAGAAAGGGACATATAGGGACCATTTTCAGGCCAAGGCATGTACGATATAGGTACATGAGCGGCGTTCTAAACTCCGGCTGTGGGAGTTTATATAAACGTTAAGATTTGTCTGGTCCGCGTCAGCTGGGACTCGGTGCGCGTCAGTGCGCGTCAGTGAAACTATAACTTTGCTCATGCGCTAGCTGACGCGTCAGTGGCCTAGAAACGAGTGTTAACTTCTGCCATGGCGTGCTCGTTAGGCGCAGCTCAAGAGTCGTGGAAGCTCTGGGTGATTGGATGAGGCACATATTCTACGACAAGCTTCTTATTTTGTATAATATAGAAATCTTAATGTTTATGTCTATGAGTCTATGAGTGTGCCTTACTACGTCGTATTGCTGCGATACACACTGTTGCGGAACTCGTGAGGCCACGAGGTTTCTCCCCAGGACTCATGCGCTTTCACAGGCGACATGACGCGAGGTTTCATTCACGTATCTCTCAACTTTCCCTCGCGTTCATAAGCGAAACTTGCAAGATACTGTATCTACATGAACACACAGACAAGATCGGAAACTTAAAGGACTACGCAGCTTACACCGCAGTCTGTAAGCTTTGCTTATTGGGGGATGTTTGTCCAGACCATGTCCGAGACTTCGCAGTCTGCAAGCTTTGCTTATTGGGGGATCTTTGTCCACACTATGTCCGAGACTTCTCAGTCTGCAAGCTTTGCTTGTTGGGGGATCATGTCCGTATACTACGACTGCTGCTGCTTCTGCAAGAAAGGAACACACCGACATAGCAAGCAAGAACAAGTAGATCCGAAAATTTTGTTTTACATGCAGTAGTGCGCGCTAGCTGCGCGACAGCTTTGCGACAGTGGCGCGTCAGTGAAGGGTCGGTTTGGCCACCCATTCCCCTTCCTTCCCTCAGCCCCGCTCTTCCCGAAGCGAGCTGCTCAAACATCCTAGTGGGGTTGAAGCGTAATGGCTGCCAAAGGCAAACGCTGGAACGACCTCACCAAGCAGTACAAGTCCAGTATTGTTAGTTCCGTTTTGAAAACTTTGTTACCGCACATTCACGATGAGTCGGACTTCAAGAATATGTCAGAGATCAACTTAAGCAGGGATGCGCGTATGCCGGGGATAGGGTGTATGTTTTGGCAGTTTTCCATGATCAACCCAAATTGCACATTTGCGAGTTCAACTCCCCCAGTTTTGAGATTATGATTTGTGTGCGTATTTTACATGCCGGTGGTGTGTTTTTTACATAGCCAATCGGAGGATTCCAAAACCACATAACAAGCAAGCAATTAAGCAAACACCCGTTTGGACAGCGGTTTGAGTTGAATGGATTTGTGTGTATAGGAGTATGGATTTAAGATTGAATACAGGCTGAGTTTATTACAGAATTGGAGGAGCAAAGGTCGCTCGCGGGAATTTGGTCTTCAGTTGTTTTGAGGGGCAAGCTGTAGCTCAACCCGAAGAACTTACCCGCCGTGCTTCCCCGTCGTTCTGCAACGGTGGACAACAACTTCGTGTCCAATGCCACGCTCTTCGCTGGACCAGGTGCCTTCCGCCCTCCCCTTTTGCTCTGCCTGCTCATGACATGAACGAATGTTGGTTATCTTGTGTGTGTGCATGCGACCAGCATTGTTGAAGCTTTGTTGACGGAGCATCGGTTGTTCGACTGCCACACTTTTGGACCAAGCCTGCACATTGTGCATCAAAGCTCTCTGATGACATGATGTCCATGCCTCAGGCAACACATGATGGACGCTTTTTCAGATTCATTCACACAGTTTATAGGAGCTTAACACTCGTAAGTAGCTATTGCATCACTCGCCTTAAGGTTTAAGGACTTTCAGCGTGTGGAAGCGCATGACTGATAATTTCCCGACGTTCTCCTCTACCTAGTATCCTCGCCGTTCCTTCGTAGTTCCACCTCGGCGGCCATGACCTCATCTTTTGAAGGTGTCGGCAGGGTTGCGGACAAAGCCCCGCGGGCCCCCCTGCCGGTGCACTCGACGGGCAACATGGACACGTATCAGCGGACCACGCAGGACGTCAAAGACTCGCCGAACGGGGAGGACAAGTTGTTGCTGGTCGGATACGGAGCCGACATGCTGTACCCGAAGCCTTATGCCTGCATCTTGTCTAAAACCGTCGAATTCAACATGCTGTGCTTCTGCATTGCTGCACGATTAGTGTGTGTGTGTGTGTGATTCGTTTCATCAGGCCCGGCGAACACGCCGACACACGCGAATGGACGAACCGGAGTTCTGAAGACTGGACTGGAGAAGAGCGGCTTCGGCGTCTTCGACTGGATGTACCTTGACATCGACGTTCGTGCGCTGGGCTTGAAGGACGCAGAACACGACGTTCAGAGTCCCCGCGGTACCATAGTTGCAGTGCAGTCGTTGTTGTTCCGATGTGTTGCATTACAGAGAGAGTGTGGCATGTGGCTTTTGATTGCTTTCTAAGGTTCCCCGGCGCTCAACTACAGAGTTCTCCAGCACCTGTCGGTCGGCCAGGAAGGCATGTGGCACGCGCTGGTCATGATGCTCGCTCTCATTTCCACGCTGCTCGAGTACAAGCCGGAGGGCATGAAGATCATCCTCTCGCTGTTCTGTGACGAGGTTGAAGGTGGGAATTCGTTTGTTCACGTTTATTTCGACTACTACTACGACTACTACTACTACTATTTCTACTACGACTACGACTACTACTACTACTACTACTACTACTACTACTACTACTATTACTACTACTACTACTACTACTACTACTACTACTACTACTACTACTACTACTACTACTACTACTACTAGCTAGTACTACTATTACTTCTGCTAGCACTACTACTACCACTACTACGACTACTACTACTACTACTTCTACTACTACTGCTGCTGCTGCTGCTGCTACTACTACTACTACTGCTACTACTACTACTACTATTACTACTACGAGCTGAGGCAAACGGGGCAAACACCGTGCCGCCGGACTTTCCACCCTTGTGGCACTTGCCTTGGGTCACCCGCTGTTCCTCCCGACGTTCAACTACCCGGACGTTTGGGACATCAAGTGGTGGTCGGTCCACTTGCCACCCGTGGAGAAACGCGAGGAGGACGACCCGTTACCCAACTTCATCTCGACGGCCATCATCATGTCGAAGTACATGTTCAAAAATCCCCGTCGGAGGTCACTCGCTTACTACGCGGCGGCCACGCAGCTCGGCTTTTGTGAGCCGGACGTACCCGAGGCCGCGGCGGCCTTCTCCGAAGGCATGCAGGAGGCGGACGACGAGGGCTACCAGAAGGACACAGACTCGGAGATGATCGCGCAGGACCTTGGACGTTGGGCAGAGGTTGTGTCCGACCAGGACACCGTCGTTCCCCACACGAAGGACGACATGGACGAACCGGACGAAGACGACGAGCCGCAGGACCAGGAGGACCAGGAGGACGACCCGCCGGCGGAGGAGGAATACGTGGACGTTGAGGTCGATGACGATGACAACGACGAAGGACAGGCCGACGACGACACCGAGGACCCCGACACCCCCCGGGCGGCCGACTCGATGGCACTGCCAGGCATTGGCGACGACGGCTTCCTCACGGTGGCCAAAACACGCCGGGGGAGATCGCTGGACCAGGAGGACCCTCCACCTCCCCCGAAGGCCTGCCAGGACGACTACACGGCGGTCGACATGCTCGAGTTCCACTTGTACATGGCCCGCAAAAAAGGAGGGCAAAAAGCGGTGGACGATCTTTGCATGGAGATGGCGAGGGAAAGGGTGTCTTGGCTACTTTACATTGACTGAAATTGGTTTTTTAGTAGTCCTGGTTTGCATGAGAGACTGACTGATTGACCCGAGTCACGCGCTGTTCTTCTCTACAAGCACCCAGCCGTTGCGGCGGCAATCATGAACTACCCGTTCGATCTCGACGACGGTGTTTGGAACGCTGCCTGACTTAATTAAGCAATAAGCTCGTGTTCAGGCACGATCAAGGACTTCATTGCATCCACTGTGTCCCATGAATAAGGCGCTGGTCGGACTTGCTGAGCAATCCCCGTGGGGCCGAATTCTCGCACACGATATCGCCGGACAGATGAATCGTGCTCTGGAATGCAGCCAGACGTACTTTGCTTGCAGAGTTCAGTTGAGTGCAGCACTGTTCTGGACTGAGGTAAAGCCTCGTCGGGCAAATCTGGGGACTTAAGAAACCACTCGGCGTACTTCACGATGAACATCAACGAGAAGTCGATTGCCGCCATGCACCCGCGACGTGCCCAAGCTGAATTCTTGTCATTTGCACATGTCTATGTCACTCTCACATGTCTTCCTTTGCGGTCGGATGTGTTCTGCTCTGAGACGATGACGAAGAGTACATGGTGTTCAAGGCCGCCAAGTCTCGCCGGATCGAGAACACGTTCTCGCACATACCCGTGAAGGAGCGGAAGAAGATGGCCGTCTTGAAAACGGAGGACGACGTGCACTCGGATGACTTGCCTGGCGGCTCGTCGTACCAGTCGATCGTGTCGGACCTGAGGCCGGAGGAGAACTACACGCTGGAGACAGAAGCACGCCGGAAGCGCACGAAGTACCTCCGGGAGCAGGGCTACGACACGCCGGACTCCGGAGTTCTCGCCTTCGACGACGACCACACCTACGACCCGTCGGACTACGAGCCTGCCACGGGCGCCCCGAAGGACCTGTACTCGTACAGTCCACCCGACAGGCCTCCTCCCCGGGTCCGGTCCACGCCGGGCGCCAAGCCACTGGTCGGACACGGCACTGTTCTGGATCCACCCGGTGAAGGCGGTCCACGATCGCGGGCCCCGCCGAAGCCTCGACCCCAAGTTCGACCCGAATGGGCTGCCTATGTGGCAAACACGTCAGCACGCGCAGCTGAGGCAGCACCACCCGCTACCACCCGACAGCCGCAGGCCCCACCTCTCAAAACCTCGAAGATCCCACCCGCTGCACCCGCCGTTTCCAGACCCGCCGCCCCTGCACCCGCTGCACCGCCTATCCAACCAATCTCGAAGGCCAAAACGAAGGCGGCCAAGCAAGAGCAGCTGCACTCGGGCTTGCCGACTCCGACTCACTCGCAGGCCACGACGGCCGTGAAGTTCTCCTCGGCGGCCTCGTCATCCTCGCAGGACCCCCCCCGCGGGCCGACCGAGAGGGAACTCCTCATGAAGCAACTCGAGATCGAGATGGAGCGCAAGAAACTCGAGGCGGACTACTTGGCCATGCAGCTCTCGCAGGTCCAAGAGCACGACGCAGGACTGCAAGGGGAAGGCATTAATTTAATACAGGGGATTGCTTAGTAGTGCCACGCCGATTTCACGTATGTGGGTTTGGGTTCGGAATTATGTTAAGTTCTTGTGAAGGCATTACTATAGTCCTATTACTAGTACAATTAGTCATTCTTCATCGTAGTTCTAGTACAAGTAAGGCAACAAAAGAAGTACTTTAGTACTTACTAATCGTACTTTAGTAGTTTACTTACCATGTTGGACTTGCACATCCGTAATCTTAATGAGTCATAGTAGTAGTAGTAGTAGTAGTAGCAGTAGTAGTAGTCGTAGTAGTAGTAGTAGTAGTAGTAGTACTAGTACTAGTACTAGTACTAGTACTAGGGGGTGGCCTGTTCCAGCAGAGGGCACCCATGTCCGTCAGCAGCATTAGATTAGAGAGGTGCCAGGGACGAGGTGGAGGGGACACGGGGGCCGCAGGTGGCAAAACAAAGCATATTATCCTATGTGTTCGATGCCTTTTCGGTGGATCGTGGACCGAGTCTGTTACACGTGTTAGTTAGCTGGATGCACAAGAAATAGCCAGCAGTTCTTGTGTCCACATCATGCACAAGCTTGGTTTCTTTGGTTAGTTTTAATCACTTATTAGAGTTCAGTAGTTACACCTGTGTCCAGCACTTCTTCCTTGGATATGGAGCCCAGCAAAGAAGGGGTGTACGGTCGGAACAATAGCAGGTGTTCACACAGTTCACAGTGCCAGTATGCAGAAACAGTGGCCCTGCATCGTTGGTTCGGTATGCTTTATAATAAGCTAGACATGGTTTCTTAGGTTCGCTTCAAGAATGTTGATTTGTTTTTTGCTCGCCGTTCATTGGGATATGTAGCTTCAACTACTTGCACATGTGACATTGTTTCGAGTGGCTGCTTCTGTTCTGCACAGGACTTCCCGCTAAACCCGCCGGACCAGCCACAGCTGTGTCTTGATTGCACTCGGTGGCCTCGGTGACATGTTGCATGTATTTCCTGCTTAGTCATTACATGTCCTGATTCCAGGCGAAGACTCCCAGCATCCCGAAGGCCGCCCCGGCGCCAAAGCAGGCACCCGCCTGCATCCGCAAGCCGGCTGCTCCCCCCGGAGGACGGAGTCCCCCGTAGTTCCCGTGCATATCAGACTCGACGGTTCCTCGAAGGACAAACTATTAAATTAATGTTTTAGAAGGCCGCATAGCAGCATCCTGGAATAGAGAAATATCCTGATTCGTCGGTCTGATACACGGTACTCGACTCGCCAACTTCTCGACTCGCCGGACACAGCAGGAAAAAGTGCGGTTCTGCAGTCGTTGCCGCAGAATGCTTTCCTGAGGTAGTAAGTGAGTCGTATCAGCATGCCAGTGTTTGCCAGCGTCAGGTGCTTTGAAGCCACCCTTTCTTCGCAGCTGGGTGCTCAGAGCGGCTCCGATCATGTGTTGCTGGTTGGGTCGTGGTCTCTTATGAAAGATTTATCACGGTTTGGAGTTAGCTGTTTTGCCGCGCCGTTACTGCACAGATAATTCATATTTCTCATATGCCATGCGGCTAGGAAAATGTGGTGTCCATGTCTTCTATGTAAATGTTAAGTCGGATGGCAAAGACTCAGAGGTGGATTTGCGATAATGGAGTTTGCAGTAGTCTACAGGGGGCTTCAGAATCGTTATTCTTCCCTCTCAGGAAAGGTCTGTCTTCATATTTAATTTACGAGCTTTTTGATATTCAAACCATGGACAGTCAAAAAGTGGTTTGGATTGGGTGTCTCAGTCTTTGTGGAGGTTTCACATCAGGCAATAATAATATTATATTAATACTCAGAATTATAAAATATTAAAGAGGAGAAGCCCTCAAGCTTCCTCGCATCAGGTCTTCCATGCGCAATCCTTCGTTGCAAGCTCAGGTCTGTTCATGCTTTTTTTGTTTGGGTTTAAAGGATGGTTCTCTTCAGGGCACAGGGTAAGTACAGTAAGTTCTTGCACT
This sequence comes from Symbiodinium sp. CCMP2592, assembly GCA_905221615.1. Taxonomy (NCBI): domain Eukaryota; class Dinophyceae; order Suessiales; family Symbiodiniaceae; genus Symbiodinium; species Symbiodinium sp. CCMP2592. The sequence continues at coordinate 218,051 of CAJNDT010000124.1, read as the reverse complement.
TGTGCAGTGGTATAATGGTACTGGACTCGAGAATGCACATTCCCTGTTTGTTCTCCTGGTACTTATACTTTTCTTTAGCGGTTGCCTTTGGAACCATCTTGTCTTGAGATGCTACTTACAGGTTTCTTCGCTTGTTACTTACATCTTCTGAGATTGGGGACTTCATTTGGGACGTTGTGTTCATCTGGTTTCCCATGCAACACTAAGCAACAGCTGTTGGCACTCGCAGGACATACACAGGACAACACATACACACACCCACACACACACAGAGTCTGTGTTTCAGCTGTCGGGTTTACACAGGGTGTGGGGTTCCTTTGGGACAAGGGTGGTTAGCAGCTGACTGAATGCAGTTTAGAATCATAGTTATACATGTCAGTTTGAAGACTTAGACACAAGGCCTGGGTCGTCAGTACACATTGCAACGGTCGTTCGGAGTTCGATGGTTCTACTCAGCAGCTTGCCTCTTGTAAAGAATGCTGGGTTTTGTAACCAGACTGTTCAAGGTCGGTTCCTAGGACTGTCCAAGCTCCTTTTCTGTGCACTTTGCATTCGAAGTTACTATGATTTAAGCTAGGAAGCTCAAAAGCGGCACCGCAGGACCACCCCGAAGGACTAGGGACAAATCATGAGTCCATGGTTCCCATGTAGTACTAACGTCGGCCTCACAAAGGTGACTCCGCTGGACTTCGAGTGGGCACACGTAGATCACCGTGGGCAGCCTAGCACTTGCCAGTGTGGAGCAGCAGCACAAGTCAGGCAGACTTTCATCTGAAGCATCATGGTCTGTCGTGGTTGGTGATGCTTTAGGTTTTTTAAAGAAGCCTAGACACAGAATCATTGTTATCATGCCGCTGCCAGAAAGCCCAAGCCACCTGCCACTGTCATCATCATTCCTCTCCCTTTCCTCGTTCTTTCTCGTCGGACATGTCGTCCTCCGGTTCCGCTGACCGAGCAGGACTTCCCCATGGACTCCCGTTTTTTCTTCGCCGTTCCACCGACCCGCAGGACGAGGTCATATTCGATTTTCGTGCGATGGACTATTACCTCGCGTCGGTCTGTGGGATGGAAGACCCAAGTACCATCCTGCAGCGTAATCTCGATTATTGCGAGCAGCTGCCGTCGAACTGTTTGGACTGCCTTCCGCCGGACATTGACTCGCAGGAGGATTTGCAGTGCTTCCTCGCCGATCTGAGCCTTGCGCAGGCATATTATTTCCGCACTGGACAACCCGACAGGATGCCCGAATGGCGCACCGAATGGCTCTCGACTGTCTTTGTACCCGAACACTCGCCGTACGACACGCAGCAGAAATGGGCGGACAGGCTCGTTACACCCATGTTGGTTGTAGCGTGGTTTCTATGAAGGTGCATGCTTTTAAAGCCATATAATATTATAATACATTGATTATTTTCCACAGAGCACATCCCGTAGGCTTTGGTCTTGGCTTGCTGCAACCGATGGACTGCTGTACAAGCGGCCCCCTGCCTTCGCGACACGGACTCCTCGGACGGTGAGTGAGAGAGACTTCTAGATTTTAATAGTTTGTGTTTCTGATAATTGAATTGTTCCCTAGCAGGAAGGACGACGGCTGGCAGATACTCGTCGAACACATGCAGGGCGATAAAATGTTGGAGTGTGGCACTCAGCTATGACATCAGCGCACTCAGTCATTCAAGCATTCCAGTACTTGCACTTGTGTGTGTGAGTGGTTAAACACGCAGCACCCACTGCCGGTCCAGGCTCTGCTTCAAGCAGATACTCGGGGCGGCCCAGCGCAGGACAGACAACGCCCTCTCCGCCGGACTCCATTCCCCGCTGTTCGGTTCCCGACACCCGCAATCGTGGATGGTCGAGATGCTGAACCGCGACTGGGAGGCCTACCCGGTGGCCGTCCCCGTTCCCTGGCAGGGCCACATGTACTACGCGGTGTCGTCGCACAACGCGTCGGACTTGTACTTCTGCATCACGAAGGGCCCCGACGGACGTGCAACAGCAGAACCAGTAAGATTTTTGTTGGTAAACCTTGTAGTATAACTGAAATACTTACCAAGTCGACAAATTTTCGGACATCGCTGGTTCAGGTGACACGATCGACTTTCAGTGCATCGGACTGTTTCTCAAGAAACTCGAACTTGGACCGGGCTCGTGGAACTAGCCGCAGTTCGTTCAAGCACGACGTACCCGCCGGCCAGTCTCCATTTGGAGTTCTGGAGCAGTTCGCTCTCGCCGGCCAGTCTCGAAAGTGACACGTTTTCTGCACTCGGAGTTCAGATCAGTTCGCTCTCGCCGTTCAAAAGAGTTGTCCTGGCACACTTTACATTTGCCGGATGTTAGTTCCTATCGCACTGTTTGCTGACTTAAACTTTTGCGCTTCAGGTTGCTGACATGGACTGGCACCTCTTTGGCGGGGTCCTCGGAGTTCTGGTGCTGCACAGTTTGTGACGATTTGCATCGGCACAGTTGCTGTGTTCTTTCCTGTCACACTCGGAAGCGACAAGTGCTTGAACCACCCGCAGTCACCAGTCACTCGTACTAGGTTTGTCATGTGCTTCATGCATTGCAATTGAGGTCGGTCACTCCTCGTTCGGTTCGCAGGGCACGGCCACACGGCAGGACGAGGACTAAGTCAGGGGTCATGCTTTCGGATTGTGACAAGGCATTCCGCGGACTCTGAGGTAAGTTAGGATCCACCTGCAGCAGACATGGAGCAATTGCCGTAGACATAAAGAGTTAAAGGCCTTTGAGCAATTGGAGTCCGGTTTGTTGCCTGGGTTGCCATTTCAGCATTTCAAGCATCGAGTGCATAGAATCGAGGGTGAGCGGTAAATTTTAGTGTTGGGCGTTACACATTAGATTTGTTGTTTGTGGCTGTGAATCAGTAAGGTTAGTTCTGGCCTATTCATTGCGGGTGGTGTCTCCTTAACTAGATCTACTTACAGTGCATGGTATAAACCGATTTCACTTCTGGAAGTTCACCATACTTGTCCACAGAGGGGCTTCGGGTGTGGCTTGATTCAGGAAAATAATCATGAGGTGTACAACTCAGTACTACGACTACTACCACGACTAGTACAAGTACTACTAGCATTGGTACTGTACTACTACTACTACTACTACTACTACTACTAGTACTACTACTACTACTACTAGTAGTACTAGTACGACCACTACCACTACTACCACTACTACTACTACTACTACTACTACTACTATTACTACTACTACTACTACTACTCCTACTACTACTAGTACTACTACTACTACTACTACCACTACTACTACTACTATTACTACTACTACTACTACTACTACTACTACTAGTACTAGTAGTACTACTACTAGTACTACTACTACTACTACTAGCTAGCCAGCTAGCTAGCTAGCTAGCTAGCTAGTACTACTATTACTTCTGCTAGCACTACTACGACTACTACTGCTACTTCTAGTACTACTACTACTACTACTAGCTAACCAGTACTACTGCTACTACTACTACTACTATTTCGACTAGTACTACTACTACTACTACTACGACTAGTACTAGTACTAGTACTACTACTACGACTACTACTACTACTACTACTACTACTACTACTACTACTACTACTACTACTACTACTACTACTACTAGTACACTACTACTACTACTAGTACTACTAGTACTACTACTACTACTAATACTTCTACTTCAACTAATAGGGACTGCAATTTCGGCCTACTGGTTTTTCCTTTCTTTAATGAGTAGTGGTACTGCTGCTAGTACTACTCTTCGCAATCTGGATTAGTATTGCTACGAGTAATTACTAGACCAGTAGTCAACCAGCTGGAGGAAGGCGCTCTTGCAATCGCTGTTGTCCTGTTCATATGGAGGACACGGACTCCATTGGCCGGCATCGCTGCCGCTGAGCCTTCTCGTTTCAGGCACTGTGCTCTCGTGCGGTCTACGCTTTGTGTCTTGCTTGCCATGTTCGTCCAGTCACAATGCACTGTGAGACCACCCAGCAGCAGGGCTTGATTGATTGTTTGGTTTTCCGAAGCCGTCCTGCCTGTGCGTTGAGACTTCGTGCAGTCTTATCATCCTTCCCCCGTCGTTCTTCCTCGACGGACCTTGCCCAGCATGCCTCGTGATGCCGGCCCCCGCAAGCCCACCCTCAAGCAGCTGGCGAAGCAGAAAGCGAAGGACATCAAGACCCGGGAGCGCAACGAGGCGACGTTCGCATCCGCCGTTCAGCACTCCAAAAGCACCATACTCGACGTGGACATGCGGTTCATTCAAGACACGCTGACCCAGAACCCGACTTGGATTTCTCCACTCGCTGGTCTGATCCGCTCGGGCTCGTTGAATGGTCTTCTGAAGGACGTTGCCAAGAAGGAGGAGACCGGTGGACTGAGATGGAAGGGCAAGTGCACCAAATGGGGCAGTTTGCCGCTTGAGATGGCGAGCTTAATGCTCAAGCATTGCGGTGTGGAGCTCGCGGAGGACGTACAGAAGGACGAACCCGTCGTACGGACCCTCTTCGAGATCCAGTTCTGGGCAGCCAAGTCGGCGTCCTTGCCATCTCGTGCGGACATTCGCTATCAGTCCACGTTGGTCAAGTTAGCGAGGGCCCGCATGGAGGACGTTGGTCGCAACTACATAGCTGCGGTGAACTCGGCGGAGGCTATCAGTGTTGACCGGGACAGGTACAACATCTGGTCACTTGAGAACAACACGTTGTACTGCCACGTCTTTGCCACACAAGATGGACACCCTCGCCGTTCCCGCTCGGAGTTCGTACCCAACGAGTCGTACCTCAGCCACGAGCTTCCTACTCTCCCGGACAACAAGACGTGGCAATTGGACGACCCTTTTGCGGTGGACTGTGTCATTTCAGATGGACAGCATAACTCGTTGTTCAGTTTTGAATGCGCGAGTTTCTTTCCTACTTTGCCGGACATGAAGGCCAAGTGGACCTTCGACTTGTCGTCGGACGCAGACACCACGGCTGGCCTCGGCGACAATGTGCCGCAGGGCACCCCGTCGGTCCGGAGTGCATAATGCACTCTCTCCTGGTAGTTCAGTGTGTCTTGAGTTTGGGGTTGACTTTACTCGTTGTTCTGTCCAGTTTGTTCACTCGAAAAGCACAATGTCGTTCGCCTCGCCGTTCGACCCATTGTGTCTGAGTGAGTGGACAGGCACGAGTTTCACTGGGGCCGTGAAGCCGGCAACTTGCAAGCTGCATAAAAGAATACGTGCGATGAATGGCTGACTGCAATAATGACTTCCTTGCGGTGCCTTGCAGTATGTGCTACATACATGTTGCAGAAGAACACAGACCCATGACACGTGGTGTGAGCACTGCCTTGCGACATCAGCGATTCGTTGCCGCTGTCTTTGGGCTTCCAGAATAAAAGCTGCATGCCTGCAGAGCCTCCCTTTCTCTTGGTTTGGCAGATGTCACATATACTTCCTGGGACATAGCCTATAAAGTTTTGCTACATTCGTTCACCAGAAACAGACTGTAGAATTGATCCACTCGCTATCAGATGCTGGAGCCCGCTTCTGCCGATGGACCCTCTTCTTCAGGACCTCCAGCTTTTTTCAGCTCTGCGTCGGACAAGCGTCGGACAGTTGCATTTTGCATTCCCTGCGGGACACACGGAAGCCTCAAGGGCGAGAGCTACAAGTTCAAAGAGCCGCAGACCAAGGTAACGGATGGACATCGTTTTTGGCACATGCGTTGGTTTGTGGACTTCCTCGGAGGACACGAGTCTCGAAATTTCCTCGCAGGCAGTGTGTCGACGTTCAGGAACAAGCTCTTCACGATTGCATGGCCCTGCTGGACAGACACGGAGGACGCTCTGAAAAAAGAGATCGAGTCGCACTTTCTCCAGAGTTCGTTCTCCCTCCTCAAGCAGCAGGAGCACGCTGCAAACGCCGAGAAGAAGGGCACCAAACGAAAGGCATCCTCGCAGCAGATGCAGGACGACATGGAGGACGACAACGAGCAAGCGGACAATGAGGAGCACACGGGTGACCAGATGGAAGAGGTAGCAGCTGGACGAAGCACACGTTGTACAGAGTTTGCCACGTCGAGCTTTGCAACGATTGTTCTTTTGCATCAATGGCACCAGGGTATGCGCAAAGATGCCAAATGGAAGAAGCCGGCAGAGGAGGTATCCAAGCTGGCCGGGGAGTTGCTTCAAGGCCTCGCTTCCTTGTTCCTGCAGACCCCGCAGGACTTCTCATTCACGTGGGACGGAAACACTCTGGTGCTGCCGTTCAAAGGAGGTTCGCTGGACGTGGACGAGGTTGTACTGCAAAACAGTTTACTTGCTAAAGTACTACACCGCGATCGTTCCCGATTCATGGACGTGCTGCAGGATGTGAATGTGGACTGCACCCGTCGGACAATTGGAGACACTCGCAAGTCATCTAGTTTGAGGACGAAGTACTACTTGTTGGCGGCTTTGGCACGTGCCATGGATTCGTCGGACGACACGCATTCCTGCTGGACATCTTTGAATGTGAAGCAAGTGATGCAGCTTAGGAGAGAGGTTTCGATTCGAGGGTTTGGAGGGTTTGAAGGGTTTGGAGGGTTCCGGGGTTTTAAGATGTAGGGTTGTGTCTTGAAAGCCCGAAAATTGATATTCCCCCTGTTGTTTCAGGAGCACCTCCGGATATCGTCGGTCGTCCACGAGTTTTCGACAAGAGGTTGCGAGTTCATCGAATGCCACACGCAGGACACTTACCTCCACATTGCAAGGACATGCGTTCACCGTGCAGGACAGCAGCGAACAGCAGGACGAACAAAAGATCAAGAAGCACGCTTCTATGGACGCACACAGGCTAGCACGCATGGAGCGATACGCCTATGTCACGCAGGGCAAGTCAGATTTCCTCTCGACGGACATTTTGTGCGTGGTGGCAGATGCAGTGCACGTGGGAAGTGACGATTGGCTGAACATCATGGTGTACAACCACACGACGGACAAAGTTTGGGTCTGCCCGCCGCAGGCGCTTTTTTTTTGTTAAGCAACACATATTTCTGAGGCGTTTTAGGCAAGAGGCGAGGTACGTCAGAGCCTTGCTTAAGTTGACCTTTTTGGGTGCCGTTTTCGTAGCTTCTGGGTCCGACCAAAATCGTTTTTCCGAGGGGAGGTACACGTATCCCCGCTCAGGCTCGGTTTGGGGCGGAGTCTTTCTATTGTATTTTATATAAAGATAGGTACACGTATCCCCGCTGACCCCTGGGTTTCGGGATTGGCCTGATAAAGGCTCCCGGCCGCCCTTCTACTGATGAGTAGGTACGCACAGCCTTGCTTAAGTTGACCGGGTCCCGGGTGGAGGCCGAGGAACGCATTTCGGCCACATTTTGGCTGCATTTCGGCCCCCAAAAAGGTACGCCAGATCCCCGCTTAAGTTGACCGGCCGGTCCCCCAAAAAAGGGCCCCTGGGTGATTATATGGTAACAACCTCTGTCGTTTGTTTTGCATGCTGTTGCTGACAAGCTCTTCCTCTAAGCTTTGCTTCACATTTTTCTCTGTGTAGTCAGACCACGCAGCAGGTCCAGAAATCGTCCGTCTTGTCGGCTGAGCAGTGGAAAGCTATGTGGAACAAGGCTTCCAAGAAGTTCCTCGGGATCGAGAAACCCGTTGGACCTGGTCATGCGGAGGACCGGCTGGCCACACTGTCTTGGATGCAGGACATAAACCACGGCTTGCGACCCATTGGCTGGACTTTTGGCTGCTGCCAGAGCACGCCGGCCGGCCCCGCGGAGGACGACACGAAGGCTAAACGTGCACCGATCATGATTTTGTGCACCGACCAAGAAGCAACACAGCTGGCGGCTGTCTCCTTCTTGAGGAACAAAAAGAGCCTCTGGATCGAACACGTCTCGGACCCCGCCCACAGGTCGCACAACGACGTGGCTTTGGCCTTGTCGGCCGCTGGACTCCTGAAGTTCTGCACGTGCATCTCGCTGTACAACATCAGGTATGGACCCTGGCAGAAGGGCTCGTGGGCGTTGAAGATCCAGCAAGCCGCAAATCGCATGAAGGACAACATGGACCCCTCGGACCCGATATTGCTCCTTTTCTTCCCGGACATTCTGCTGGACGCCGGCCTCTCCCCCCTGGACGACAACACGGAGGAGAAACGCAGGTCGTTTTTGCAGACATTACCCGACATGGACTGCATCCGCATCAAGGGCACGAAGGCCAGCAAGAGTCGGTTCAATTCCCTGACGACGGCCCACAGCGCGCTGGACAAAGAGTGGTCGGTCTTGGCTTTAGTTCTCACGGTGGTCTGCTTGGAGCACAACTGGGCAGTTTCCACTAAGGACCTCTTCTCGCAGGACAGCAACCAGGCCCGTGCCTCGGTTCCATATGGTGGAAGCAAGTCTTCTGCCATACAGGAGGCCAAGCAAGGCATGGACCAGGAGCGGAAGGGCAGCGCGAACAGTCTACACTTAATGACGAAGTTCGTGATCTCGCAGGACAACAAGACGACAGCCAGGATGATGTTCCAGGTCTTGCAACCCGAAGAGCTTCGTTGTTCGCTCATGCTCAAGCAGCTGCGTTCCAAAGGCATGACGAAGGACTACTACTCTGGCTGGGCACACTGGTCTTGGATGAGCACTGCAAAGGACCACGTCAGGACTTTGTCGAATTTGGAAGGTTTATCTCGTGTCGGCCTCGACCTGACACTGGCACGCGCACAACCCCCGGAGGAGACAGAGCTTGTCTGGCAGGACTCGCTCGCAGGCCAAATGACGCAGTTGACACTACAGATCCTGCGGCTGCGGGCCGGGGCACAGCTGTACCATACTGGAGGTTTCGGTGCGACCGCAGGACTAGTCCATGCTGAAGAGCAGTTCCGTCGGGCAAGCTTGGATTTTTTCAAAGAGATGCAGTCTTGTATCCAGGACACGCACAGTGGTGGTTCTCGTATGGCAAAAAATTGCTCGAAGGTCATTTCTCCCAAGGGCCGATTAGTCGGTACATCCTCGCCGATCTTTGCACTACCCGGTTTCAGAGCCTTACGGAGGACGTTGCACACGTATTGACCAGCATTTGGTCGGGCCTCTTGAACACGAAGATCATCGAAGACTGTAATAAAGTCCAGCGCGAGGCCGAGCAACGACATTCGTCTTCGAAGGACTTGGGTCGTTTGGACGGATGGAAGGCTGTGACCCAACAGGCCGTGGTCAAGATGTACGAGAGGGTGGAGGCACTGTCAACGGAGCTCTACCACACGCCGGCAGCGTTTGACGTGGCCAAACTTTTCTGCAAAGACACCGAGAAGAAGAAGATTCAAGCAGTTCGTCGTCGTTCCGATTCGTCGGTCAGCACGCAGGTCAGTGCCTCGGAGGTGCAGGAAGCACAGCTTCTTGCAGACGTGACGAAGACGAGGGACTGGGTCTCCCACAACCACGCCGAGGAACAGGAGGTTTTGGCTGCCTTCAGTTTACTGATGAAGGCGTGGAGGGCCAAGCGATGGTCGCTTTGTGAAGAAGGTTGGTGCTCTGGACTTTTGCCCGAAGGACATGTTGTACTGGCAGGTGCAGACCCGTTGTTCATCGTTCGGACATACCGTTTGGCTGCACTCGCATGGCCCGGCAAGATCGTTAAGGACAAGGACCATGAGTTTTTCGAATTCAACATGGGCGTTCGGTCTCTCTTTTGGATGCACAGCACATCTTTGGACTTGGAAGTGTTGCGGCTGCGAGTTGTTTCCCCTCTGCGTGCCTCGGCTGCAGTACAGTTGAACATTGTCAGCCCGACACGGACATTCTCTACATATATATTCGTCCTATAATGAGTGACGATGATTGATTGACACGGAAGGCTTCTCCGGTTCAGATTGTAAGTTTCGGCGCGGGGGGGGGGTAGCACTGAAGCTATTTTTTATGGGTTTCTGAACAACTCAGGCGATTCGACAGTCAAGGATTCGAAGTTTCACAGAGTTAGGTTGAGTAGCCCAGGATGGCACGTGCGTCGAGGTTTTGGGTATTGACGAAAGGAGGGTGTGGTTGTGTGTACTGCTACCACTTTTTTGGCCATACTACTAGTGCTAGTACTAGTGCTAGCAGTAGTATTAGTAGTAGTAGTAGTAGTAGTAGTAGTAGTAGTACTAGTAGTACTAGTACTAGTAGTAGTAATACTACTACTACTAGGACTGTTGCTGAGATTCCTTCTACTACTGTAAACTACTGCGATTGCTTGTAGTAGTAGTACTACTACTACAAGTACTACTAGTAGTAGTAGTAGTACTACTACTACTACTACTAGTACCAGTACTACTACTCCTACTACTAGTATTACTACAACTTCTTCTACTACTACTACAACTACTACTGCTACTACTGCAACTACTAGTAGTAGTAGTACTACTACTACTAGTAGTACTACTACTACTACTAGTACTACTAGTACTATCACTACTACTACTACTACTACTACTACTACTACTGCTACTACTACTACTACCACTACTACTACTACTACTACTACTACTTCTACTACTACTACTACTACTACTACTACTACTACTACTACTACTACCCTTTTCGAGTCTTTTTACCAGTCTTCCTAGTGATATCACCTTAACGATTGCGATCATTTTTTACTAAGAGTGTTGCTGCCGCTACTGCTACTGCTGAGGTCGTTCCACGCAGGGCAGCCACCTCAACAACGGCATCGTGTTTTTGGTGGACAAGAAGATGGGCACGTTGGACTTTCACGCCGAGCAGGGCTTCGCTGCCTGTTCTGAGGCTTTGTTGCGCAGGTTGTGCCAGCACATGGGTTGGACCGCCACCCAACCCAAATCAGGTGTGGACGCAGGACATCAGCTGGCTGTTGCCGCCATGCTCAACATGGACAACTCGTTGGTCGAAGAGGACGTGGTTCAACGAATCCTGGCAAGGCATCAGACTGACAAGTGGATGCCGGAGGTCGACGACAAGGACTTGGAAGCCGTCGTTCGGGACACGCTGCTCATTGGCGAGCAGGACAAGGCCCTCAAGGAGCTCAGTGCCCGTCGGTCCACGGTTTCGGCCAAAAGTCTACGACCCAAGGTATGCACGATGTACAAGAACGCCATCTCGGACCTGGACAAGGACTTTTGGAAGGCCGGACAGGACACACGCCGACGCAAGACTCAGAAGGCCGAGAAGGACAGCAAAAAGCTAAAGCAGCAGTACGACCGGGTGTACGCAAAGCTGAATGCCACGACGGACGAGCTTGTGAAGAGCATGGTTCCTGATACTGTACAGGTTTGGACGGACCCAAAGAATGGTCGTTGGAAGGTGTCGTACAAGACAGCTGTAGTCAGCATTACACGTAGTATTTCATGGACACAAGTAGGTGAAGCTGCCGCCGGTCGAGCCTGTGTAACACAAGGTTGGTCATGGGTGGAGCACCACGAAGGACGTGACCCACCCGAAAACTTGCAGGAGCGATTGACAAGGTTCGACTCCTGAGTTCACTCGGACTTGACATGCCCGTGATTGGACTTTTTCTCCTCGTAGCACATCGTCGTTCAGCATCGATGCACACATTCGTCGGGCCCAAAAGAGGATTATTCCGCTTTGCACGCGTGTTTGATCCGTGCAATTGATGCTTCTAGTCAGACTTCTGTAATGCACTGCTACGTGTGTGAGACAGTGGCGGTGATGTGGGTTCAAGTT
>CAJNDT010000124.1:0-206279 GCA_905221615.1 Symbiodinium sp. CCMP2592 | reverse complement strand
GTCATCATCATTCCTCTCCCTTTCCTCGTTCTTTCTCGTCGGACATGTCGTCCTCCGGTTCCGCTGACCGAGCAGGACTTCCCCATGGACTCCCGTTTTTTTTTTTTTTTTTCACCGACCCGCAGGACGAGGTCATATTCGATTTTCGTGCGATGGACTATTACCTCGCGTCGGTCTGTGGGATGGAAGACCCAAGTACCATCCTGCAGCGTAATCTCGATTATTGCGAGCAGCTGCCGTCGAACTGTTTGGACTGCCTTCCGCCGGACATTGACTCGCAGGAGGATTTGCAGTGCTTCCTCGCCGATCTGAGCCTTGCGCAGGCATATTATTTCCGCACTGGACAACCCGACAGGATGCCCGAATGGCGCACCGAATGGCTCTCGACTGTCTTTGTACCCGAACACTCGCCGTACGACACGCAGCAGAAATGGGCGGACAGGCTCGTTACACCCATGTTGGTTGTAGCGTGGTTTCTATGAAGGTGCATGCTTTTAAAGCCATATAATATTATAATACATTGATTATTTTCCACAGAGCACATCCCGTAGGCTTTGGTCTTGGCTTGCTGCAACCGATGGACTGCTGTACAAGCGGCCCCCTGCCTTCGCGACACGGACTCCTCGGACGGTGAGTGAGAGAGACTTCTAGATTTTAATAGTTTTTGTTTCTGATAATTGAATTGTTCCCTAGCAGGAAGGACGACGGCTGGCAGATACTCGTCGAACACATGCAGGGCGATAAAATGTTGGAGTGTGGCACTCAGCTATGACATCATCGCACTCAGTCATTCAAGCATTCCAGTACTTGCACTTGTGTGTGTGAGTGGTTAAACACGCAGCACCCACTGCCGGTCCAGGCTCTGCTTCAAGCAGATACTCGGGGCGGCCCAGCGCAGGACAGACAACGCCCTCTCCGCCGGACTCCATTCCCCGCTGTTCGGTTCCCGACACCCGCAATCGTGGATGGTCGAGATGCTGAACCGCGACTGGGAGGCCTACCCGGTGGCCGTCCCCGTTCCCTGGCAGGGCCACATGTACTACGCGGTGTCGTCGCACAACGCGTCGGACTTGTACTTCTGCATCACGAAGGGCCCCGACGGACGTGCAACAGCAGAACCAGTAAGATTTTTGTTTGTAAACCTTGTAGTATAACTGAAATACTTACCAAGTCGACAAATTTTCGGACATCGCTGGTTCAGGTGACACGATCGACTTTCAGTGCATCGGACTGTTTCTAAAGAAACTCGAACTTGGACCGGGCTCGTGGAACTAGCCGCAGTTCGTTCAAGCACGACGTACCCGCCGGCCAGTCTCCATTTGGAGTTCTGGAGCAGTTCGCTCTCGCCGGCCAGTCTCGAAAGTGACACGTTTTCTGCACTCGGAGTTCAGATCAGTTCGCTCTCGCCGTTCAAAAAGAATTGTCCTGGCACACTTTACATTTGCCGGATGTTAGTTCCTATCGCACTGTTTGCTGACTTAAACTTTTGCGCTTCAGGTTGCTGACATGGACTGGCACCTCTTTGGCGGGGTCCTCGGAGTTCTGGTGCTGCACAGTTTGTGACGATTTGCATCGGCACAGTTGCTGTGTTCTTTCCTGTCACACTCGGAAGCGACAAGTGCTTGAACCACCCGCAGTCACCAGTCACTCGTACTAGGTTTGTCATGTGCTTCATGCATTGCAATTGAGGTCGGTCACTCCTCGTTCGGTTCGCAGGGCACAGCCACACGGCAGGACGAGGACTAAGTCAGGGGTCATGCTTTCGGATTGTGACAAGGCATTCCGCGGACTCTGAGGTAAGTTAGGATCCACCTGCAGCAGACATGGAGCAATTGCCGTAGACATAAAGAGTTAAAGGCCTTTGAGCAATTGGAGCCCGGTTTGTTGCCTGGGTTGCCATTTCAGCATTTCAAGCATCGAGTGCATAGAATCGAGGGTGAGCGGTAAATTTTAGTGTTGGGCGTTACACATTAGATTTGTTGTTTGTGGCTGTGAATCAGTAAGGTTAGTTCTGGCCTATTCATTGCGGGTGGTGTCTCCTTAACTAGATCTACTTACAGTGCATGGTATAAACCGATTTCACTTCTGGAAGTTCACCATACTTGTCCACAGAGGGGCTTCGGGTGTGGCTTGATTCAGGAAAATAATCATGAGGTGTACAACTCAGTAGTACGACTACTACCACGACTAGTACAAGTACTACTAGCATTGGTACTGTACTACTACTACTACTACTACTACTACTAGTAGTACTAGTACGACCACTACCACTACTACTACTACTACTACTACTACTACTACTACTACTACTACTACTACTACTACTACTACTACTACTACTACTACTATTCCTCCTACTACTACTACTACTACTACTACTACTACTACTACTACTACTACTACTACTACTACTACTACTACTACTATCTACTACCACTACTACTATTTACTACTACTACTACTACTACTACTACTGCTACTACTACTACTGCTATTACTACTACTACTACTACTACTACTACTACTACTACTACTACTACTACTACTACTACTACTACTACTACTACTACTACTACTACTAGCTAGCCAGCCAGCTAGCTAGCTAGCTAGCTAGCTAGTACTACTATTACTTCTGCTAGCACTACTACGACTACTACTGCTACTTCTACTACTACTACTACTACTACTACTACTACTACTACTACTACTACTACTACTACTAGCTAACCAGTACTACTGCTACTACTACTACTACTATTTCGACTAGTACTACTACTACTACTACTACTACTACTACTACTACGACTAGTACTAGTACTAGTACTACTACTACGACTACTACTACTACTACTACTACTACTACTACTACTACTACTACTACTACTACTAGTACACTACTACTACTACTAGTACTACTACTACTACTACTACTAATACTTCTACTTCAACTAATAGGGACTGCAATTTCGGCCTACTGGTTTTTCCTTTCTTTAATGAGTAGTGGTACTGCTGCTAGTACTACTCTTCGCAATCTGGATTAGTGTTGCTACGAGTAATTACTAGACCAGTAGTCAACCAGCTGGAGGAAGGCGCTCTTGCAATCGCTGTTGTCCTGTTCATATGGAGGACACGGACTCCATTGGCCGGCATCGCTGCCGCTGAGCCTTCTCGTTTCAGGCACTGTGCTCTCGTGCGGTCTACGCTTTGTGTCTTGCTTGCCATGTTCGTCCAGTCACAATGCACTGTGAGACCACCCAGCAGCAGGGCTTGATTGATTGTTTGGTTTTCCGAAGCCGTCCTGCCTGTGCGTTGAGACTTCGTGCAGTCTTATCATCCTTCCCCGTCCTTCTTCCTCGACGGACCTTGCCCAGCATGCCTCGTGATGCCGGCCCCCGCAAGCCCACCCTCAAGCAGCTGGCGAAGCAGAAAGCGAAGGACATCAAGACCCGGGAGCGCAACGAGGCGACGTTCGCATCCGCCGTTCAGCACTCCAAAAGCACCATACTCGACGTGGACATGCGGTTCATTCAAGACACGCTGACCCAGAACCCGACTTGGATTTCTCCACTCGCTGGTCTGATCCGCTCGGGCTCGTTGAATGGTCTTCTGAAGGACGTTGCCAAGAAGGAGGAGACCGGTGGACTGAGATGGAAGGGCAAGTGCACCAAATGGGGCAGTTTGCCGCTTGAGATGGCGAGCTTAATGCTCAAGCATTGCGGTGTGGAGCTCGCGGAGGACGTACAGAAGGACGAACCCGTCGTACGGACCCTCTTCGAGATCCAGTTCTGGGCAGCCAAGTCGGCGTCCTTGCCATCTCGTGCGGACATTCGCTATCAGTCCACGTTGGTCAAGTTAGCGAGGGCCCGCATGGAGGACGTTGGTCGCAACTACATAGCTGCGGTGAACTCGGCGGAGGCTATCAGTGTTGACCGGGACAGGTACAACATCTGGTCACTTAGAACAACACGTTGTACTGCCACGTCTTTGCCACACAAGATGGACACCCTCGCCGTTCCCGCTCGGAGTTCGTACCCAACGAGTCGTACCTCAGCCACGAGCTTCCTACTCTCCCGGACAACAAGACGTGGCAATTGGACGACCCTTTTGCGGTGGACTGTGTCATTTCAGATGGACAGCATAACTCGTTGTTCAGTTTTGAATGCGCGAGTTTCTTTCCTACTTTGCCGGACATGAAGGCCAAGTGGACCTTCGACTTGTCGTCGGACGCAGACACCACGGCTGGCCTCGGCGACAATGTGCCGCAGGGCACCCCGTCGGTCCGGAGTGCATAATGCACTCTCTCCTGGTAGTTCAGTGTGTCTTGAGTTTGGGGTTGACTTTACTCGTTGTTCTGTCCAGTTTGTTCACTCGAAAAGCACAATGTCGTTCGCCTCGCCGTTCGACCCATTGTGTCTGAGTGAGTGGACAGGCACGAGTTTCACTGGGGCCGTGAAGCCGGCAACTTGCAAGCTGCATAAAAGAATACGTGCGATGAATGGCTGACTGCAATAATGACTTCCTTGCGGTGCCTTGCAGTATGTGCTACATACATGTTGCAGAAGAACACAGACCCATGACACGTGGTGTGAGCACTGCCTTGCGACATCAGCGATTCGTTGCCGCTGTCTTTGGGCTTCCAGAATAAAAGCTGCATGCCTGCAGAGCCTCCCTTTCTCTTGGTTTGGCAGATGTCACATATACTTCCTGGGACATAGCCTATAAAGTTTTGCTACATTCGTTCACCAGAAACAGACTGTAGAATTGATCCACTCGCTATCAGATGCTGGAGCCCGCTTCTGCCGATGGACCCTCTTCTTCAGGACCTCCAGCTTTTTTCAGCTCTGCGTCGGACAAGCGTCGGACAGTTGCATTTTGCATTCCCTGCGGGACACACGGAAGCCTCAAGGGCGAGAGCTACAAGTTCAAAGAGCCGCAGACCAAGGTAACGGATGGACATCGTTTTTGGCACATGCGTTGGTTTGTGGACTTCCTCGGAGGACACGAGTCTCGAAATTTCCTCGCAGGCAGTGTGTCGACGTTCAGGAACAAGCTCTTCACGATTGCATGGCCCTGCTGGACAGACACGGAGGACGCTCTGAAAAAAGAGATCGAGTCGCACTTTCTCCAGAGTTCGTTCTCCCTCCTCAAGCAGCAGGAGCACGCTGCAAACGCCGAGAAGAAGGGCACCAAACGAAAGGCATCCTCGCAGCAGATGCAGGACGACATGGAGGACGACAACGAGCAAGCGGACAATGAGGAGCACACGGGTGACCAGATGGAAGAGGTAGCAGCTGGACGAAGCACACGTTGTACAGAGTTTGCCACGTCGAGCTTTGCAACGATTGTTCTTTTGCATCAATGGCACCAGGGTATGCGCAAAGATGCCAAATGGAAGAAGCCGGCAGAGGAGGTATCCAAGCTGGCCGGGGAGTTGCTTCAAGGCCTCGCTTCCTTGTTCCTGCAGACCCCGCAGGACTTCTCATTCACGTGGGACGGAAACACTCTGGTGCTGCCGTTCAAAGGAGGTTCGCTGGACGTGGACGAGGTTGTACTGCAAAACAGTTTACTTGCTAAAGTACTACACCGCGATCGTTCCCGATTCATGGACGTGCTGCAGGATGTGAATGTGGACTGCACCCGTCGGACAATTGGAGACACTCGCAAGTCATCTAGTTTGAGGACGAAGTACTACTTGTTGGCGGCTTTGGCACGTGCCATGGATTCGTCGGACGACACGCATTCCTGCTGGACATCTTTGAATGTGAAGCAAGTGATGCAGCTTAGGAGAGAGGTTTCGATTCGAGGGTTTGGAGGGTTTGAAGGGTTTGGAGGGTTCCGGGGTTTTAAGATGTAGGGTTGTGTCTTGAAAGCCCGAAAATTGATATTCCCCCTGTTGTTTCAGGAGCACCTCCGGATATCGTCGGTCGTCCACGAGTTTTCGACAAGAGGTTGCGAGTTCATCGAATGCCACACGCAGGACACTTACCTCCACATTGCAAGGACATGCGTTCACCGTGCAGGACAGCAGCGAACAGCAGGACGAACAAAAGATCAAGAAGCACGCTTCTATGGACGCACACAGGCTAGCACGCATGGAGCGATACGCCTATGTCACGCAGGGCAAGTCAGATTTCCTCTCGACGGACATTTTGTGCGTGGTGGCAGATGCAGTGCACGTGGGAAGTGACGATTGGCTGAACATCATGGTGTACAACCACACGACGGACAAAGTTTGGGTCTGCCCGCCGCAGGCGCTTTTTTTTTGTTAAGCAACACATATTTCTGAGGCGTTTTAGGCAAGAGGCGAGGTACGTCAGAGCCTTGCTTAAGTTGACCTTTTTGGGTGCCGTTTTCGTAGCTTCTGGGTCCGACCAAAATCGTTTTTCCGAGGGGAGGTACACGTATCCCCGCTCAGGCTCGGTTTGGGGCGGAGTCTTTCTATTGTATTTTATATAAAGATAGGTACACGTATCCCCGCTGACCCCTGGGTTTCGGGATTGGCCTGATAAAGGCTCCCGGCCGCCCTTCTACTGATGAGTAGGTACGCACAGCCTTGCTTAAGTTGACCGGGTCCCGGGTGGAGGCCGAGGAACGCATTTCGGCCACATTTTGGCTGCATTTCGGCCCCCAAAAAGGTACGCCAGATCCCCGCTTAAGTTGACCGGCCGGTCCCCAAAAAAAGGGCCCCTGGGTGATTATATGGTAACAACCTCTGTCGTTTGTTTTGCATGCTGTTGCTGACAAGCTCTTCCTCTAAGCTTTGCTTCACATTTTTCTCTGTGTAGTCAGACCACGCAGCAGGTCCAGAAATCGTCCGTCTTGTCGGCTGAGCAGTGGAAAGCTATGTGGAACAAGGCTTCCAAGAAGTTCCTCGGGATCGAGAAACCCGTTGGACCTGGTCATGCGGAGGACCGGCTGGCCACACTGTCTTGGATGCAGGACATAAACCACGGCTTGCGACCCATTGGCTGGACTTTTGGCTGCTGCCAGAGCACGCCGGCCGGCCCCGCGGAGGACGACACGAAGGCTAAACGTGCACCGATCATGATTTTGTGCACCGACCAAGAAGCAACACAGCTGGCGGCTGTCTCCTTCTTGAGGAACAAAAAGAGCCTCTGGATCGAACACGTCTCGGACCCCGCCCACAGGTCGCACAACGACGTGGCTTTGGCCTTGTCGGCCGCTGGACTCCTGAAGTTCTGCACGTGCATCTCGCTGTACAACATCAGGTATGGACCCTGGCAGAAGGGCTCGTGGGCGTTGAAGATCCAGCAAGCCGCAAATCGCATGAAGGACAACATGGACCCCTCGGACCCGATATTGCTCCTTTTCTTCCCGGACATTCTGCTGGACGCCGGCCTCTCCCCCCTGGACGACAACACGGAGGAGAAACGCAGGTCGTTTTTGCAGACATTACCCGACATGGACTGCATCCGCATCAAGGGCACGAAGGCCAGCAAGAGTCGGTTCAATTCCCTGACGACGGCCCACAGCGCGCTGGACAAAGAGTGGTCGGTCTTGGCTTTAGTTCTCACGGTGGTCTGCTTGGAGCACAACTGGGCAGTTTCCACTAAGGACCTCTTCTCGCAGGACAGCAACCAGGCCCGTGCCTCGGTTCCATATGGTGGAAGCAAGTCTTCTGCCATACAGGAGGCCAAGCAAGGCATGGACCAGGAGCGGAAGGGCAGCGCGAACAGTCTACACTTAATGACGAAGTTCGTGATCTCGCAGGACAACAAGACGACAGCCAGGATGATGTTCCAGGTCTTGCAACCCGAAGAGCTTCGTTGTTCGCTCATGCTCAAGCAGCTGCGTTCCAAAGGCATGACGAAGGACTACTACTCTGGCTGGGCACACTGGTCTTGGATGAGCACTGCAAAGGACCACGTCAGGACTTTGTCGAATTTGGAAGGTTTATCTCGTGTCGGCCTCGACCTGACACTGGCACGCGCACAACCCCCGGAGGAGACAGAGCTTGTCTGGCAGGACTCGCTCGCAGGCCAAATGACGCAGTTGACACTACAGATCCTGCGGCTGCGGGCCGGGGCACAGCTGTACCATACTGGAGGTTTCGGTGCGACCGCAGGACTAGTCCATGCTGAAGAGCAGTTCCGTCGGGCAAGCTTGGATTTTTTCAAAGAGATGCAGTCTTGTATCCAGGACACGCACAGTGGTGGTTCTCGTATGGCAAAAAAATTGCTCGAAGGTCATTTCTCCCAAGGGCCGATTAGTCGGTACATCCTCGCCGATCTTTGCACTACCCGGTTTCAGAGCCTTACGGAGGACGTTGCACACGTATTGACCAGCATTTGGTCGGGCCTCTTGAACACGAAGATCATCGAAGACTGTAATAAAGTCCAGCGCGAGGCCGAGCAACGACATTCGTCTTCGAAGGACTTGGGTCGTTTGGACGGATGGAAGGCTGTGACCCAACAGGCCGTGGTCAAGATGTACGAGAGGGTGGAGGCACTGTCAACGGAGCTCTACCACACGCCGGCAGCGTTTGACGTGGCCAAACTTTTCTGCAAAGACACCGAGAAGAAGAAGATTCAAGCAGTTCGTCGTCGTTCCGATTCGTCGGTCAGCACGCAGGTCAGTGCCTCGGAGGTGCAGGAAGCACAGCTTCTTGCAGACGTGACGAAGACGAGGGACTGGGTCTCCCACAACCACGCCGAGGAACAGGAGGTTTTGGCTGCCTTCAGTTTACTGATGAAGGCGTGGAGGGCCAAGCGATGGTCGCTTTGTGAAGAAGGTTGGTGCTCTGGACTTTTGCCCGAAGGACATGTTGTACTGGCAGGTGCAGACCCGTTGTTCATCGTTCGGACATACCGTTTGGCTGCACTCGCATGGCCCGGCAAGATCGTTAAGGACAAGGACCATGAGTTTTTCGAATTCAACATGGGCGTTCGGTCTCTCTTTTGGATGCACAGCACATCTTTGGACTTGGAAGTGTTGCGGCTGCGAGTTGTTTCACCTCTGCGTGCCTCGGCTGCAGTACAGTTGAACATTGTCAGCCCGACACGGACATTCTCTACATATATATTCGTCCTATAATGAGTGACGATGATTGATTGACACGGAAGGCTTCTCCGGTTCAGATTGTAAGTTTCGGCCCGGGGGGGGGGTAGCACTGAAGCTATTTTTTATGGGTTTCTGAACAACTCAGGCGATTCGACAGTCAAGGATTCGAAGTTTCACAGAGTTAGGTTGAGTAGCCCAGGATGGCACGTGCGTCGAGGTTTTGGGTATTGACGAAAGGAGGGTGTGGTTGTGTGTACTGCTACCACTTTTTTGGCCATACTACTAGTGCTAGTACTAGTGCTAGCAGTAGTAGTAGTAGTAGTAGTAGTAGTAGTAGTAGTACTAGTAGTACTAGTACTAGTAGTAGTAATACTACTACTACTAGGACTGTTGCTGAGATTCCTTCTACTACTGTAAACTACTGCGATTGCTTGTAGTAGTAGTACTACTACTACAAGTACTACTAGTAGTAGTAGTAGTAGTAGTACTACTACTACTACTACTACTACTACTACTAGTACCAGTACTACTACTCCTACTACTAGTATTACTACAACTTCTTCTACTACTACTACAACTACTACTGCTACTACTGCAACTACTAGTAGTAGTAGTACTACTACTAGTAGTAGTACTACTACTACTACTAGTACTACTATTACTATCACTACTACTACTACTACTACTGCTACTACTACTACTACTACTACTACTACTACTACTACTACTACTACTACTACTACTACTACTACTACTACTACTACTACTACTACTACTACCCTTTTCGAGTCTTTTTACCAGTCTTCCTAGTGATATCACCGCTTTTTACTGACCAGGCGCAAAACTTAACGATTGCGATCATTTTTTACTAAGAGTGTTGCTGCCGCTACTGCTACTGCTGAGGTCGTTCCACGCAGGGCAGCCACCTCAACAACGGCATCGTGTTTTTGGTGGACAAGAAGATGGGCACGTTGGACTTTCACGCCGAGCAGGGCTTCGCTGCCTGTTCTGAGGCTTTGTTGCGCAGGTTGTGCCAGCACATGGGTTGGACCGCCACCCAACCCAAATCAGGTGTGGACGCAGGACATCAGCTGGCTGTTGCCGCCATGCTCAACATGGACAACTCGTTGGTCGAAGAGGACGTGGTTCAACGAATCCTGGCAAGGCATCAGACTGACAAGTGGATGCCGGAGGTCGACGACAAGGACTTGGAAGCCGTCGTTCGGGACACGCTGCTCATTGGCGAGCAGGACAAGGCCCTCAAGGAGCTCAGTGCCCGTCGGTCCACGGTTTCGGCCAAAAGTCTACGACCCAAGGTATGCACGATGTACAAGAACGCCGTCTCGGACCTGGACAAGGACTTTTGGAAGGCCGGACAGGACACACGCCGACGCAAGACTCAGAAGGCCGAGAAGGACAGCAAAAAGCTAAAGCAGCAGTACGACCGGGTGTACGCAAAGCTGAATGCCACGACGGACGAGCTTGTGAAGAGCATGGTTCCTGATACTGTACAGGTTTGGACGGACCCAAAGAATGGTCGTTGGAAGGTGTCGTACAAGACAGCTGTAGTCAGCATTACACGTAGTATTTCATGGACACAAGTAGGTGAAGCTGCCGCCGGTCGAGCCTGTGTAACACAAGGTTGGTCATGGGTGGAGCACCACGAAGGACGTGACCCACCCGAAAACTTGCAGGAGCGATTGACAAGGTTCGACTCCTGAGTTCACTCGGACTTGACATGCCCGTGATTGGACTTTTTCTCCTCGTAGCACATCGTCGTTCAGCATCGATGCACACATTCGTCGGGCCCAAAAGAGGATTATTCCGCTTTGCACGCGTGTTTGATCCGTGCAATTGATGCTTCTAGTCAGACTTCTGTAATGCACTGCTACGTGTGTGAGACAGTGGCGGTGATGTGGGTTCAAGTTCAGGAGCATGTCGTCCATGCATTGAGCACGTATTTTAAGTAGGCCAGACATGTACTGATATGGCGAGCCAACGCGCCCTCACTCACCTTCTGTGTAACTTTCCCCACGGACACACAAGATAATGAGTAGTCATGTAGCGCAACTGGAAATTGTACCAGAAATGTTTGTACTTGAAACCTAGGTTGTTATTCTCGGTGGGAGTCCATGAGAATTCAGTTTTGTTGAAATAAATGGAACGGAAAGAGTCTCTGTACATGTCTCGACTCGTGGTTCCATCCTCGAAGTATTACTCGTGCCATGGTGGCCCGGCCGAAGTTACAGGAGGTGGGACTGTCACGACGACCCTCGGCATACGCGCTGTTCATGCAGGACATGTGCAAGGACTCTGTGGACCCCAAATCTCGTCGTCGACTGTCCCGGAAAACATCACTTCGCGGTTCAAAACATTATCTGCGCAAGTGGCTTCTTGGCTGCAAAATCAATATAGATACTGACACATGTGCCCCTTGCCTAGAACCCCAAGTCATCTGAAGCCACGGGAAGTAAAATCTTGGCAATTCTGGTCAGGAACCCGAATATGCCATCTTAGCTACGTACCAAAGTTATTTACTTCAGACATAATTAATAAGATGTAGCTAAAAGTCCTAATACAAGTCATGTTACTTTTTACTCGGGGATTACCTTTTCACCCAATCGTCCAGTAAAATTCCTCTGTTCCCCGAGGCACAACCGAAAGGACCTCCGTGACGAGTACACACGCAAGGCCAGGCAGGGCTACCAGGAGAATCGGGTCCAACGCGAAGAATTTCGACAGGCCAAACACACGGAAGTTCCCCCCGCTTCGTTCATGGACAGAGAACTGCCGGACGTCGCAGAGTCGCAGGACTTCGACGGTCGTGGCATTTTTCGCTACACGGCCGAGGACCCACTGGTGCAGGAGAAACATATGGGTCGCGGCACGTACGGGGAGATTTTCGCTTGCACGTACCAGGGCCTGAAGTTAGCCTTGAAAGTGGCCGTTCGCACGCCGGACAGGGAGACTGCACTGTTGGACGTGCACCAAGACGGTCTCGAAAAGACGTGGGACTTGACCCGTGAGTTCACTCTTTTGAGCCAGATAGGACCTCATCCGAATGTTCTGCGACTCTATGCCTTGCTGACATCCTCGACTGGGCACACGGGAATTCTAATGGAGCGGGCTTCCTGCGACCTCTTGAAGGCCACACGGGACTTGAAGACGGACGACCTTCAGGACGGAGTTCCCTGGAGCACACGACGAGCCCAAGTAACGACGTACTTTCGGCAGACACTCGCAGCTCTTACATTTGTGCACAGCAAAAACATCGTACATTTGGACGTGAAAACGAACAACTTCCTCGTGTTTCTCCTCGGCGAGCGGGTGGTGCTGTCCGACTTTGGTTTTTGCCGAGCTTTGCCACTCAATGGAAAAGCAAAAGTCAGAGCTGACGAAGTCTACACGACGTACTACCGGCCGATCGAGTGCCTTTACTCCGGGGACGGCAAGGCCTGGACCATGAATCCTAGTCGAAGAAAGTTGAAAGTAGTAAGCCCGGTGCGTATGTTCATTCTAGTAACACTTTATGATTTTGCGGATCTGAACTGCAGGACCAGATCAACCTCAGGCATTCCCGGATCCAACTGATGTCATTACTACTAGCAAACTCGCAATGGCCATTGTAATTGAAAACTTGACACAAAGATCTGATTCTTGATTCATAGAAGAGTCATGTCAGCACATGCAGTCGTAGACTCAGCTTCTTAGTCAAAGACATAGCCTGAAAAACTTCATATCTTGCTAGTAACAGCCATGTCTTTAAGAATTGACTTGTTTTTTGGCAGGAAGTATGACTATGTGTTTCATTTTGTTGTCGTTTCCCTTAACTGCTCAGCAGCTTCACTTTGATGAAAGAGGTGGAGATCGGCCCGAAGGCGGACATGTGGGCACTCGGTGTGGTGACGTGGGATTGCTACGCGAAGACGACACGCTCGCTGTTCACTCCCGACCCGAAGGGCTTCGTCAAGCACACGCCGACCATCTCACAAGCGCTCGTTCGTTTCCAGACTGCATGGCGCGAGAGAGCACGCGACCTGCACTTGCTGGACGACGACATCGCTGCACACGTTTTCGGTTCATGCTTCACATTGGAGCAGGACAGGCGCAGCTCACTCGATTTGTTGAAGGATTTGCAGGGCCGTTTCACGAGGACAATTCAGTCGCTGGACGAAGAAGAGGAGCCGTAGCAAGTCCCCGGTGTACGTAATGCTATAACTTTCCAACGTGTCTTTCGCAAAGTATGATTTTATGTCAGACAAGAGATGACGAATGTTGTCGCCGGTGGACTCGCCCGTGCAAGTTTTGCATGACACACGTTGTTCGATGACCCGATGTTTCGAATCATTGAATCAGTTCATTGAATCTCGTAAGAGAATTAACTTAAGAAGATTGCAGAAAACCAGAATAATGTATTAGACTTTGTGGTTGGGTTCTTTTTGTTCAGTTCCCCGCTGTCACACGATTGACGACCGACTTGTGCATGTCAAGGACGGCCCTTCGGCAAGGATAAAAAGGGCCGCTCATTCTGCCATTTGGAATCTGTAGGTTCTACAGAACATGTACATGCAGAGGCGTGTCTGAAGTCCTAAGGATAATACACCGCTGTTCCCCCACACTCCTTGGCTAGATGCTTTCCATTTCCATGTTGCAGGCCCTGGGGCAGAGGCCACACCCTTCTCACTCTGGCAGCGACACACGGAGCACTTCAAGGACGGTTTCGGCCGCACAGTTCAGTGCAGTCTTGGATGGAATGTTCAGATGTCCTATGTTTTGAAATGCTGCTTACACTATGATGTTAGTTCGTTCTTGTTGAATGTGGTTTTAGTTTTCGGTTGGACTAGTCGCAGAGAGGCTCCCAATGGATTTCTTTTACTGTCGATTTGGAAAGCTTTGTTTTTCAATGTTTCTTGCTGCTGCTGGAAGAATGGGGTCAACCTTTCCGACCTGGTTTCATGATGGTCTCCAGAGAGCCAAGTCAGTCTTCTGGCTCCAGAACATCATCTGAACAGTGCAATGCAGGGGCAGCTATACTGATAAAAGCACGTCGTTCAGCAGGATTCATAAAGAGCATTATATAATTGGACGAGAGGCCGGGGCTTGTGTTCGGAACGCCTATACCTATCGGCAAACTCATCGTCTCCCGGTTCCTTAGTCCTGCTTCCTGAGAGAACATCTGGCACTCGCTGTACAGTACACGTAGCTTACCCATGGCTTTGCGGCGAGCGTTGCAGTTCCAGCCGGAGGACTTACCCACGCCGGACAGACCCCATCGCCGTACTGCAGAAGTGGTGAAGCAAGTCGAGGTTCATATTCCGAAGTACAGCCTGCAACACTTTCCACGTACCCTGCCGGCGCATGCAACACGCACGAAGGACTTGTTCAGGCTCTGGGTCAGGAGGCTCGACCCCGAGGACGTGGCATACTGTCAGGACTTGGTGCGTGAAAGCACGCTCCTCGATGGACAATACGGGTCGATCTGCAGTGGGATGGACATCGCTGCGACGGTCATGAAGCAGTTCTGGGACTGGGCACGTTTCCACTGGGAGCTGGACTCGCCGGCATTCACTCACAAGTTCGCCTGCGAGAAGGAGCCCGCCAAACGCCAGTTCCTTTTGACGACGGACAGGAAGATCGAGCGCATGTTCTGTAACGCGACGGACCTGGAATATGACAAGGAAATCTGGGACTCGAAAACGAACACGTTCGTGCGCATGCCACGCTGTACGGTCATGACGGCGGGCTTCCCATGTCAGGATTGTTCTGTCCTGAACCCGTCGTCGTCCACGTCGGCCAACAGATCCTGCGTTGCCGACGGCACTCTTCGCACTGGCTCCGTGCTGCAGGGCATCGTTCACTACCTGCAGTCGACGGGCCTCGTCGGACCGAATTTCTGTTTGTTTGAGAACGTCGCCGGACTGAAGACCAAGACCCGTAACGCCGACGGCAGCACTGGACCCTCCAACCTGGACCATGTCGGACACTTGATCAGCACAAAGACAGATCGTTTGCTGCATGTCTGGGAGTTGGACCCACGAATGTTCGGTGTTCCACAAAGTCGAAAGCGGCTGTGGATGACAGCCATTCCACGCCGGATCTTCGAGGGACTCCTTCCAGAACACGAAGTACAAAAGATGCTGAACAGCATCATGGACACACTCCTGGGTCTGAAGGAGATCTCGGTGTCGGAGTACCTGGTCAACTCGAGGCCCATGCTTAGATGGCAATGGTTCCTCGTACACCTCGCAGGGAGCATGGTTCCAGGGATATTGTAGTAGTTCTGATTTTTTACTCAGTAAGTTCGGAGAATTGAAGACAGAGTATCAGAGTATCGTCTTCATCTTTCTGGTTTCTGGCAGGAGTAGTAGCTTCCCACATCCTTGCCATCATCGAATCAGGTGTAGTTCTGTGAGATTGAGCTTATTTGCTGCTGCATTACTCCCCTACCACCGACATACAGTACAGTTGTTTTTCTCGTTTTGAAGTTGATTCAGGACATGTGTTTTAGTTAAGGTCCTTGGGTGCGTCTGACGGGAGGATCAGGTTTCTTCAAGATACTTCTTTCATGCCACGGCTTGTTGTACTGCCTTGATTGAAAAATAGGGACGTAGTGCTAAATGTAGGTTCGCAGGTGTGTTTCTAGGTGTACTCATGCAATAAGTACTTTCTACTTGTATTCTGTTCTGATGCAGGTGCGTGCATATGGCGAAGTTCACCACGGAGTACAACAAGAAGTTGCAGCAGCTCCAAACACGACGGGCTCGTCGTCGCCGGGCAGAACGACAAGACTCACAGGTCGAGGAGTCGCAGGACACTCAGTCACAGCCGCAGGACAGACTGGTGGGAGAATTCCGGCGACAATCCTTCGCATCAAGCCGGGCAACAAGTTTCAGCCACCTCAGCACATGCTCGTCGGGCACCCGGACCCTGAAACGTGAGAAGATCGTCACCAAGGACTGGTTAAAGAAATTCCGCCGGGCAGCTCGGACACGGCCGTACCTCAAGTGCATGACGGCCCGAAAACGCAGGACTTTGTTCAAGCTTGGCGTGAGGAACTTCCCAAGCGAGACTCTTCAGGTCGTCGACATCTCGCAGGACAAGTTTGCCCACTTAACGAACCACTCGCCGTGCGTGACACCAAAGGGCGAGCGGTACTTGACATCGGAGTGCCGGTGCATGCTCCCATTGGAGTCGTTGCGCTTGCAAGGGGCATGGTTCACGGAGGACGACACACGACTGGAAAACTTCCCGCAGAGCCTGCTGGCAGATCTTGCTGGCAATGCTTTTGAAGCGAGCTGCTTCGCCGCGACGTTTTGGGCCACGCTGGTCTGCTATGGACGACTCCGTGCCCTTAATGAGAGCAGCAGGGCAGGTCGTGGTCCCCGTCGTGCACTTGAAGTGCCGGCACTGAGAAGGTACAACACACCGGAGTTCGACTCGCAGGTTCTTTTGGACTTCGATGATTCGGAGGACGAGGAGACACACGCATAGCACGGACGCTCGACTTTCCCGCAGTGCCCAGGTTGAAAATGTGCGTCGGCTACCTAATGTATTAGTATACATACGTAATGTAGTCAAAATTATTGAAATCAAAGTCTAGTCTATGTGGAATCAATGATTCAAGCCAGCATATACGGAATAATACTTTTTGTAGATGTTAGCCAGCAATCGCCCTTTCAAGAAATTATAACTTGGAGCTGCAGCTCATTTCAGAAGCTTCTCAATTTCATTCGTCATTGATAGCACTCTGAGTCTCAGGTTTCACATCCTAGGCATTAGCAATGCATGAGTTTTTTGGTTTGTTTTTGCTGCCGCTGGAATAGGTAAGCCCCGAGTAGGCAGTAGTGCAGTGTGTGTAGTTTTGAACCCCATGCCCGTCCAGTCATCGTCAGGGAGCCTGAACGTGTAATTTCCAAACCCTACACTAGACTAACCCCTTAACCTGTTCCTTAAACCCCTATGGTTTAAACTCCAAACATGTTCCGAACAAATACGATTCGATAGAGCTGCGACTGTCATGGATTGCAGGACACCCAGAGATCCAGACTGCCAGAGCTGCGCTGCTTCCAGTCGGATTGGTCGTTGCGACCACACGCAGGGCGTTTCTTTCTAGTTCAAGTCATATCTGTAATGCTAACTCCGACAGTTCAATAAGCACACCTCGCCGGACCTGGGAATGCAGGGTTTGAAATGACAATTGTGATTTGGAATGCTTGCTTTTCTCATGACAATAGTGAGAAGGGTTGATTACTGACACATATTTTGTTGCCCAATGCCCCGTGATTTGTTTGGCAACTCAAGCAAGTGTGTGCGTGTGTGTGTGTGTGTCTGTCTGTCTGTCTGTCTGTCTGTCTGTCTGTGTGTGTGTGCAATCCTTGCTGCCATCCAATGTGTTTGAAGAACGTAAGGCGTGCACTTCATCTGTATGTGCTTTTCGTTTCGTTTACCTATGGCATCCTGGTTATCATTGAAATGTGTCGGAAACGCACTTGAAGTGCCCTTGATCTGTTTTTGGTTTTGGCACACCTTACTATTGAAATGCGCTTGAAATGCGCTTGAAATGCGCTGCTCCTTGCTTTCCTCGAAGGCCTGGCAAGCCTCCCTACTTGAAATGCGCTTGAAATGCGCTTGAAATGCGCTTGATCTGTGTTTGGTTTGGGTTTCGCTGCTAAACCACGGAATCCTTCACTTTGGAAATGCAATTGAACTGCGCTTGAAAGGCACTGGATCTGCATTTGCTTTGGGACCTCCTCTTCTTTTATGGAATCCACCTTACTATTGAAATGCGCTTGAAATGCGCTTGAAATGCGCTTGAAATGCGCTTTCCTCGAAGGCCTGGCAAGCCTCCCTACCCTTGAAATGCGCTTGAAATGCGCTTGAAATGCGCTTGATCTGTATTTGGTTTGGGTTTCGGTGATAAACCACGGAATCCTTCTCTTTGGAAATGCAATGGAAATGCGCTTGCTTTGGGACCTCCTCTTATTTTATGGAATCCACGTTACTAGTGAAATGCGCTTGAAATGCGCTTGAAATGCGCTTGAAATGCGCTGCTCCTTGCTTTCCTCGAAGGCCTGGCAAGCCTCCCTACCCTTGAAATGCGCTTGAAATGCGCTTGATCTGTGTTTGGTTTGGGTTTCGCTGCTAAACCACGGAAGCCTTTTCTTTGGAAATGCAATTGAACTGCGCTTGAAAGGCACTGGATCTGCATTTGCTTTGGGACCTCCTCTTCTTTTATGGAATCCACCTTACTATTGAAATGCGCTTGAAATGCGCTTGAAATGCGCTTGAAATGCGCTTGAAATGCGCTTTCCTCGAAGGCCTGGCAAGCCTCCCTACCCTTGAAATGCGCTTGAAATGCCCTTGAAATGCGCTTGATCTGTATTTGGTTTGGGTTTCGGTGATAAACCACGGAATCCTTCTCTTTGGAAATGCAATTGAACTGCGCTTGCTTTGGGACCTCCTCTTATTTTATGGAATCCACGTTACTAGTGGAATGCCTTGAAATGCGCTTGAAATGCGCTTGAAATGCGCTTGAAATGCGCTTGAAACGCGCTGCTCCTTGCATTCCTCCAAGGCCTGGCAAGCCTCCCTACCCTTGAAATGCGCTTGAAATGCGCTTGATCTGCGCTTGATCTGTGTTTGGTTTGGGTTTCGCTGTTAAAGCACGGAATCCTTCTCTTTGGAAATGCAATTGAACTGCGCTTCAAAGGCACTGGATCTGCATTTGCTTTGGGACCTCCTCTTCTTTTATGGAATCCACCTTACTATTGAAATGCGCTTGAAACGCGCTGCTCCTTGCATTCCTCCAAGGCCTGGCAAGCCTCCCTACCCTTGAAATGCGCTTGAAATGCGCTTGAAATGCGCTTGATCTGTATTTGGTTTGGGTTTCGCTGTTAAACAACGGAAACATACTTACCATTGAATTGCCCTTGAAAAGCGTTTCAATCACGCTGGATCAGTTGTGCTTTGCTTGTGTTTCCTGAACCAATGCCATGATTGATACTCGCCCTTCAGCTGCACTTGAAACGTTTTTGGCTGGCACTTGATCTGCCCTCGGTCCCTGGTGGCAATATAATAAAGCCCCGGCAGTCGTGGTCCTTAGCATTAAACTGCAGTTGACATGTGAATGTGCTTGGACACATATAATATAAACCTGTGCAATGAGCTTGATCTGCAGTTGCTCTGTCTCTGCATGGCACTTGCTGTGCACGTCCTGTTGCCTGGCTGGCTCTCTGTCTCTGCAACACTGCTGCAATTCCTCCTTGTGAACGATCTGATCTAGGCAGTTCATTGCTGTGCATCTGCATTTCAGCCCTTGTTTGCGTGCCGATGCATTTGCACTGCATGCACTTGAAACACAAGTGGATTGTCTTACCTGTGTGGTGTACACTTCGATCTAAACCCTTTGTCTATGGTTTCGCCACAGCCCTTTTTATGAGCAGGTCGACTCTGAGTGATTCCCAGACATCCTGTGCATGACACACGCTTGCTTTGCTTTAACAACGTCCAGTGCCAACCCTACAGACATGTTGGTCGATTTATCAAGGAAGCTCACAAGGCCAGCCAGCCTGTTCAAGATTTTTGCAGCAAAGACTTTGCATTGGCCCGCACGGTAACACAAGGCCCTCTTCGCATGGAAACCTTTAAAAGAACAGCTTCTCCAAACCATGATGCACGACTTCATATCAAGGCTTCGCAAAACAAAAACCTTCGATCCACGGTTCCTCATTTCGGTATGGATTTCGCTATGAACATGCAAAGTGGACCACTCCGCAGTCTTCAAAAATGACCCCTGTGAAAATCGGACCCGGTCCGAGCCTCTAGGTACGCCCCATCCCCGCTGGTAGGCGTTCCCCGCTTAAGTTGCCGCCCAAATATGATGAAGCATATTCTGGGGAGCATGGCGCGTGAACAACCCGAAGTGAAAGCTTCTGTGGAGTCTTTTTCTGAGAATTTGGACATGCAGTGTATTGTCTCTGTTGTTGGTGGTTTATCGAGCTTGCGGCAGCAGCATGGTGTAAGAAAAGAAAACCGTGTTTCCGGCGAAGCTTTTTCTTGCCGTCCCATACAACCCCGAAACAGCAGTGGTAAAGAAGGACGTGTTCTGGGAATTCCGGGAGTCTGGTTCTGTCTCGGGCTTTAACATCCGTTACGCGGTGATAGTACCGGTGTGCTGCAGCATGGTCTGTTGAGCTTGTCTTCTTTTCGAATCCATAACGTCGTATACTAGAATCTGGGTGACACAGTCTGTTTTGGAGTGTTTTCCTGTGTGTGCGTCAGTAAAGTTGGTTTCAAACTCCGAAAACTGCAACGCGTCAGTGCGCGTCAGTCAACATAGCTGAAAATGTCTGCGCGTCAGCTCCTCTGCAGCGCGCGGCAGCAATGCGACAGATTTGGCGCTAGCTGCACATTTTAGAACAGCATGACCAAAGGGTTTAGACCACCGCACACATGGACTCTTTCAGGCCCAAAGTCCCAGCAAGCCTAACCAAGACCAGTTCACCCTCACAGGCTAAGGGTTGTTCCAGGTTGCTTTCGAAAGCGAGATACTTTCCTTGTAGAGCGTCAGGGAAACTTAGCAAAGAGGTCTCGCTGAAAAGTAACCGTGAGAGTCCTAGTACCTAAAGCCATCGGACTCTCCCACAAATACAAACTGGCATGGCCGCTATCCTGACTCGAGTACCCTAGACCTGGAATGCGGCTTCCCCACTTTTTGCCGTGCTCAGCCCTACTGACAACCATGTAAACGTGGTGAAGAGGTCCTTTGTTCAAGGTTTTTACGGATTCTTACACTGGCTCATCATACAAAAACCCCTGTAGAAATTTTCAAAGCCCTAGCACCTAAACTGAAACCCTGCTCCCTACAGACTTACCAAAGCACAAAGCAAACCCTGTAGAACCATCTTGCCATACCAGGCTTCGAGTGACGCCGAAGGTTTTGGAGGTGGTCTTCGAGGAATGGGCGCGAGGCGCATTCTCCAATGTAGATACCTTACCCAAAGGCTCCATGTACCCTTATAGTAGATACTTAAGCCCCAAAGTAGTCCCTATTTAGGTACTTTAAGGCCTAAGTATCTACTATATAAGGGTACATGGAGCCTTAGGGTTAAGACGTAGATACCTTAAGAAGTAGGCTTAAGCCGGAATAACCTACCTTTTTAGGGTTCCTTATTATGATTTCCTTATATAAGTCCTTAAAAAGGTAGGTTGTTCCGGCTTAAGGTAGGCTTAGCAGTTTTGGTATGAAGTAGGTGGCAGTGTAATTGTATGTAGCAATCGTTACGATGATCCTCATGTTAGTATGCTATGTCCGTAGAAGTGCTTGCTTGAATTTACAATACTGTTTCTAGTAATGAGATCCACATCAACAACACTCTTAATAAGTCCGTCCTTCTATTCAGATGTGCAGACTGAATGAATAGGCACTGCTGTCGATCTTCATCTGCAGAGCTCTGGGTAGACTGCAGGAACAATGCTATCCTCTCTGCGAATCTCTGGAAATCCTTTCTGCAGCCTCCTGGCAGCGTTTTCTACGTTTTCGGGTGTAGGTGTTGCTTTAGGGTCTTTCAACGTCTTCCTGCTGTTTTATTGTGCTTTTTTGGGGTGTTCAGAGGTTTTGGGTTTAAGGTTTAGGGGTGCATTGCTACCCTTCAATTAGGTAGGGCTTTGGGACATTTTATGTTTGCTCTTATTGGGCTTAAGATGATCTTACCTACTAATATTTTTCAACCCTTCAAAAGCACCTCCTAGTTTTGAGGCTTATAGTAGTACCAGTCTTTGGGTCAAATATACCCTATTTTAAGGGCACGCTAAAGCCCTCAATGGATTTTAGGGATCAGTGCTTGGGCTAAAAAGTCTGAGGATTCTCATCTCAGGGGGTTTGGGCGTGTGGGGTCTCAGTGGCGGTGTCCTGGGTGTCTCTTGAGGGAACTCTCCGGATTCCGACAGTTTTCTCCAAAACACGGCCCGAGACCTTCAGAAGCCGCCTTCAAAGCCTACAACGAGAATGCAAGCCCTCCGAGCCCCCACCCTTAGACTTTAAGCTGTCGTGTTTGAGCTCCATACCGCCGACAACATGGCCAGTTTGACACCCCCAGACACAAATTCCTAAAGAATTGAGGATCCTATGTCCTGTTGTTTTCCCAACAACTTGCTTTTGGAAGCTCCATCACAGGCTTCGGGGCTGGTCTCTTCTGAGCTCTAAACCCAAACCTTGAGAACGCAATTCGACTCTCGTCCGGTCACCGGTCTTAGGGCTTTAGGACTTAGGGTTTACCTAGAGGCTCATACCCTCCACCTCTTTTAGGCCGCCCACGTTTTAAGATCACAGGGGTTCAGGTTGGGGGTCCTGGGTCTTGAGATTAGGGTTGTGGGATTTTGGATTGGGTTGCAGGTTAATTGCTGTTCGGTACTTTAGTTCTCTGTGCCCTAATGAATAGGCTTAGTTTAGGGTTTGCGATTTGTACTTGGCTCTACATTCCATGCCTCGTCCGTTTACCGGTCTCTTGGCTATCCACTGAGGTTTGTTCCCAGAGTACCACATGTTGGCCGTCCTGTGCCCCGCGCAGAACGGTGTGGAAGCTCTGGGTTTCCACACACTCTCTCTTCATCGTAGTTCCTTTCGTTTTCTTGTCCTGTTGATGTCAGGATCCTACTCAAACCACGAGTAATGAAGACAAGAAGCGCAGCTTCAGGAGACTGCATGCAGGACGTTGTTAGTTTGTTTGTTCGGCTCTTTTGGGTGTACTCGTATACCGCCTGACCCGAGGCATTGTGTATAGGCGGGTTGAGATGATCATCCTCTCAACCCTAAACCCTAAGCCCTAAGCCCTCCCTAAACCCTAAGCCCTAAAGCCTTAGAGCCCTAAAGACCCTGGAGCCTAAGGCCCCGGGACAGGGTCCCAAGCCCAGACCTTCGACCCTCAGGCCACCAGATTACCTAGTAGCAGAGTAGGGAACCTTTAACCATTTTTTGGGCAGTATAGTCCCTATGTAATCCCTAGAGAACCAAAAGGTTACCTTTAGTCCCCATGATACCCGACAAGTAGGATTAAGAATAAAAGGGAGAACTGGACATTCAGCCAAACTCCCCAAGCCAATGCCCGAAATACCCCTTCATTTGCCAGAGGATAGATCCTGAACTTCTGATCCGTAT
The DNA here is from genome assembly GCA_905221615.1 of Symbiodinium sp. CCMP2592. Classification (NCBI taxonomy): domain Eukaryota; class Dinophyceae; order Suessiales; family Symbiodiniaceae; genus Symbiodinium; species Symbiodinium sp. CCMP2592. The sequence continues at coordinate 183,103 of CAJNDT010000124.1, read as the reverse complement.
CCTTTGGAGGTTCAGGGTATAGGTACAGGGTTTCGAGATGTTTCGAGTGTTGGATTGGTGCATCGGGCTTTGTCTAGGTAGTTAGTTTCGGAGGGTCAGAGCATACCTTCTTCTTCTTCTTCGAAGTGGGCTATACGTGGGTGGCAATCTGCAACAGCAAAAACACAGTGTCGAGATTCGAGATGTTTTAGCATGTTAAGGTTTAGGGTTTAGGGCAGAAAACAGGTTTCTAAGATCCATAGGCCCTGTAAAGTTGGGCCGTCTCCTCTGGATTCCCAACAAGACCTCATTCGAACCTCAGGTGCATACCACGCTGCTTGGATGGCACCCACTCTTTCAGGCTTTTGCATCCTCCAAGATTCGGTATCATCCTAAAACGACACCTGAACCAGAAACCCGAAACCTTAATTAGATACATGTTCCCAAGATGAAAGCCAGTAAGTAGTATGGGGTGTCTGAATGAAGTGTAAGACGTTTCCCTATGTAGTACAAGAAGATATACCGCACAAGTTTGTTCGACATATCTAAGCCCTAAATCTTCTCGCTTGCAACATGACAAGCAAGTCAATATGAAACGATAGAACCCCTGTTCTCACTATTACCAGTAGTCTTAGTGTCGATTGTAGTTGTTGTTTAACGAGTGCTATGGTTAGGCTACTATGGTTAGGATCTTCTAATGAGATAAAACTAAAAAGCGCAACGGAGGGTGTAGGTACTTCCTTACTTCCAAACCCTTGCAGACCCCAAAGATCCCTGCACACCAGATGAAGCATCATTATCATTCTCCTTGCTTATCCTTGTTACCGTTACCCCCTAAATCATCCCGCAGAAGGCATGATAGATGCCGGTATGAAGCATAGGGCGATCTCCGATAAGTGCCGGTGCCCTGTATCAGAGTCCCTTCATTTCCTGAGATTTCCAGATGCCCGCTCTGATTCTTCATGTTGGGTTAGTCAGCCTGTAGAAGTTTGGGTCCCCTAAAGCTCTCAGGCATATACACCCTAAAGGGGTCATGTACTTCAAGGTCTTCTAGGGCTGCATTTTGGTTTGTGGACTATACTTAGTAGGACCGATAGGGTATACTCACGGCTTTAAGAGGGTGTTATGGGGCTTACGGCAGGGTCTCACCGAGTCAATGCAATTAAACGTACGTACTTACTGTAGTCTTATCCAGGCTTTCATCAAGGGTTTTGCTACATGTCATTTTACGGCCGAGGTACGTACTATACACCGCGTTGCTGCAACAAGGAGAAAAGTTTTCGCGGCATAGTATAGTATGTGTTTATCTAGACAGCTACCATAAGGGAGTTCTACTACCAAGTATTCAAACCCCTCATATTTGGTGCTTGGGAGGGGAGTAGGAGTAGGAGTAGTAGAAGGAGGAGGAGGAGAGGAGGCTGCGACTGCTACCCTCGCTAGTCCTACTAAGTGGAAGAGTAACATGATCCCACGCCACGAGAGCGGAATCGAATCTGCCAAGGGCTTCGACACTTGGACCGCATCGCTTTGGGAGCACCGACATCCCTCATGCGACAGGCCTGGGTTGGATGAGGCTTCAAGTATTAGGGTTTAGGGTTTAGGGCTGCGAAGCTATGTCTATGCATATGTTTTCGGATGTCGGGTTTAAGAGGCCAGCAAGCCGCATCCACAATCTCTGGAAGCCCAGCCCCTGACGGGCCTAATACAGCAATGGCATCTTAAAAACCTGGTTCGATGGTGTATGTCGTAACCAAATCGAAATTCCCAGCAATTTCATTGCTGAACCCTTCATGCAGACGGTTTACCTACCTTTGGTTAGTAGGGAATGGAGGAATGGGGTACAATTACAATTACTATAATTACTATTACTACCATGTTTAGGGATTGCGGTGAAGGTGTTGGGGTTGAGAGGGGGTTCAGGGTGGAGCGTTCCTGTCTTTCGGTGCGCTTGTGATGCATTTGTGATCCGTGGTCTCCATCTTTCAATACAAGACCCTAAATCTAAATCATAATCCTTAGACCGTAGTAGACCTTATTATTGGCTGTAAACTCAACTTTCCAACTTTTGCGGCTCTGAAAAGGTAGTCGATTCTGAAAGTTTCAACTTGTATTTCCTTGGGTTTTGGGCCAGTGAGATTCACGGGCCTCGAAAGGAAGGATGAAGGTAGGTGCGATAGTCCCCAAACAAGAGTGTTCATATAAGGGATCCTTCATCCTACCTACCTTCGTCACACCTCTTGAGGTCTGCAAGAGATACTTACTAAGCCAATTGGAGAACTTTAAACTTTTTGGCTTTATGTAGTTGGCCTATCTTACAAAGTCTGAGCTTTTTTGGGGCCTGGTTATTGGAGAAGAGAGGATAGAAACCCGAAAGCGCCCCGAAATCCCGCAGCAGCCAGGAGACGACGAAGGCAGCAAAGAAGTATTTCGGCCTCTCCTTCACGAACTACGCCGCTTGCGCTTCATTCAGAGTCGGGTTTAGGGGTTATAGGGGTTAGGGTTGTGGGTTTGATTAGGCTTTAGGATTTAGGCTTTAGGGTTTAGGGTTAGGGTTTAGAGTTTAGGGTTTTAGGGGGATCATGGGTTGGTTTCTGGCCTAGGGTTCAGGGTTCATGTGGGTGGGTTTAGGGTCTAGAGTCCAGTAACTTCGTAGCTGAGTGGATACACTTTATCCTTTTGGGGATAATATTACCCACTATAAAACTGAAAGTGTACACTTAGTGGGGCTTATGAACTTATAAACTCAGCAACTAGGTTAAGGTTCGGCAAGGCGTCGTGCGTGTTGAACGAGGCTTGTCATTGCAGCTGCAAGGAGTACGCCACTGCTGCGTCCTGCCACAGGGCCTATCTTGCACACCCTAAACCCATCCAAGCACTACTAATAAGCCCCAAGCTCGTCTTTTTTGATCCGCCCATTGCAGAGCCCGCGACCCTAATCGCCACACCCCTAACCCTATTCTGTCAGCTTGTTGAATAAGCTCCAGGATCCTATGCCAGGGTTTGGGGTGTAGGGGTTTAGGGATTAGGGCTGGAGATAACGGAAGGCCTCTGTACGCACTGTGCTTAAAAGGAACAAAATGGGGTTTTCGGTTTCGGGTTATGCAGGAAAGGGTCCGGTCCCTTTTGTAATGTCCTCTAGGATCTCCAGTAGTACCCTTATTCCCTTTTTGTAGTCCTAGGTTCCTTATAAAGTTACCCAATACCAAAAAGAGAGGCCTTTCTATTCTTAGGTTACTGGGTATCCTAGTCCTGGTGAGCAGGGAGTTGCAGAAGGAGCATCTGAGATTGACTCTGTGGGTTAACAGGGCTTCAAGATTCCCGATGTTCATGGCCGGGTGCTGGGCAGATATTGTCGGTTCGGCACGGTCCTCGCTCTACTTGCAGTCTTAGGCTAGAAAAAGACTTGATCAACGAGTTCCAGAACGAGCAAGCGAGTTCTTTTGTAGTCCCATGCAATGAAACATGCCACTATTCCGACCAGTTCGCCTAAATCCTCACACGTGCTCAGGTCACCCATGATGGCAAGCTTCTGGACCCTTGACAAAATCCGCAGGGTCGCAGAATAATGCAGTATGAGCTGTGGGCGAGCTTCAGCTGAGGTAGGGGTCAAAGGGGCAGATCTATGTACGGATCTATGTACGAATCTTTCTGTCTGGGTAACGTAATGCGCTGCAACAAACGGTCAGCCTCGCCTGTGCATGCATCCTGCTTGGGGGGTCGGGGGACTTAGTAAGGAGATAGTAAGTAAGTAGACTTATAAGTACCCAAAAAGGGACCCTAATTGGGGTCATGGTACTTTAAAGTCCCTAAAATAGCCAGTTACTAAGCCCCCTAAACCCTAAACCCTTACAGAATCCATATAGATTCTATACATCCCTGTAAAGGGGACCCTAAAGGAACCCCTTAAAGTTACTAAGTCCCCCGACCCTCCAAGGATGGTCCTGCAGCAGCCAGCCAGAGTAATGCTCTTTCGTCATGTGGAAGTTTCCGAATAATGGGGACCCTAATATAGTACCCTACATAGTAGGATCCTTATTATAAGGACCCCAAATACGGTACCCCTAATTTTCGGAAGCTCCCATGTGCATTTCTACGTTCGGCCAGCGCGTGCAGACAGTCCTCATCCGTACAGGACCTAACTATACTTAGTATAGTGTACCCTAAATTAAAACTCTACAGGATCTAACTATAGTCAGTATAGTGTACCCGAGATTAAACTCTACAAGTAACCGATGTTATAGACTTGGGGTTGTCCTGGACGTTTCGAATTTTCAATTCTCCCAACCTGTCGTTTCGGCTCGTTCCGAAGCTGTGCAGAGCATAAACCCTCCTTAAAGGAGCCCTTCAAGGAATCCTTAAAGGATCCCTATTAAACCCTACTCTATTTAGTTTGTTTAAATCTGAGCCCCTGATACTGCTGATGGACAAAATCCTGCATGACCCCAAGGGCTCTAAACTATGGGAACTATGGTATATTCCTTCTAATGGGTAATGCAGGATTTTGTCCATCAGCAGTATCTCTTTTTCAAAATAATCATGGTATAGTAGGAATATGCTAGGGCCTTAATATAATCCTTATAGTCACTATTACTCCCTATTAAACCCTACTCTAACTTGTTTGTTTAAATTTAAGCCCCTGAGATTTTGGATCGTCAGGAAACCGTCAACTCAGTCTCGCAACTCGGCTGCATGGCGTGTTTCAGGACCCGAAGTTGGTGATCCTGCTTGCATCCTTTACACGATTCAGGGTTTAGTTCAGGGTGGACTGTTTCGGGTTAGGAATTAGGGCTTAGTTTAGGACGTACTGTTTCGGTTTAGGAATTAGGGCTTAGTCTTGGGTGTACTGTTTCGCTTTGGGGTTTAGGGTTTAGTCTAGGATGTACTGTCTCGGTTTAGGATGTTGGGTTTAGTTCAGGGTGTATTGTTTAGGGCTTCGGGTTTGGGGCTCTTTGTGCCCTACTTACCTGGTAGTTTCCTTTGGATCTCCCCGGGGTTCAAGGTGTTCTGAGACCCCGAGGAGACCCAAGGGCCCTCTCCACAGTATAAGCACAAAAGTTGGAAATCCCATAGCCTCAACAATGAAGAGTAGTGTCTAGGGAATCCCAGCACTATTTAGCCTTAACCCGGTTTCCAACTTTATGGAGTCTACTGTAGGAGATTCCGGACCCTCCTAAAGAGCTACCTGGACCCTTAGGGTAGACCCTGAAGAGTTGAAGCCCTCTAGTGCTTACTGCAGCAGTAGTTAAACCCTGAATCCCGAGACTCTAAAAAACCCTAAAGTCTAATCCCTAAACCCTGAATCCCGAAACTCTAAACGCTGATGCCCAGTAGTACCCTTATTCCTTTTTTGTCGTCCTAGGTTCCTTATAACTAGTTCCAAAAAGGGAGCCCATTTTATTCCTAGGTTACTGGGCATCCTAGCCTTTGAGTGTCAGGTCGTTCCCGGACACATCCTCCACCGACTCCTTGGATGAGGCACACGGTTTAGGGTTTACTTGGGGGGTCAGGGGACTTAGTAAGTAGTTAGTAAGTAGACTTATAAGTACCCTAAAAGGGACCTTAATTGGGGTTATGTTACTAAGTCCCCCAGTCCCCCGACTCTCCAAGTAGGGTTTACGGAGCCTGTTGGGGTCTTTTTGGGTCGTCGTTCGGATTTAGGGGTCAGTATTTCCGGCAGAGGCGGGTGATGTTACTGCTCATTGAGAGTTCCAGGCTCCGTCCATGATCATGCCTGCCTATTTCTGCAGATTTGCTGATGGACGAACTCTGTCATGCGCTGGCCATAGCAAACATCGTGGCAGATCTACTGTAGATCATGTAGTGCAGGATTTTGTCCCTGAGCAGCGTATGACCCAAACTCGCTGTGGACAAGTCTCCTTCATGGGTGAGTGCACGTAAAGTCCATAGGGTCTTATGGGATGACTCTGTGATTCCTGACTTGCTTGACCGAAACTTGATGTAAAATTGGAAACCCCAAAGAAGCCACTCACATACCCACGTAGTCTTTCAAGGGTCCTCAACCAAACCCTCTACAGATGTTATAAGTCCCCTAGCCCAGGAACATACGATATAGGTTCCCCAGACGAATATAGAGTGATCCCGTTTATGATTTGCGTGATTTTTCCTAAACCTTCCCCTAAGGCTCCTGGACCCTCGTAGTGAGATTCAAACCTTAGCCCCCAAAGCCCGAAACCCTCCCCCAGAAGGCCCAAGACCCTGTTTGGAGCCTTAGGGTAAACCTTAAACCCTATCCCTCCAAGGACCTCATAGTTAGGGCCGTAGACCCCTTAAGGACCCCATAATAAGGTCCCTGGAGGCATAGAGTAAACCTTAAACCAAAGGAGAACTTCCCGGCAGGTGAACCGCGTGCTGCAGCGGGAGCTCGGCTTGGAGGTCACGAAGCGCTGGGACGCCCGAGCCGCTTAGCGGACTTGTGGGCCTGAGGGGTCTACAGGGTTCCTTTAAGGGGTCTATGGGGGTTCCTTTAAGGGGTCTATAGGGTTCCTTTAAGGGATCTATAGGGTTCCTTTAAGGGTTCTATAGGGTTCCTTTAAGGGGTCTATAGGGTTTAGGGTTTAGGGGTTCCTTAAAGGGATCTGTATGGGATCTATAGGGGTGGTTAGACCTACTTGGTGGTCGGGGGACTTAGTAAGGGCTCCTTTAACGGGGATTCTAAGGGTTCCTTTAAAGGGCTCTAAAAGGGTAGAAAAGGGTTTCGGGTTTAGGGGTCGGGGGACTTGGTAAGTAGACAGTAAGTAGACTTGTAAGTACCCTAAAAGGGACCCTAATTGGGGTTATGGTACTTATAAGTCCCTAAAATAACCAGTTGCTAAGTCCCCCGACCCTCCAAGTAGTAGGCTTGGGTTTAGAGCTTCGGATTTGGGTGTGGGTTTAGGAATTGGGTTTAGGATTTAAGGTTGAGACTGGTAGGCTCTAGAGTTTGGGTTTGCATAGGGTCTTAACAAGCTGGTATAGTTCTACTGTATGGTTTATATTAGGGGATCATATATAGGGTGTCCCATACGGTACGGGCTTAGAGGTCTTGCATCGTACCCCCAAAATACGATATAGTAACCCTTATACAGTAACCCTTTGTAGGACCCTTTTAAGGAACCCTTTCAGGAACCTTCTTCTAATTATTGTGGGGGCACCCCCAAAATACTCTTGAGAAGCCCTCTACCGAGGCGCAAGATGTTTTGTCGTTGAAGGGGTTTAAGGTTTAGGGGCTTAGGGTTTAGGATTTAGGGGTGTAGGGTTTAGGGTTAAGGGGAAAGGGGTTGCCCAGTGTTTCTCATTCTGCCTTCTACCAGGACCCCCCAAAAGCCCTTTAATGAAGCCCTTATGGTCCTTCAGACTGGGGTATTTGGTGTATATTAGAGGGTAGTTGGGGGTTCTAGGTAGGTATATACCCTTAATATAGCTATTATACCCCCACTATAGCCCATTATAGGGTAGGGGTCCTCCTTAGTTGGGAGGTCTGCACGTACAAGGCTTAGATTCAGTTGTTGGGGGCGACTGGAGGGTTAAAGGATCATGGGACTTAGCAGCTAGGGTTATAATTAAGGTAGCTCTACTTGTAATTAGTTATAACCTCAATTAAGGTACTTATAACCTTACTTACTAAGTTCCATGATCTTCCAAGTAGGGTTTCTAGGTATCGGGGTCTGAGCCTGGGAGTCACCCCTAAGGGTCCATGGCCTCACATAGTCTACACATTGGCCTTAAAGTACTCCCTATATAGGTGCATTGGGCATGTACCCAACTCGCATACAATTTTTGGGCCACTGTACCTATTTAGGGAGTACTTTAAGGCCAAAACCCTAAACCCTAAACCCTAAACCCAAAGTGTATACAAGATGAGTACATGGACCCTGAGAGTAAGGTCTATCGGGTCTTAGGTTTCAGGTGCCTGGGGTTGAAGACGGTTCTGTTTGGAAATGAGCGGTTTAGGGAGATCAGGGTTCTAAGGATGTGAGGGTACAGGGTTCAGTGTCTAGGGTTTTAGGATTTGAGGGTAGAGGGCTCAAGTTTAGAGGTTTAGGATGTGAGGATAAAGGGTTCAGGAAAAGGGTTTTAGGATGTGAGGGTATAGGGTTCAGGTTTAGGGCTTTAGGATGTGAGCGTATAGGGTTCAGAGTTTAGGGTTCAGGAGTTTGGGCTTTGCCATGCGTTTGGCCTTCCATTTCTTGGCACCTCAGGTTTCTAGGGCCTGGACATACGGACATTACGGAGTTCTTAGTCAAGGAGGTATAGATATTCTGGGGTCAACATTGGCCGAGCCTGGCTCAAATGGGGTCGATGTACCTATATAAGTATGGGAGTTTCCGAAAATAGGGGGACCCTAATATAGTACCCTAAATAGTAGGATGCTTATTATAACGACCCCAAAAGAAGGTACCCGTATTTTCGGAAACTTCCGCACTATTTCGGCTTCAAAGGGTTTCCTCTGTAGGTTCCATGGGGTCACAGTATATACTATATCACCCGAAACCCCAAACCTTCACTTTAAGCCAAGTGCACTTGTATGGATTTAGTCTTTAGTGTCTATGGTCATCGTTGTGTGGAGTTGTTCGTTTTTCGTTTGTTTGTGTTTCAAGGTTCACGTTTTGAGCGTAAGAAGATGGTTGGGATAAGATCTGGGGTATGGAGTTGAGGGAGCTTTAGGGTTTAGGGTTTAGCATTCTAGTCGAGGGTGTCACGGCAAACGTCCTAAACTACATAACTGATAGATGCTACCCTACGGGCCCATGTATCCAACTAGTATACAATAACGTGGCCCCGATGTACCTATGTAGGGAACACTTCAAGGCCAATGTGTATACTATATGAGTACACGGGCCCTTAGGGATATTAAGGTTCTGGGTTTGGGGTTTAAGGGATATGACCGTATCCACCCTGTTTAAGATTTCCTCTACGCAAACGGGGTTCGCAGCTCTTCCCCATGCCCACTTTCCCCTCGTATCGCTGCAGGCATCCTTAAGACCTTAAACTAGGTTTTAGGGTTGAGGGTTTCGGTTTTAAGGTTTAGCGTTTAGGGCTAGGTAGGGCTTTGGGACATTTTTCAAATTTTCCCTTGTTGGGCTTAAGAGGATCTTGTTTACTAAATAAAGTTTGTCAAAAGCTTGAAAAGCCCCACCTAGTAAACCCTAAACCCTAAACCCTTACCCCCCAAACCCTGTACCCTAAAACCTCCGGACCTTCAACCCGAAACCCCTTGAACCACCTAAACCCCCTGAACCAGTTAAAGTCTTCTTTTCTGGGCCACAACTAGACGACTACTACTACTGCCTACTGCCACTACCACTACCACTACTACTACGACAACAACAACTACTACTACTACTATTGCTACTACTACTACTGCTGCTACTACACAGGGGCGGTAAGAGTTTGGTTATCTGGCCGCTCCCTGAATCATCCTGAAGTGATCGACTCCTGTGGCCCTTACCCAAGCCCACAGAAGTAGGTAACATAATGGACCAAGATATCTTAAAGGCTAGTATTCTACATGCGTTGGGTGTCCAGGTAAGCCCTAGACCCTACAAACCCTAGTAATATCGACAGGTTCAGCCAATAAAGACTGGAGACCAATTCCTCCCCTGCCATGGTAAGAGGAAGTCCTTGAAATCTCGAATCAAGCCAGAGTTCTCAAACAGTCCTTTAAAGTAAGCAGCCAGTCTACATTATGTAGTGCATTTTGCCCCCTACAGTTCAAGTCGTAGTCCTAGTTTAAGTCATATTTACAACTCACAATACAGGACAAAACTATAGGGGCCTAAATAAATACGAAGTCAATACTGTTGTGGGTGTTCCTCATTATAACTATTGTATAATGGCCCCAAAACCCTATTCGAATTGTTAAGGCGCCTATATTAGAGCATGAGTTCTCAGCATTGTTCAGCAAAGGCTTTCTTCCTTCGAGATCGATACTTGGCTCTCCGACAGGGGTGGGTTCGGCACGGGTTGGGTGGAACCTGCTCGAACTTCGCGACATGATAAAGGGAGCCCTTAAACGAATCCTCACAACTAATCCTTACGAACTTGAAAGGAAACATCATGTGGCTGTCGTAGAGAGCCATTGTGGGATATTTCTTTACAATGGCTTGAACATCAAGGAGACATGCCATGCCAATGCCGTAAGTGCGATGCGTTCTAGAGTAGTCCGATGATGTTGAACATCACCATCAGCGTCCCACTTGTCATCTTGGCTCCTTCGGCACCATATCGTTCAGTGTCGGTGGAGTTGTGGAACAGATTGCGGTTTGCACAGGGTAGTTATCGCCCTTAATACCCTAGAGCCTCTTACTCCTGCCCCTATATCCCTAAATCCCTCATTGTACCCTTATAGTATCCCTTAAAGGAACCCTTTAACCGGAACCTTGTTCTAATTATTAAGGCCCCTACGTTACCCTACACGGCAAACAGCACCCCAAGGCCCCAACCAAGGCTGTGGGGATTCACATTTCACGGCTTTCGGACCGAAAGAGTATCCCATAAGGAGCCCTTACAGGGTTTCTTCAAGACCCCTTACAGGAACCCTTAAGGAATGTTCCTTCTTGCGATCTGTAAGGGTTTCCTGTACAGGTCTGCTGGGCAGTCGTTGGCCTCAGTGCACAAGCTTCCACTCCGAACGCTGTCTTTTCCATGGTTGCCGTCGCGATTGACTGCTATCCGTATCTCCCGCGTTCCCCGGCACCTAGACCAAACATCAGCAACGCACTAAAGCCCTTAACCCCACACCTGGAACTTTAAGCCCAGCCCTGTAAACTCATTCTCAAACCTGTATATAACCAGTCAAGTCCAGCCTTACACCCTAAACCCTAAACCCCTAAACCCTGAACCCCTAAACCCTAAACCCTGAACTCCCATTTTCTTTCGGCTCTGCTGAGGTGTTGAAGACCTCGACAGCGCCACAGTTGCATTTTCTTGGAAGTCTTTCCCCAAGGGTCCAAAGGACCCAATAATTAGGTACTTAGTTTTAGGATGGTAGCTATGTACTGTAGGTTACTATTTTGAAGAATATATATATATATATATATATATATATATGTATATATGTATATATATATATATATATATATATGATTATTAGGTGCTTGGACCCTTAGGGTTTCTTAGAGCTGCCGATGGTTTGTAAAGTAGGGCTTAGGGTCTAGGGGATGTATGAATTAGACTATATGGTTGTTGCAGTGTTCTTCATGGCTGTTGAAGTTGAGAAGTCTTGTCTGTTGTTCAAACCAACCAAGTAGGGGTTACGCCAGACGTATTGCCGCCGTGCTCTTCGTTTCATCAGCATCCTTCACCATTAGTACTAATCTGGCACCGACAATCAGGACCACGATGTTCACTTTCACTGCCATTTGACCAGGGCAACAACGACGACTACTACTAGTTACTGCTCCTATTGCTCCTGCTCCTACTGCTGCTCCTACCCCTCCTGCTACTACATACTCCCACTCCGTGGGTGGCACCAGTACTACTGCTACTGCTACTGCTACTGCCGCTCTTGCTGCTACTGCTGCTACCGCTGCTGCTCCTTCTGCGCGTGGGGCAAATCAAAGCATGTCTACAATGAGGACGTTCATGCATCATTGATTGTCCAAACCCAACTGCTGCAAGCTTGAGATCCCAAAGCCCTAAATCGTAATCTCCCAAACCCTGAATCCCTAAATCGTCATCCCGCACACCCTACATCCCGAAATCGTAATCCCCTATCAACCATACACCCTAAATCCCTAAATCCTAGACCCCTAAATCCTAAATCCCTGAATCGTAATCCCCCATCCCCCATAGCCCCATCCCCCTCCCCTCTTCCCCCTCCCTAAACCCTAAACCCTAAACCCTAAACCCTAGCCTGCCACGCACAGGCCTGCGATCCGAGCGCTTAGAGGTTTCCGGAAGCGGTATCAACCGCCTGGGGCTCGTTTCAGGGTCTACATTCCCAGAGACTGCCGAATCTATAGTCCTCGGCGACCCTAAATGGGAGTTTCCGAAAACAGGGGACCCTAATATAGTACCCTAAATAGTAGGATCCTTATTATAAGGAGCCCAAAACAGGTACCCCTAGTTTGAATCTCTACAGTACACCCCATAAAGTTGGGAACCGGATGAAGGCCAAATAGTGCTGGGATCCCCATATCGGGGGACTTAGTAACTGGTTATTTTAAGGAATAATATAAGTACCATAACCCCAATTAGGGTCCCTTTTAGGGTACTTATAAGTCTACTTACTAACTACTTCCTAAGTCCCCCGACCCCCCAAGTACCCTCAAGGACCGAGGCTATGGGGTTTCCAACTTTTGGGCTTCTACTGTACACTTGGAGGGTCGGGGGACTTGGTTAGTAGGTTATAATTGGGGTTATAAGTCCCCTAAGTGGGGTTATCCTGATTATAACCTACTTATAACCTTACTTACTAAGTCCCATGAGCCGTTAAGTACATTCACCCGGAATAACCTACCTTCTTCATGACTTATATAAGGAAATCATAATCAGGAGCCCTGAAAAGGCAGGTTTTTCAGGGTTTAGGTAGGGTCTTTGGTTTAAAAGGGTTTAGGATCGTGCTTTAGGGTTAGGGGTTGAGGGTTTAGGGTCTACGGTTATGAAGGGTTACCAATGGCTTAGGGCTTAGAGCTTGTGGTTTAAGGATTAGGGTTTAGGGTTCAGGGTTTAGGGTCCAGGGTTTAGGGCCTATTAGGGTTTAGGGTGTACGGTTTGAAAGTGTTTCGGGCGCAAGTTGCTGTTGAGTTTGTCGGTTCTGTTGGCTTGTTCTTCGGGATTTCTGCAAAGTGGTCCTTGAGGCGAATGCCTTCGTTTTCGGTGTGTTTGCATGGACTGTCCTTTGAGATCGGCTGCCGAGCGAACTCTTCTCCAAAACACGCCTAAGAAGGACAGGCGGGAGATAGATCCCGATGATCTGACGATCTCGAGGAGCGGGACAATGCGCCGTGGCAGGAAGAGTCGGACGACAACAAGTCGGAGACCGCGAGCGTGGCGGTGCTGCCACTGCTTCGACTGGAGACAGTGCCACTGCTTCGACTGGCGACAGTGGTGCTGCTTAGACTGGCGACGGTGCAGCTGCTTCCACTGGCGGCGGTGCAGCTGCTCCCAGTGGGTTGCTCTGGGTTTAGGGTTAAGGGTTCAGTTGTCTGCTGTCATACGGGAATTACGGAAATCAGGGGTACCTTATTTTGGGTCCTTCTAATAAGGGTCCTACTATTTACGGTACTATTTCGGGTTCCCTCATTCCGTGGCAGTTTTGACCTTCAACTTCCATCTTAGTTTCAGGCCCAGGGGATTTCTGCAGTGGGCCTGATCGCGCAACCAGCGAAAAAAAAGCTAAACCCCTGACCCTATACCCTAAAAAAGGCCCTAAGACAACCTACGCCATTCAACCCCCTCGAAGCCCAGGGAAAACGGTGAAGAATCTTCACACCCCCGATATTGCCTGCTAAGCGCCCCAAAGCCCAGGGAAGACAGCCTATACCCTACCAAGGACCCTAAACTCCAAGCCCTAAACCCTATACTATACTCTAAGCCCTAAGCCCTAAACCCTAAACCCTAAGCGCCCCAAAGCCCAGGGAAGACGGTGAAGAATCGCTTGGCGCTTTCTGGCGCGGACGCGGCGGTGTCCAAGCGGCAAAGCGGCCCGAGCTCCGCTTTCCCCACGGGTTACTGCAAGGGTTCCTTTAAGGGGTTTGGGGGTATAGGGCTTTAGGATCTGGGGTTTTAGGGTTTAAGTGGTTTAGGGGTTTAGGGTTTTTAGAGGTTTAGGGTGTTTGGGGTTTAGGGTTTAGGGGGCAACTATAACTAGAATATGAGCGAGTGGTTCCTTTGAGGGATTACTATTTGGGTTCCTCTAAGGGGTTTGGCCTACCTGTTTGGCACTCCTTCTTACGATTTCCGTCTGTAAATCGTCAGAGTGGTAGTCTGTTTGGTGTTAGTGCGGTTCGGGCAGGGTAGACGGAACCACTCACATGATGAAGCCTAAGCCGTCAACGGGTGCAGGATTTTGATTGTTTGGGGTCCTAAGGGTCTAAGTACCTTATAATCAGTCAAGCTTTCCCAAATAAATAGTAACCTGCATAACTCCTATACGAGACCTAGGTACCTAATTATCGGGTCCTTTGGACTTTTGGAGCCTATATTGGGGGTACGTTAAGGCCAATGTATCTACTTAAATGCTATATGAGTACATGGACTCTTAGGGTACGGCCTGGGGGTACAGCCTTGCTTCACTAATGAAGGAATATGCCTTAAATTGTAGTAGGATCCCTAACTATTAAGATCCCTTTAGTGAACCTTAAGTATTCCTTTAGACCCTTCCGCCTGCATGGAGACTGGTCCGAAGACGAGCTCCGGCAGGGGCTCCCCGTAGCACCAAGTAGTAGGAGTAGAGTAGTCGTCGTAGTAGTAGTCGTAGTAGTAGTAGTAGTAGTAGTAGTAGTAATTGTAGGAGTAGTAGCAGTCGTGGTGGTGGTGGTGGTGGTGGTGGTGGTAGTGGTAGTTGTTGTGACAGTGGTAGTCGTAGTGGTAGTGGTAGTGATAGTGGTGGTGGTAGTAGTAGTAGTAATAGTCGTTGCTGTAGTAGTAGCCGTCGTCGTCTTCGGCTTCGTCGTCGTAGTAGTCGTAGCAGCAACGTCGGACGATGGTGCTTAAGTGGAGGTGTAACCCTAAATCCTAAACTGTTTCAGACTCTGCATTTGAGCATTGAGCACAGGCCTCGAGAGCACAGTTCCGCTGAACCAAGCGATGTAATCCTCAGGTTAGACTGTATATATATATATATGTATATGTATATATGAACCCTTTCAATGAAGTCTTGCTTTAAGGGGTGATTGGGCGCTGTACACACCAGGCCTCTTTGCACCCGGCGGCACTCTTCGAAGGTACTTAGTTTTGCATTCTTCGACTCGGCATATGTTTACAGCACCTTGCTTCGTGACCTACTCCTAAATCCCCTGAAACCTTAAAGTAAGAAGTTACCCATAAAGACCCTGAAACCTTCAAGTAAGAAGTAGCCCCCAATGACTACAAGGATGCACCGCTCCTGTCCAGCATGATCCAGGCGGGGTCCCAGAGCTTGTGCTCAGGGTTCTGGGTAGAGTGCAACTCGCTCTTCGCCAGTACATAAGACGTGTACTGTTCCTGCCTATGTGTATATAATGCGACAGATAGATAAACTTGTTCTCATTGTGTATGTCATCAAAGCATAATGCGTAGACGGCTTGCGCATAGTTGTTTACAACCAAACAGATAGATAGGCTTGCATATTGTATATTTACATATATATATATGTACACACATGCACATATATATATATATATGCATACATACATACATACACACACACACATGTATATATGTGTGTGGACATACATACATACCGAAGGTTGATCCCAATCTTAAGGAGCTCCCCCACCCCTCCAAAATCGCACAAAAGGGGTGTCCTGACCAGGAGCTGGACGCCGCCATCGCCGGCCACACTCTGCGCCCTGACTGCAGAAGAAGCCTGGTGTAGTTCGGTAAGGGTTTAAGGGCTGCTCTATCGGTGCCTTTACAGGCACTTCAAAGCAACCCTTAAAGGAAGCCACAAGGGAGCCCATTCAAGAACTTTCAAAGGAAGCCTGAAAGGAAATCTTATGGGGTTTCTTGAGGTCAAGGATCCCTTTGTCGGAGTCTTGGTTGATAAGTATTTGTCACCAGGATCACCGGTAGCACCATGCACGCCACAACTGCCTGCATGTTCACCTTCGTCATCAAATAGTTGACCATCGAAAATTTCCGAACAAGCTTGCAGATCCAGCTTTCACCTTCAAGCCGTTAGGCTAAGAGTTTGTCATCGTATCGCCCTGTATAGCAGCTGTAAACCTAAAACTGCTAAAATGGCCCAAGCCGTACTGTAATTCGTGAGGCCCCGCGATTAGCCACTTTTCTGTGGAGCCAGCATCCTGGAACCGTACGCGCCCTGAACCCATGTAGGGGATTCTTCAAATCGGGGTCCTCATCTGGTGTCCTTAGGGTTTAGGGGTTCAGGGTTTAGGGTTACAACAGGAAAGACTTGTTCATCGGAGGTCCAGAAAATCACTAGAGCTTGGAGAAGTACCCCTATCGAGTCCAATTAGGGAGATGTTGAGGTCTGTTGTTTGGATTTGTAGAGGAGTCGATTACATTCCTATACGATAATGTCTAAACTCGTGAACGTAGAGAATCGCTAACAAAATTCGTATATCTGCGGAAAGGCTCCACCGAACCGTGATGTTATAGATTTGTTCGCGGATGTGACCTTAGATTCGGCTGCGCAGGATCATCAACTCCTCAACCATCGTTTTCCAGCCACCTGGCTGACCTGCTTAGATCAGAGGCCTCCGGTGTTGACGATGCTCGAAGTGTTTACAAACCGTCGGTTTAGGTTGGGTACAGCCCCCACTCAGTAACAGTTGGATAATATTCATAAGTTAGATATATAAGGCCCTTAATAACAGCCCTATTATAGACTGTTACTGTATGGGGGCCGTACCCAAGGTTTAGGGTTTAGGAAGCGGGGAGTGGCAAAGGAATGGTTTCGACATTAAAAATTCTTCATCCCAAAGTCAAGCACTCTGACGCCATGAACTACCTCATGCAGGTTTTCTGTCTGTTGGATTCTCGACTGTCCCTGTCGCGGTCTTCATTTTGGCTTCCCTTCGTTGTTAAGGCTTTTGGCTTACGCATCAGGGTTTGGTGTTATTTAGGGTTGTTGTTTGGCTTCAGGGCATTTAGGAATGGGTTTCGGGTTCAGTATTTGCGTGGTTTGGGTAAACCCTAAAACCTCAACCCAGGGAGCTTTACATCATACCAAGGAGGGCATCCCAGCTCGCGTCGCTGCCACCAGAGAGGCAAGAGACCATGCTGCTCGGCTTGCTTTGGGCTTACAGGGTTTACCATGGTCTCCTTAGGAATTATTTTGGAGTTTTGTTCATATAAAACCCAAGAGAATAGTAAGCATATTATTTGTATTATGGCTCTAAGGGGAGTAATGGGTTTAGGGTTTAGGGGAGTATCGTTTAAGGGTTTCGGGTAACTGGGGTTAGAGCTTAGGGTCAGCGGCTTACGGCTTGTATAGCTCGGGCCAGGGGTCGATAGGACCCAGAGACTCCAATATCCCTTAATTAAGGAATATACCGTAAATCTTATTAGGGATCCTACTATAAATTAAATGTATATTCCTTAATTTAAGGGATATTGGAGTCTCTGGGGATGTAGGGTTGAGGATTTAGGGTTGGAATATGGATTTATGGTAGGATCCACTATAATTTACCTCAACGGGGTTAGGATAATCATGTTCCAACTTTCTGGCTTTTACCTTAAACCCTCAACCCTAAACCCTGAACCCCAAGTTGGGGGGTTTAAGGTTTAAAGGTTCAGGGTAAGGGTTTTGAAACCCTAACCATGAGGCAATGAGGCGTGGAGCCAACTCACATGCAAACCCTGGGCCCTAAATTTCTCCACTGAATGCCCAAGACTCTACACCAGCCCTTATCAGAATATCGGCCAAAATAGTAATTTACGTAGAAAAGGGTTTTGGGTAGCTTATGACAGAGTTATGAACGGCTTGTAATGAAACATCGACACTCCAACCTCTGCAGTGCCGACCCAATCGAGCCTCGTGAAATCCTGTGTGGGATCCTCAAAGATGCTGTTCGTTCAGGGTTTTCCTTACCTTTGGTTAGTAGGGAATGAAAGAATGGTAGTAATAGTAGTTATAATTGTACCCCATTCCTCCATTCCCTACTAACCAAAGGTAAGTTTCTGCGGAAAACTGAGACCCTGGGCACCGTGAACTGAACCCTGAAAACCCTAGACCCCTAACCCTGAAGAAGCCCTGTTTTCCCGATGTGGCCAAACGTGTCATGTCGTCCTGGCCGTTTGGGCCTCGCGGACCCTCGGGCACCGTAGAAAAGAAGCCCAGCAAAACACAAAACGGAGCCCCTAAGCCCTAAACCCTGCATCCTCAAAGATTACACCCTAACCCTAAACCCCCAAACCCCAGCTAGAACCGCAATACTTAGCTCAGCTTCCCGCTCTTATCCAACTTAGGTTTGACGACCTCCGCGTCAAGCCGAACATGAAGACAGGTCAGGGGCTTAGGGTTTAGGGTTTAGGGTTTAGAGTTAGGGTTTAGGGTTTAGGGTTGGGTTCCTTAAGGGGCTATCAGTTCCAGAAGGGATCTATGGGGGTTTAGGGTTTACTAGGTTCCTGAGTAGGACCCTTTTGCAATTTTCCGTTTTGGGTTCCTTTGTTAAAACTGAACATCAGGAAAAAGGGTAATCTTATTATTGAGGGGTTAGTCAGGGACCTAGATTTGGTATAAGGGCTTAGGCACGTACCCCTAAATTGGGGTATGTGAGGCTTAGTAGACTTTTGGGCACAGGGCTTAGGGCTTTCTGACTTCATGGGCTTCGGTGTTGGCCTTGCGACCACCAGCTGAAAGTTTTAGGATGTTAGCTCGACGGCCTTCGGGCTTCTGGATCATCGGGTGCAGCGCTTGGGGGCTTCGCCTCTGCTGTGTGTGTGTGTGTGCGACCTCAAATGGCTCAAGCCGTCCAGGACGCTTCGGTTCCGACCCCACACCGCATACTATAGATCACAGGGCGGCAAGCGACTATACTTCCTTAAATACGCCTTTTTGAAGGCCTTATTAAGGGTATTAAGGCCCCCTACCCCCCATACCCCCCTCCCTCTACCTCCCAATCCGAGACATCTGAAGCCTTAGACCGAAGACCTCTGCTGGCATATGGGAGTTTCCGAAAAAAGGGGTAGCTTACTTCGGGGGGTCCTTATAAGCAGGATCCTATTATTTAGGGTACTGTATGAGGGTCCCCTATTTTCGGAAACTCCCATGTGCTGGAAGCCCATTGCCTTCCACCTAGCAGAAGCACCGGCCGCAGCCTTAAAATCTACAATATCAGGCCCCAGAAACCCAGCAACCTCTACACACGCTCGCTGAACAGTGCTAAGTTAGAGCTGGTAGGGGTTGAATACTTCAGGGTATAAGAACTTGTGACGCAGGATAGAACTCACCCGGAGCCCATGAAAGCCTGTATTAACACCTAACGCCCTAAACCCTAAACTCAATGCCCCTAAGCACCTCCATAAAGTTGTATAGCCCTACGCCGTAAACCCTGAATCCTAACAGTCCTGACACCCAAGCTACCAAACCTCGCACTCACTCCCATCATTAAACCCCTAAGTTAAGTCCTGCAGCTTTATGCCTTCCCCACAAAGGCCCAGCAAAGCCCATGGACCCTAGACCCCTCAACCCCTGACCCCTACCTGGACCCCAAACAACCTACGTTTTTAGGGCCCCCCTTTTTCAATTTCGATTGCTGAAAAAAGGGCGGTTTTGTAGCCACAGCACCCCCCAAACCCTGCAGGTAGGATGGATCCCCACACTCTTCGCATTGCTCGAGAAGACGTGTCCAAGACCTTTGCAGAATCTCCGGCCAAAACTGTATCGGATTCAGGGCTGTTTACCCCTTCTGTTGAAGGAGCCAGCGGGCTTTCTCAGATATTTTATTGTGTTGAATGAGCCCGGTGCCATATCCGGGATATTCATTGTCACGTGGTCGGTGGCCATGGGCTATAGATGTACCATAATAGACTTATGAAGGCCCTTCTATCCAAGTCTCTTTAGGGCGTTGCGTTGAGTTTTTGTAGGAGTTGAGGGTTGAGGGTTTATAGGCGTTAATTAGGGCTAGACTGCAACCCCAAAGACCGAATCCCTAGCCAGATGTCATGAAAATGTTTCCAGACCCTTGCGAAATCTAAACACCGTCTTCTGAATTTCTTAAGGTGTCTTGATGTAAGACCGCTTGCATTTGCTTCGACCCGGAGGATCCACGGTAGCTATATCGGGAACACTTACCCACTGGGTCCATGTATACTAACACTTCGGAATTAGGTTCCACAAGACCGTCCTCACTATGACTTAATTCCAAATCGTCGTACCTATAGACCCTCCGGGAGAATTACCCAAAATCCAGAGACCCTGCTAACCCGAAATTTTGTGCCCATTCAAAGCCCATGACAACTCTGAAAGCCTTGCTGTGCAGGCACTTTGTTCCCCTAAACCCTAAACCCTGAACACAGAGTTTTGCCGAAGCCCTTCGCCCGAAGACACTGACGGCCTCAGGAACAGGTCTGCCTCCTCGCAGAACGCCACAGAGACCTGCGGAATATCTTTATCCGAGACTCCTCTGCTTAGTGCTTGAGGATAGAGTTTTGGGGGCTCCTTGTTATAGTTATAGTATACTATCCCCCCCAACACTATTCTAATTATGAAGGCCCCTACATCAAGGGTTTGGGGCAGACATGGAATCCAAGTCAATGTTTGGGTCATGTTTGGCCCTTGAAGCTGATGTTGCGGTTGTGTGGAGCGTACCTATAGTCTCCATTGTAGTTCCTTTTTTTGGTTAACCAAAATCTCTGTACCATAGGTTCCTAGCCATAAAACTGGTGAACCAGACAAAGGAACTGCAATGGAGACTATAGGTAGAGTGTAAAAGGCGCTGGGAGTGTTGGGTTCCTTCCTTCCCCCACTAAGACCCGACCTGCTACAGGAACGTTGGCGAAGTGTGGGTCGATTGCGACGGAGGTGGCTCCACCCTGCCGCGTCCCAAGATCTTTCGTGTCGGGGCTCGCCAATCAGAGCTATAGGTTCCCCGTTATACATATATTATCTTAGAAGGGGCCCCCACCGTGTAATAGTGGGATAGTAGGAATATAATGGGGCCCTAAAATACTTCTTGTAGGCACTATTACAGGGTGGGGGCAGCTTCTAAATAGTATCACGGGCCCCAACACCCTATTCTAATTTTTAAGGCCCCTACATTATGGGTGTAGGTTCAAGCGGGCTGCAAGTAGGTCTCGGCATGTAATGGGACTGCTGACTGAATCAAGGCTACCTCGTAAATCTGACCCTAGTTGGGGGGTCGGGGGACTTGTAACTAGTTAGTAAGTAGACTTATAAGTACCCTAAAAGGGACCCTAATTGGGGTTATGGTACTTATAAGTCCCCCGACCCTCCAAGTAAGGGTCTGAAGGGCCCAATAAAAACCATGGAAGGGGCCCAATAACTGGGCACTTGGGTTTAGGATAGTAGTTATGAAGGTTACTATTTTGGAGAGCATATGATAATTAGGTACTTGGACCAGGGACTCTACCAAGGACCATCAGCAATCTGTGTCCATGGCACATGTTTCATTGCTGAATAATGCTCCGTAGCCTTAGTTCGTCAAGTTCATAGTCACTTGGCCAGCATAATACCCAGTCCAATGCATCTGCCTACTTCCGAATGCAGCATGACCAATTTAGACCCTTTACATACAGATGCATGCATACATATGTGTATATACATATGTATATATATATATATATATAGATATGGTCACCCCCCCCAACATCCACACCCGCCTCTTCCACACAATTCCACAGGTTGTTTCTCTACATTGGTCGACACCTCATATATACCGAAAACACCGTAAATACCGATACAATCGTGCTTTACCTCATGTGCATGCAAACCGTGCTGCTGCAAGGCGCGGGTTTGATATGTGTAAAAATCTGGCGCCGAATCTCGGCCGCGGATTTATGGTAGTTTATGTGTTGGAGAAGCTGAAATGCTGGAGGGCGTGCTAGTTTTGTTCATGTAATACTACAAAACCTCGTGTTTTTTGCATTTTATGGTGTGTTATTTATCAACATTCCTCTAATAATAAAAATACTATTGTCTCTCTTACGAAAAAGGCGAAGACGTCTGCGTGCATGGGCCATCTCTTTCCCGCTGCTCGTGAAGCGTCCGATTCTGATGCGGCTTAATCGCTCTAGCGTTTGATTTATGACTTACGAAATACAAAGAGCTCTTTTCATGTCCTGTCCATTATACATGAAGGAAGTCGAATGTACGGGCGCGTTTATTTTTGAAACAATACTCCAATAGTTGTTCTTTGCCTCATAAGAAATGGGAAAGCTCCCCTGGAGTTGAAAAGTTCATGTGCATACGCGGGCGCACAAGAAGGCTCGTCTGCAGCAAGAAGTAAGAGAGCTCTTGCAACCTTCCAAACATGAAGCAGGACTAATTGCGACTCTTCTCCGGGGTATAGGACAGCATCAATAAGTCAATAAGAGTTAACTGAATGAAAACTCATGTATCGTAGGAAACCGAATAGGAAGTCTCCATTGTTTCTGATGATAGCAAAATGCAGACAGTTTCCTACAGTCTTCAATATGAAATGAAATAAGTTCTAGATAGGCTTGCGATGATTACAGTGTTGGATTTGTAGGCGGTGCAGCTAGCCGAAAGACGGCCACAGCCACTTTCGAGAAAGCTCAGGTACTAGAGCCAGTGCCGCTGCCGCCATAGATCTACCAACCTCCGAAAACATACATGAAATAAACTATGTAACGACTAGGCAGGCATTGTTCATACTTATCAAACCAGAGTAATGAAAATCTTTGCTGTTCCAGGGGACATATAAAAGAGTACTTCCAATCCCTGACAACGGTCGAAAGCACACAATTATCTTGTGATACAGTATATCAGTATATCCTGTCTTGGACATCAGAAAACATTGTAGTGCTCAAAAAAATCAACACGACATAGGCATGCGTCAAATACGCCGAAGATGCGTTTCTTTGCCCAACCCTAAGCACTAAACCTTATAAGCCCAGACCCTAACCTGACCTTTGGTTAGTAGGGACTGGAAGAGTGGTAGTAATAGTGGTTATGATTGCACTCCATTCCTCCATTCCCTACTAACCAAAGGTAAGCTAAGTGCCCGAGGCCTGGCTGCCTTGGCAGTCCTGGCTCAGGCTAGCGACGTGTCTTCGCTGCAGCGGCTGTCGAGCTTTTGGGGTTTAGGATTTAGATTGCGGGTTTAGGTTTAAACTAGATGTTTAGGGTTCAGGGTTTAGATCAATTACGGGTTCAGGGTTTAAACTAGATGTTTAGGGTTTCATGGTTTAGGGGCTTAGGGTTTGGTTCGGGTTTTCGGGTTCGGGGTTTGGGCTTGGGGCCTACAAGGGTACGGTGGCTTAAGCCAGTATTTCAACGTGGTATTTCGGAGCCCTAAAGCCTGATCCCCAAACAAGTTGCACTAACATAACCCTCATTTTTAAATCTACAGCCGTAAACTGAAACCTAATGCAGGTTTCATAGCAATATAGTACCTTGAAAACCCGAAAAAACCATGGACTCAATGGGTCACTTAAGATTAGCCTTAAAGTGTCGAGGCTTAAGATTCCGGGCTCAGTCGTTTTTTGGGTACGAGTATCTCCCTGTACATGCATTTACTGTGTGTATGTATACATATTTGTATACATGTCTACGTGTCTCAGACCGAGACAAAGAGATATATATATATATATACACGCACACTGTGTGTATATATATATATATATGTATGTAAATACATGTATATGTACACAAATGTAAATCGTCTTATGCACCACAAGCGATAGATGTATATGTAATAGCATTCCGCCGCTAGAAGCATTCAAACCGCAAAGAGACCGTGCAGAAACGCCACAGTCGGAGCATGTATCTGCCAAGAAGACACAGCTGCGAATGCAGATGCACAGGTCTGATTACAACCTGCTTGCTGCGCCCTTCAACTTTGTTTAGGGTCCAAGCTTATTGTGATTCGCGGTAATTGCAAGCCTGGATGATGAAGATCTGCTTCTGCAACGGTGCTGAACATGGTCATCAGTCTTCAATGAAGAGTCTTTCAGCGGGTCGGGGCATTCAGCTTAATAGAAGGCGGGCAGCAGTTGTTCCTGCTTGAGGGTCTGGTTCAATGTATTGGGCACGGGCACTAGGTGTTTGATCATCTGCCTGCTGGTGAAATTCCAAGCCCTTACTTGGAGGGGTTATTGCAGGGACTTATAGGTACCATAACCCCAATTAGGGTCCCATTTGGGGTACTTATATGTCTACTTACTAACTACTTACTAAGTCCCCCGACCCTCCAAGTAGGTCTATGAGACGAAGCCATTCTCTTGAAGTCGGGACGTCGAACTCCACCGAAACCAAGGAAACGCGAGAAGCGGTGATGAGCGTTGTGGAGGAGAGGTCTTGACAGGTTGTGGCTTGCTCAGTCCACGATACTGGAACAGAAGGCAGTCTACCACTCTACCGTCATGTTCTGTTATATGCTGTAATGTCAGGACTGTAACGTGGCTCTACAAGCGCCCACCACACCATCACTAACACTTGCACTGCCGCCGCCACTTCAACCACCACCACCACCGCCACCACCAGCACGATTATTCAGGTTAATAGTATTGTTACTAGTGCTACTGCTACTGTCAGGACCATGACGACGATTACTGCCCTTGTTTCAAACCCGGTAGCCTGAATCCCCAAGAGTAATGTACAAGGAATCCAAGCACTAACCGTCCTCAATCCGGTTTCAAACTTTTCGGGATTTAAATAGTTTAAAGGAACCATAGGGGTTCTACAAGGGTCCCCCTTAAAGGGATCTGTAAGGGCCCTATTAAGAAACCCTACACCCTAAAACCTAAGCTACTGTAACCCAGACCCCCGGGAGGATCCAAAAAGTAGATCCCTTAGTATGGGGGTTCCTGTAAAGTACCCTTAGTACTATAGGGCTCCAAATTAGGGGAACTACTTTCTAGATCCTCCCGAGGGTCTGGGAATGCTTTTGATGGCTCCAGGAGATCATCCTCCCGGCGATGCGCGAAGGGCAGATCATGCAGGAGGGTTCTTTTTGGGGTGCCTTGAGAATGACCTGTACTATTTTCGGGGTTCCTTTCTTTAGTTATAGATCGTTAATAAGGCCCCTATAGTACCCAAATAGTATTAAGTGGTACATTGGGGCCCAAGTATCTAGATTCGGGCTGCAGGAGCGTAATATCGGGCCCTTCATAATTCATTGCCTATACTACGTTCGGGGTTCCTGTCTGTAGTTTTAGATCACTATTAAGGCCCGTATACTATTGTGATTACACTGGAATGTACCCCAAATTACTAATCCAATTCTTCAGACTTGAGTTGAACAGGTAGTCGGTATCGGGGTTGGGGCTAAGCCCTAGGGGAACGGACTTGCCGTAGTGGGTAATTACGGTTTTGCCGTTTTTTTCGTCGTAGCGTTGCGGTGAATGATTTTTCCGTGCCTCTCGCAGATCCTATCCTGAGCCCAAACCCTACATGGCTGTGGACATCTGGTGTAACGACATAGATCTAGAGCTGAGGGCTTTGTGGAAGGACGTTTAGAGTAACCCTCAAGTAGTGGGTATGTAGGTTTTAAAAGGCATAGAGACTTAGTTTGGGGGGTCGGAGTGGGAGGGAGTTTGCATTCAGGGCTTGCGGGAATTTAACCTTAATGTCTCGACCCAATTATGACAACTATGATCTAATGTGTTAAACAAACGTCTGGGAATGTAAGGCTTCTTAGCTTGGATGTCATGGTAAATGCTACTAATACCAATGCCTGATACATAGGGCCGCCTTTGAATATGGAAAAGTATTATCAACATCCCTCAGGGCTGCTAATGACAGCGAGTACAGTCTTGTAGCAAAACCAACAAAGCTCCATTCCAAATCTTATAGGGTCCTTAAGGGAGGGTGGTTCAAGGGGGGAGGGTAGAGCACTAGAGAGAACTAGGGATTAGTAGCTGATCTACCCCCTTTGGAGCCCCCTCCCATAAGGATATTGTAAAAATCTGAAGGTCCATACATCAGCACTTGCTTAGGCCTTATATACTAATTTTCCATTCATGAGGCCGCTAACCCTCCAAGCATTTGCCGTCTGAGCCCTTTGGTAACTCTAACGTGATGAATCCTGTTATCCTACCTGGAGGCTCATACTCTCCCTCAGAACTCCATACTCCATACCCCTTCGTTAAGGAATATACCTTAAATCATAGTAATAAGGCCCCTATAATTTAAGGTATATTCCTTAATTAAGGGGTATTGGGTTCTGGGCTACGCCTTTTCTAGTTTTATGGTTAGGACGTGTAGTGAATACGGTATGAGCTTTCGGGTAAGCCCTCAACGCTATACGACCCTGGTACATCTTGACTAAGACCCTGAACCGCCAACACCGGATACAATTCCCCAGGATTCCACCGCAGAGCTCTATCAAGCAGCCGCCCAGCGGCCGTCCGGATTTTTCTTTTTGTAGACTCATTTAAGTTGCATGGTAGAGACATTTTACTCGGTGCTATGCCTACGTCCAGCAGCACATTGCGGAAATGGGGCTTTATCCGAAAGCCAAGACCCTGGGCTGTAAACGTTGTAAGCTTTAATTCCTCATTAAAACCCTTGAAGACCCCTGTAAAGGAACTCCAAAACCCTTCAAGACCCTTTTGTTTAAAGAAGCCCAAACCCTTCAAGACCCCTTCTCAAAAGAGCCCAAAACCCTTCAAGACCCCTTTAAAAGGAACCCAAAACCCTTCAAGACCCCCGTTAAAAAGATCCCGAGCCCAAGCCCCACAATCTCCCAAGGTTGCCAACTTGAACTGCTGCTTGGCTAATCTTGGCGGAGTCTTTAGTTTAGGGCTCAGGGGTTTGGGGTTTAGGGGTGGGGGTTTAGGGTTTAGGGGTTGGGGTTTGGGGTTTCGGGGTGTGGAGTTTTGGATTTAGGCTTTAGGGTAATATAAAGGGGTTTACATGGGTTTAGGATGTAGGGTTTGGGGAAGGTTTGGCTGTTGTTTCTGGGTCATTGTATGTAGGAAACAGAGCTAGTTGTCAATCTTTAATTTTATTTTCAGGACACGCACACACACACATATCTACATATACCGAGAGATAGAGATAGAGAGAGAGAGAGAGCGGGAGCAAGAGAGCGAGATAGAGGGCGAGAGGAGTGTGTACCGTCCGTCTTCTGTTTTTGTATCTTGTATAATAACACATCAAAAAGCCAATGCTTGGATCCCGCAGCATCGCTTCGCAGATGTAGGGCTTGGCGTGGGGGGCCTGGCCAGCTGAGAACATTGTCCCATCATGTACAATAGTTCCCTGTATAGGTATACCAGAAAATACCCTGGTGGAGTCTCTGGAGATTTACTTGCCGCTCGCTTGGTATACCACATGTTAGTTCAATCGTTCATACTTATATCAAACCTCCTTGGCAGTAGCCCTTATCCCTCGACACCCCTTTTCAAAAAAGCTTGACCATAGATACACAAATACTGACATACACATATAGATCCAGATTTTACATAATATAGATTTTTTTCTCATACATATGCACATATATATATATATATAGGTATACACGCTGTATGGTATATACATGTGTATTTATATGTGTGTGTATTTATATATGTAGGTGTATCCAAGGTGAGGGCTTGGAGAAGGTGCTGGCCAACTTTGTGGTGGATTTGGCTTCGGCAGCGAAGCCTCATGCCATGATTTACAGACTTTATAAGGTGTAAGGGAGTAGGGGTTCTAATGATTAAGGGGCCCTTTTATTTTAAGGGCCTTAGATTACATCTTCAACATTCCTACGTGTCGTCCCAACCCTAAGGACGATGCTCCGGACAGTGGAGCTGGCGAGCGCGCACCTAGGTCAAAGTTTACGGCTTTGGGTTTACGGTTTAAGGTTTCATGTTTTAGGGCTTTTAAGGTTTAAGTTTTCATTTTTGACGGTTTAAAATTTTGGATTTAGGTTTAGGGTTCAGGCCTTCTAGTTTCGGGCAAAAGGGATGCAGATGGGGACCGGGTTTTGCGGTTGCCTGTCTGGCTGCTTAAAAGCTCATGGGACTTAGTAAGTCAGGTTATAAGTAGGTTATAGTTAGGATAATTCCACTTCGGGGACTTATAACCCCAATTATAACCTACTTACTAAGTCCCATGATCCTTCAAGTATCTAGCCTACCATTTTTCAGGACCTGTATAAAGATATCAGAACAAGGAACCCTAAACAAGTAGGTTATTTAGGGTCCAGGTTGGGTTTAGGTAACCCAAAAGTATCCGTTTATCACTGTTGTTATGCAGTACGACGCGAATACGATGCGATTGGTGGCATCCGAAGGCAATGAGACCATGTACTGTAATTACTAGGAGCAGACAGCCATAAAGCCCCACCGCTGAGAATACCAACAGCACTTCTTTTAAGGACACTGATGCCAGGTCAGGGTTGAGGGGTTTAGGGTTCAGGTTTTAGGGTTTTGGGGTTTAGGTTTTAGGGTTCAGGGGTTGAGGGGTTTAGGGTTTAGGTTTTAGGGTTTAGGGTCTTTCAGGGTTTCTAGCATAAGTCGACTTGCGGTTCGAGGTCTACTTGAAGCCTGCAGTTGGTCCAAACCTTAAGTGTCCACGTAGCCAAATGGGAGTTTCCGAAAATTGGGGGGGTACCTTATTTTGGGGTCCTTATAATAAGGATCCTATTATTTAGGGTAGCATATTAGGGTCCCCTATTTTCGGAAACTCCCAAATACTGTAGTATATACTTTGGCCCCGTAGCAGCTATGTCGGGACTTTAAGGCTAATGTATATACTAGTTGGGTACATGGACACTTATGCCCAATAAAACCCTTTAAGGAACCCTTACAGGAACCCGTAAAAGAGCCCTTAAAGGAACTCCTCTGCATGGGTACATGGACCCTTAGGGAATCTT
Source organism: Symbiodinium sp. CCMP2592 (assembly GCA_905221615.1). Lineage (NCBI taxonomy): Eukaryota > Dinophyceae > Suessiales > Symbiodiniaceae > Symbiodinium > Symbiodinium sp. CCMP2592. Next base: position 154,505 of record CAJNDT010000124.1, on the reverse strand, counting down.
GTCGCGCAGCCAGGAAGATGCCGATCAAGGTTCTCCATCGCTGCGAGTCCACGACGAAGCTCGCCGAGAAAAGCGCATGTGTCCTTCAAGGTTGAGTTGGGGCCTTAATGAGTAGAATAGGGTTTTGGGTTACTTTAAAGAGATCCCTAAAGGGTTCTTTAAGGGATGTATGGGGTACTACAATTTAGGGGCCTTAATAATTAGAGTCGGGTTTTGGGGCCCGTTATACTATAGTTATAATAAGGAACCCCCACAAAATTGTATTGGTAATTATTTAGGCCCCTATGTTACCCTAAGACTCCACAGAGCCCAAAGTGGGCACCACTTATGGACGTCATGTAGACCCCAAAGTAGGCACTATTCTATATGTATGCCTGGAGTCTTAGGGCTAAGGATTACTACCACTATGCCTCAAAGTTCCCCAGTATGGTTGTCGTATAATATGCCCCAAAACCGTTGCCGAAACCTCCGTTCTAATTCTGAGACTCCTATACTATACTAGCTAGGGCCACATGGTCGGCTCCTAAGCTTTGTGCTCTGCAAGCGAACCTGCGCCCAAAGGGTCCTATGCACCTATATCGTAGAATGTGGGGTTTCTATATCAGGAGTTACAATTATGATCCAGGGAAATATCCCCCATGGCATTTACATAGGACCATTCGGGTAAGCACCTTGAGTCCAAAGTGAGCCCCAGCCAAACAGGACCTCCCCTCAGCATAGGCTCGGTGGGTTGTTTTGGCAGCTCGGACACCAGATGCGGGACTTGCAAGGCGGTTTAGGGGTTCAGGGGGTTAGGGATTTAGGTTTTAGGGTTTTAGGGTTTAGGGTTTAGGGGTTTAGGGTTTAGGGGTTTAGGGTTTAGGGGGAATGGATCCCTATAGTGGTCCCTATGCTAATGCAAGCTGTCTCCGAGCTCTAACTCTTAAGCCCTGGACCCGGAACCAAACGGCATGGTTTTGTGGACGCACGCAAAAGGTACCGTCCACCCACAGGTGCTTGTTGCAAGGCAGGTTGCACCCTAAGCGCCTAAACCTGAAGCCCTACCGACCCAAGCCTGAACTCTACATGTGTTTAGATCTCTGGTGTTTCAGAGCATGGTGTGGCCAGGGCGTCCAGAAATCATGCCCTCCCTCTCCAGCTCGCCTCAACAAAGCCTGCAAGCCTGCACTTGTCTAAGCAGTCTCATTACAGTGCCTGAGACATAAGGCGGTATAGCCGCAGTCAAGGAGACTCATAGTCTACAAAACCCTGCCTACATCCGTATAGCCTGTATAACCATATAAGCCTATATCCTATATACTTACTACATGCCCCAAGCCACTAAGTGGAACCTGAAGGCATTAACTCGAACCCTAACATCTCAGACCAGCAACCATCCAAATTGCTGCTCCTAAACCCTAACCCCTAAACTCCAAACCCTAACGAATTTCTTGAGCTCCTAAGCACTGAACAGATCCCTTGCAAGGAAACTCCTGGAAATCGCTGTGGGCCCGGAGCTCAGCGAGGTGTCACCGCGATCCCTGAAGAGTGCTCACCCATTTCTCTTCCACAGAAACCTTAAAATGCCACGATCAAAAGCCCCAAAACCCTACAACCCCCATCAAACAACCTCAAGAACCTGAAGCCTTTAAGGTGAAACTAAACCGATGAAACTAAGAGCCCTGAAGCCCCACAGCCCTAAACCCTGAAGCTTACGTAAGACCTCTATATATATATATATATATATATATATATATATATATATACCGAAGACGATATTGCGAAGGCGAAGACAGACCCTCAGGCTTCAACGGCCCGTAGTTCATATAGGGCCTTCATATTATGGTTTTAAAGTATATTCCTTAATTTATAAGGGATATTGGGATCACTGGGTAGGTTGAGGTAAAATGAACCTTCCTGTAACAGGCCAGTTTTGATTGTTTGTTGTAATTTCATAGGCTTTCGCTCCGCGTGTTTTAGATATGGTTTGAAAGGGTCTGATGCGCTTACAGGGTTTGCGTTTGACGGGGCCTTGCTGCGCCGGCATTTGTAGGGGGTTTGAGTTGGCTTCGGCACAGTGTTGTGGTAAGTTTCGGGGCCTCAACGCTATTCGCCAATGTGATGCCTTCCTGGACCCAAACCCAACAGCATCTCATCCTGTAAGGCCTGGAACCATAATTACAAGCGAGCCACACAAGACCCCAAAGCCATATTGGCAACAGATGAGTTTCGCTTATCACGACCTTGCGCGAGTCTCCCTTGCTGTTCCGTTTGGGTTCACCAGCTTTGCGTTTGGGATCCCTTAGAGCAGCGAACAAGCGACCTACAACGGACACGACTCTGAGCCCAAAACCCCAAACCCTAAGCCTCAAACCCCGATAAACCCTCGATCCCAAACCCTAAACTCCTAAACCCTAAATGCCTAAATATCCCAAAACCCAAAACCCCAAAACCCTAGACCCTACACCGTAAATCCCAATTGTCTACTTGGGGGGTCGGGGGACTTACTAAGTAGTTAGTAAGTAGACTTATAAGTACCCTAAAAGGGACCCTAATTGGGGTTATGGTACTGATAAGTCCCTAAAATAACCAGTTACTAAGTCCCCTAAACCCTAAACCCTTACAGAATCCCTAGAGATCCCTTTAAAGGGGCCCTAAAGGAACCCCCTTAGAGTTACTAAGTCCCCCGACCCTCCAAGTAAGTTGCTCAGCAGAAGCTTAGCCCAGGCAGCCCTGAGGCTGCACGGGGCGTCATCAAGGAGGCCGGTTTAGGGTTTAGGGGTTTGGGGGTGTAGGCTTAAGCTAGGGTTTAGGGTTTTAGGGGTTTCGGGTTTAGAGTTCAGTGTTTGCATGTCGGAGTGCCGTATTCTTTCCTAAACCCGAAACACCTGGAGTTGCTGCTTCGTGTGAGTGGCAGGATATCATCCGCGTGATTTCCGAGTACATCTCCCAGGCCTCACAGCGCGTTTGCGTTTTCTGGTTCAGGATTCATGGTTTAGGGGTTGGCGGTTTACAAGTTAAGAGGTTTAGGGTCTGTGGTTTAGGAAGTGCTTCGGCCTCAAGGGGGTCGCTTTATATGATATATGGCCATTGCAGGGCGCCTTACAGAAAACACTGAGTCCTTAGAGGGGTTCCGTTCCCAGAAGGTCCATGTACACTCATAATATATAGTATACATCGGCCTTAACGTACTCCGTATATTGTATACTTTTTGGGTACATGAACCCTTAAACCCTATAAACCCTTTCTGGTACCCTTAAAGGAATCCTTTAAAGGAGCCTGTTTGGGCACATGAACCCTTATAAGTTTTCGGGCCGAAGTGTATACTCCGTGTGGCTGCAGACCTGCCTGTCCTGGCGCATGATAGCTCTTCCCCTAGGGCTCCATGTACCCATGTAGTATATAATACTTCGGCCTGAAACTAGCTTTAAAGAGTTTGGGAGAGTATATGAATATTACCCTTTAAGGCTCCATGTACCCATATAGTATATACTTAGGCACTAAAGTACCCATATAGGGATCCCTTTAAGGCTTAAGTATCTACTATAAAGGTACATGGAGCCCTTGGGTTCATAAGCCAAGGCGTCGCAGCGTTGAAATGGGGTTCAGCCTCCGAAGCCTTTCGGAACCCAAAAAAGCCTTGTGTGAAGCTCTTCGAAAATTCCAAAGACTCCAAAGAGCCCAAGTAGGCACTACTTTTGGACTTTAGACCGCCGAGCAGGTACTATTTGTACACTTCGAGTCTTCGGGAAACAGTTTCCGAAATAGGGAACCCTAATATAGTACCATGAATAGTAGCCATTATAAGGACCCCTTAAAACCCTAAACCCACCCGCGCAAAACCCTAAACCGGAAGCTCTTGGATCCTCGTAGGATGTGGTGTTCTTGGACAAGACGGAGTGCTGGGTCTACGCCACGCACCTGCACAAGGGTTTAGACAGGGTGCACGCCTGGTCGCACAATGGCTGCAGGCTTCTGTCCGGTGCTTGGGAATGAGGATCCTTATAGTAGTCCCTATACATAATCCACAATAGTAGTCCCAATAACCCCCCATTCCCTACTAAGGACCAGACAGAGGCTTTAGGCTTAAGAGTTTCGGCTTTGGGGTAGTTTGGGTTTAGGGCTTCGGGTTTCGACTTTGAGGTTTGGGGCTTTGGGTTCAGGGCTTTGGGGTGTAGATCTGGTCTTCTGCGGGAGAGTAGCAATCATTACCCAGGGGCCCCAAAGTAGTCCTTTTTGGGTGTGTCCTCTTTTTTGGTTAGGGACTCTAATGTACCAAAAAGGAACTACTTTGGGGCCTATGGGTAGTTGCTCGGTTTTCAAAGCGCAAGGCGACAAAGGCCACATGCTGAAGTTGCAGTTTCAACTCTTGGATTTATCAGCTTTCTGCCGGAAGCCGCGGTTCCCGTCTTGAAATAAGCACGTTCGAGAAATTCGTGGCTTGTATTCTATTCGCATGTCTTGCAGAGGCCCCCAGTGTGGAGTTGATATCATCTTGACACATCAGCGTCAAGAATTGTCGTTCATGGGGCCGTCCGGCAAGCAGGGAGAGTTCCGAGGTTTACTTAAAGGTTCATGACTGAAGACCCTCAAAGAACCCGCATGGAGTCCTTACAAAACCAGTCTAGAACCCCCGACCTCTCCATATCGAGGTCGCTTGTGTGAATATCCTGCTCGGTTGCATCAAGCATCGACAGCACGAGGCAAGAGCTTTAAGCTGGGTGGTTCAAGGCTTCATATTTTGAGTTGCTTGAGGGTTGCGGCTAGCATTTTCAGGCTATTGGCTGTCATTGCTAGGGGGATCCAATTGCAACCCACGGCCCCAAACCTTGAACCCGTCCGCAGCGCATGACATCGATGATGCCACATCTGAATGAAATTTCGCAAGGCCCACAGAGAAAAAGAGAACTTAACAAGTCTGTTTCACACAATACCTGGTAAACCCTGATACAATGTTTAGTAATTAATCAAACCCTTATATAATATCCAGCAAACCCTCAAAACATACCCCAGCATACCGAAAATATGATACCCAGCATGCCCCAGTATAGCTCCAAAACACACATGTGGATTCTAAGCTCCTTGGCTTTCGAAGCCCTGAGAGTCGAGATGGTGGGCTTTGTTACAAACCCTAAACCCTAAACCCTAACAGTAGTGTATGCCTGCGAAGGGTGGGCTCAAGTCCTACTCTGCGTGCGGAGTGAGAAAGGGCCATTACACTTAAAAAAAAACCTCACAACCTGGGGTGGCATGTTTTGTAGGCTGTGGGGTTTATGGCAGTCATCTTTACGTTGACTGCTATGGGTGGTAGATGATCAGCACAGAAGGATGGACAGGGCAGGGCAGAAAACAGCACAGGGCTTTGGGCTTTTAGGGTTTTGAGCATTTCGAGTGTGAGGTACACGCGAAACTAAAGTCTCAGGGGGATTATGAGAGGGGAGAGCCCTTAAGTCATGGTTCGGGGCTTAGGGCTAGGATTTATGATTTGGGGTTGAAGGTTCAGGTTGCTTTCAAGTGTTCGATACGGCTTCATCCATTGAGGGCTAGGGAGTTTAGTAGCAATGCAATATCACCTCGTAGTCCCCTTCGCTGATGCTACAATATATCCCCCCCCCCGCCGAGACCGTAGTCTAATCAATCCGGCCCTTGCATTGCCCGAAACCTTCATGTCAAAGCACTTACCCGAGTCCTGCACCCAAGACGACCCAATCCATTTGGAGATGGTTTGACGGCTCGGGGCACCTGCGCGTGCTTTTCTCTACTTAGATTCGCCGACGGAATTTGTACATGGTCTCTCGCTCATGCTTGCCAGTAATTGCGACACCCATGACTCTGGATTTAGCCTGACAAATTATGCTCTATCATGCTATATCGTACATCATATTGTATGGACACCTGCACTAAAGCCGTGAACTTGCGCCTTGACAGTGACGAGGAAACTGCTTCGAAGTCTATCAAAGCAAGCTGCGCAGGCTTTTGCTGCTTTCTCTGCCCTCTCCTTTCAGCTGCACATCAAACTTCTGCAGAACCTCGAGGACAACTTCTAACAGGGTTCTTTGTTCGGTACTGGGAGTTTTCAATTTATTGCTCACTTCCGGAAAGAGTGGCTTGTCTCCTCCCATATCATGCTGGGCACTGCTGCGGGATTCGGATGTTGGCAGGGGAGTTTTCAATTCGCCCGAAACCCTGCCCAATACCTCTTGATGATTGCGTTTACGATACAGTAACTTACCTAAACCCTAAACCCCTAAACCCTAAACTCCTAAGCACTAACCCCTAAACCCTAAACCGTACGTTCAGTAAAGAGGGCTTCTTAATTCCTGGGGCTTGCCGAACATACCGTGGAGTAGAGACACAAACGCTCTGAACTCCAAGGCCTATGGTCCCCTAAACCCCCAAAGCCCTGAACAACGGAGCTCTAAGCGTCTTTGACTAGGGTGTGTCCGGGACAGGCCTTGAACTTGCTGTTTGTACGGGAAAAGATAGGGAAAACATGGTGCCTCGATGTTCAAACCATCGTTTCAGGGTTTAAAGTCCAAATATGGCTGATGGCCGTGTAGCAGATATATGTACATCCACTGTGGTAATGTTGCTACGGAGGGTCTGCGCTACCCGGCGCTACCATAGTTCTCCGGTGGCTCTGTCGCATACCCCATGTCAGCCTTGACATAATTGTGGATATGTGGCTGGAGGGTCATGTCATGGAACCTTTGAGACCTCATCCTAAGCTCCGACCCTATCTATAGTAACCAGTGCACCTTGAAGAATGGGATATGCCTTTAGATTTCAGTTTTAAACATCTGCACACGTACCTTGTGTTGGGCACCTTTGCTACTCCAGGTGAATTGTAAACTCCGTCCCCCTCAACTTGGAAGACCTGCACCTCAGGTCTCATACTCCGAATCCTGAACCTCGTCACCCTGAACCCAAGCATTAAGCCACAAACCCTGAACCCTAAACCATGAACCCTAAACTAGGAACCCTACCTGGGCCCCCAAAGTATGTAGAAGAATGGTCGTTTAGAAGTATTGGGCCATTATTTTGCCAAGTTTTGGGTGTGGGTTTTTGTAATCCCCAAGACCCCCCAAGTATTAAACTAAGGTCCCTAAACCCTAAATCCAAAACCCTCAGCCCTAAACCCCTAAACCCTAAACCCCGAAGTTTATACCCTAAACCCTAAACTCCTATTCCGAAGCTTGATTCTCGAAGTCAATTTCGCCTCTCAAAGCCTGCGCCCGAAGCCGCTAGTCCTGAAGCCTCGGCACCTCCTAGGCGTTACCATTGGTACCCCAAGGCCCCAAAGTAGTTCCCTTTGGGGGTTCATATTTAGAATCCTATAACTAGGAAGCAGAGCCCTTATTCCCTTTTTAAGGGATCAGGTTCCCTTATAAGCCCCTTAAAACCAAAAAGGGCACCCTTTTTATTCCTAGGTTACTCTTGGGCCTAGATAAGGTAATTCCAAAAAGGAACTACTTTGGGGCCTATGGGTGGTGGGGAATGGAGGAATGGGGTACAAGTATAACTACTATTACTACCATTCTTCCATTCCCTACTAACCAAGGGTAAGGAGGTAGAAGCCAGATATTGGGGTTTAGGGATCAGGGTTGAATTCGGAAGCTTTAGGGTTTGGTGCTTAGGGAGTCTTATTGGGCTAGCTCGCTTGCTTAAAGTAGCACAGCCCCCGAACAAGCACACCAGCAACCCCTAAACCCTAAACCCTAAACCCTAAACCCTAAACCCTAAACCCTAAACCGTCATCGGCATATTAGTCTTTGGCAGGGGCCATGTGCGGCCTAAACTCACGAACTTCCGAAAGTTGCCGCGAGCCCGCCAGAATAGCGGTTTAAGGTGTAGGGCTTAAAGACTTTGTCAAAGAAGATGCATAGGTTTGGCCCATACATGGACTATAAGGGCAAACTTTCGCAAAACTCAGCAGGAGCTTGCGACCAGCAAGGAAACGCCGAGCCCCACTCTCAATCGCAAAGCCCTCGTGATGCAACAGTTTAATTTTGGTTGCTTTCTTGCGATTTTTTAGGGGTTGTAGGGTTTTGGAGTTCAGACGATTGTTCAGGTGATTTCAGAATGCTTTGAGGTTTCGGGCTGTTTGTTTGTTTGGGGGTTCTGTCTGTGTTTTTCTGTTGGGGGTTCCGGTTTTCGGGCTCAGGGCTTCTAACTTGCGAACTTTGGCTTGTAGAGTTTCGCGCTTTTTTGGTGTTTGGAGTTCATTCAGGACTAGGTTTGAGAGAGAGACAGAGGTACCGATAGATATCTATGTAGATGGATAGTTCGATAGATAGATGCATAGATGGATGGATGGATGGACGGATGGGTGGACAGATCTGTCGATGAGTAGATAGGTAGATAATTGGGTAGACATTTAGGTGGTAGATAGAATGTGGATGTTACATATGGGTATATACATACGTTTCTATACATGTGTGCGTATGTGTATATATATATATATAGAGAGAGAGAGAGAGAGATGGAAATAGAAAAGTGTCTACCCTGCAAGCGCATGCTACTCTGCTTCAGTCTGGGCCGTAACCCTTTGCATCTCTGTACAAACCGTCTCGGCTGAGTTTCTTAACCCGAATCAAAACACACAAAGGATCCGGTCGCCGGAGCCGCTATGTTTGCATAATTACATGTGTGCGTGTATACTTGCAGCGGTTATTTAGATATATTCGAGATCGCATTTTCATCTCGCTTATGTTTGTGTTGATGAAAAAATGTGGCTTATGTACTTAAAGAAGCATTTGCTTAGGCCTTAAGGGGTCCCAGTATAATGACTGTTAGGCCAAAGTCTATACTTCTCGGATACATGGTCCCTCGGAGTAGTTCGGAAAACCCAGACTAGGTAGTGTTATTAGGGAGACCCCTTAAAGGGTACCCCTTCTGAACCCTACTTCTGGCTCTCTTAAAAGGGGCCTTATTGTGAGGGTCTATATCCCCAAGGGTCCCCCTAATCCTAACTCCCACAGACTTTGGCAGCCTCCCACCCAAACGACGAATCGAATCGGCGGCCGCCTATGCAGAGAGCCCGGCAGCCCGCAACTAAGGCATCTACCCCCGAAGCCCTAAACCCTTAGCTAACGGCTGTTGAGTTTTCTGAGCTGGCTTCTGAGGCTGGCCTCTCGGCTACATCTTCACTGTCTCTTTTTCTGGCAATCACTTTCCTAGGCTTTTTGGTTTGGGTTTTAGGGCTCTTGGGGTAAGGCTCAAGGCTTAAACATGTCAGGTGCAGGATTTAGGCTGTTATTGCCTACTACTCGTTTGGCAGGAGTTCTTAGACATGCTACATGCGGGGTGTGGTAAGACGGTGATGAAGGCTCTACCAGAACGAAGATTGTTCAAGTTCCGTGTAACTGCGCAGCTATTGCAGCTCCTGTTCTGGCCAACCCATTGACGGCCAGGATCGCGGTTAGAGTCCAAACCATAATCAGGCGTACAATCGGACAACACTAGACTTTACTGTATATCGGTTGGAACAAATCGCAATAGTATCCCTCACCGTCCCTTGTATGTAATGTAACATCCTAAACTTCCCGAAACCCTAAACCCTGAACGCTACACCCTGACTGAAAAAGGGCCCTTAAAAAAAGTAAGCCCTTAAACCCTAAACCCTTAAACCCTAAACCCTAAACCGTACTGTGGCTCCTACACAGGCAAGCCACGGACGGGCATCTGCTAATACCCAGCCTTTATAACCTGAGTAGCTGAGTGGGTACACTTTACACTTTTTGGGATAATATTACCCACTACAAAACTGAAAGTGTAAATTTTTGGGGGCTTATGAACTCAGCAACTAGGTAACGATTCTGTCAGGGCGAAGGGTTCGTTTAAGGGCTCCTTCAAGGGTTTTATAGGATTTAGACTAGGATGCCCAGTAGTACCCTTATATATTCCCTTGTAGTCCTAGGTTCCTTTTCAAGTTGCCCAATACCGAAAAGGGAGCCCTGTTTATTCCTAGGTTGCTGGGCATCGTAGTGTAAGGGCGACGGATTCATTTAGGGGCTCCTTCAAGGTGTTTATGGGGTTTATAGGGCATCAGGGTATTGGTGTTTCCTTGGTTTTCTGTTGGCGGCATTCTGTAAGTTGAGCTTCGTGCTTGTTCCTTGGAGTTATCAGTTTTACTATAGTCTCGGTAGGAATTATATTCTAATGTTTGTTCATACAAAACCCCAGAGAATATTAACATACTATTTCTATTATGGTTCTCAGGGGGGGGGTATAGTTCAGTTTCAAGGAAGCAACTGAAAGCCGAAACCGCAGGTCCCGGTTGCAAGAGCCGGGACCTGAACACTGAGCCCAGTGGCACCTTACAACTCTAAGCCCTTTTAGCGTGGTTGTCAAAATTATGGTCCCGTAATTGGGTATCCTAAATATTGGGGGCCGTATTATGATAGGGACCCTAAAAGGGACCATAATTTCGACAACCACACATATAGTTGACCAGCTTTCCAAGCAGGCCTGGAGCCCTGAAATTTCAAACACTAACCTAAAATAAATTTCAGAAGAATAACAGTAAGGATAACAATACAGATGCTATTTAATTTTAGCTATAGAACTAGACATGAAGCGCGAAAGCCTTAACCCTTGCCTTATCCATGGCCCGACTTCTGAACCCTTAACCCTAATCTCGAGTTTAGGCATTACTACAAGGGTTACTTTTAGGGGTTACTATGAGGGTTACTACTATAAGGGTTGCTATAAGTAGGGTTACTGTGACGGCTAGCCATATTAAATTAGATACCGGACTCAGTGCACAGTCTGCTTCTGAAGGAAGCTGTCTCGAGCTTCTAAGCTTCCTCGCGCAGGACGAAGTTGGGCATGTCGAAGCGGCTCTAAGTTTACGGTTGGCACGTTGGGGTTGTGAGCTCTCACGGGGGGGCAACAACTGCAGTCACTATACTATAAGAGGGGCATAGTAAACATTGATGCTTTCCGTGTTTCGCTACCTTTCCGGGAGCTCCTATACAAGAACACAGAGTTGCATGCAGGGCCTCAACTCAACAGACTTAAACTCTAAGGTCTGATGATTCCCAATCACTCCAACCTCCACAAATTAACTATCAACTTAACTATGGATGCCTTCGTCATGGCAGCGTGTGCTTCTGCACTTCTACGCTGTTCTATTTGTCGGGATTGGCGTGTCTCAAAAGGTTGCGGGATCCAGACTCCCTTGGCCAAATAAGATACTTCGGGCAGGCCCTATGATATTTTCATGTTCAGCTCCCTAGCTGGACCCCAAAAGTATGTAGTTAGAATAATAGCCTTGTAAGGATTTTGGACCATTGTTTGACTTACTTTGGGGGGTCTAGGTCACCCCTTTTTCGCAAGCCCTACTTGGGGGGTCGGGGGACTTAGTAAGTAGTTAGTAAGTAGACTTATAAGCACCCTAAAAGGGACCCTAATTGGGGTTATGGTACTTATAAGTCCCTAAAATAACCAGTTACTAAGTCCCCTAAACCCTAAACCCTTACAGAATCCCTATAGATCCCTTTAAAGGACCCCTTTAAAGGAACCCCCCTTAGAGTTACTAAGTCCCCCGACCCTCCAAGTAAGCCCTTTATCTTAAGAGACCGAAGCCCAAGCCCTCCAAACATACACCCCTAAACCATTTTAACTCCTGAACCCCTACCCCTAGGCCCCATGGTAGTTCCTTTTTGGGATTACCTTATAGAGTTCGAAACATGAACCCCAAAAAGGAACTACTTTGGGGCCTTTGGGGGTAAATGCAAACCGCCGGGCCGCAAGATTTTTGGAGAAACCATTTTAAATCCTGAACCCTAAACCTTAACCCACCCTAAACCCCCAAACCTCTTAAACCCTAAAACCCCAAACCGAAAACCCTAAACCCTAAAACCCTGAAACCCTAAACCCTAAACCCTTAAACCTAAATGCAAACCGCCGGGCCGCAAAATTTTTGGAGAAGCCAAGCGCCTGCTGCCCTTATAGTACTCTTATAGTAACCCTTTAAAGGAACCCTAAGGTATCCCCTGGTTTTCGGAAACTCCCATATCATAGTACCCCTAAAGATCCCTCGTAGTAACCCTTTAAGGAACCCTGAAAGGATCCCTTTAAAGGTATCCCCTGTTCTCGGAAACTCCCATATCATAGTACCCATGTAGATCCCTCGTAGTAACCCTAACAGACCCCTTTAAGGAACCCTAATCCAACCCTTATAGATCCCTTTGAGGAACCCTAAAAGTATCCCCTGGTTTTCGGAAACTCCCATATCATAGTACCCATGTAGATCCCTCGTAGTAGCCCTAACAGACCCCTTTAAGGAACCCTAATCCAACCCTTATAGATCCCTTTGAGGAACCCTAAAAGTATCCCCTGGTTTTCGGAAACTCCCATATCATAGTACCCATGTAGATCCCTCGTAGTAGCCCTAACAGACCCCTTTAAGGAACCCTAATCCAACCCTTATAGATCCCTTTGAGGAACCCTAAAAGTATCCCCTGGTTTTCGGAAACTCCCATATCATAGTACCCCTAAAGATCCCTCGTAGTAACCCTTTAAGGAACCCTGAAAGGATCCCTTTAAAGGTATCCCCTAGTTTTCGGAAACTCGAAAAAAATCCTGAAGCGCCCCCTGCGAGGACGATCAGGTCCTCGAGGACCTCTCGGCTCTGAAGCTGCGGCCTCGATTTTCTGAGGGTTTTGGGGGTCTTAAGGGGAGGGGAAGTTTAGGGTGTTTTGAGGGGAAGTTTCGGTGTCTTAAGGGGAAGTTTAGGGGTTTTTAAGGGGAAGTTTAGGGGTCTTAGGGAAGTTAAGGGGTGAAGTTTAGGGGTCTTAAGGGGAGGATCCCGGGATGATTAGCAGGTGGTCGCAGCCCAGCCCAAGGCGTGGTTTGCTGACGAACTGCCACTTGGGTACAGCCTCACTGCTGGGCCTTCAAGGGTGGATTTCTTCATGCCCCATTGGAATGGGGCCTGCTGGACTGGGATTGTCGGCTCCTTTTGTAATTTGCCAGTCAAAAATCCATTTTGCTGTAATATATCGAATCCTAACAAACCGTACAGACTTCCAATATAGAAGGCCTAAGCTTTAAATCCAGAGCCCCTAAATCCCAAACCCCCGAACTCAGCCCTACAACCCTGAACCTCGAGGTCGACAGGGTATACCCTCAACCCCAAACTCGAGCCATGCGACAACCTTTCGGGTTTAGGGTTTAGGGGTTTAGGGCTCCGGTTACCGAAATGTCTCGTAGGTTACTTGCAAGAAGAGCCTCAACAGACTCGAGCGTGTAGACCAGTGACTCTGGTATTGAAGCCCTATTAAGCCTCATGAGATTTCTATAGAACCTTTTGGCAGAAAAGGAGCTGGAGCCGGAGAAGAAGAATGGGACCTAGTAAGAAGTTGTTTTTGTGATAAACAAAGCAGGGCAGACCCGTTCTGCGTACTTATCACTTGAAAATCTGACTTATATAGCCTACTTGCCACGTCCCCTGAGGCTTTAATCAAACCTGTGCACCCTTACAGAGCCCTTACCGATGCCAGGCAGAGCCCACAAAGCCTTACCGGACGCCAAAAACGTCTGGATTTAAGAATGTTACTGAACCTTACTTGCTCCGAAAAATCCAAGTACATAAAAATCATATACTCGCCAAAACTCTAACCTACGTATCTACTATCCTGAACCCAAGTACTTTACTGGGTCCTGTGGACCCTTAGCTTGATCCTGAGCCCTTATGTAACCTTAAACCATACTCTAAACCCTAAACCCTACTCTGAACTTACCCTGAGCCCTGCTTTCGGGAGTCCCAGCAGAGCCCCGAGGCCCGGTCAGACCATCCCGGAGAATTCCTTCGTCACGCGCGCTCGGGGTTTCTAATCCTAGGGTTCCTTTAAGGGGTTACTACAAGGGTACTGTAAGGGTTCTATAAAGGGTTGAGGGTTTGGGAGTTTCCGAAAATTAGGGGTACCTTCTTTTGGGGTCCTTATAATGAGGATCTTACTATTTAGGGTACTATATTAGGGTCCCCTGTCTCGGGGTCTCTAACCCCATTTTTGAAGGAAGTGCGTAAGGATGCTAGACTTCCCAGTTTAGTTAAAACACCTATTTAGAAGAAGCCTATAGGGGGGGTTAGAAGGATTCTAACCCCATTTTTGAAGAAGTGTGTAAGGATCCTACCAGTGTTGAAGAAGTTGAACAGAGTCCTAGAGGGGTTCATGCAAGCATTCTGAGGAAGTCTACAAGGGTCCTACAGCCAAGTCTGTAAGGATCCTAGACTTTGTGGTGTTTAGCAGGGAATGGGGGCATGGATCCGAGAGAGTAAAATTAACACCCATTCTTAAGAAGTCTGTTGGGGGGTTTAGAAGGGTCCTAGACTTCCCAGAGATCCCAATGCCCCTCAATGAAGGAATAGACCTTAAACCATACTCCTTAACTAAAGGGTATTGGGATCCTAGACTCTGTGGTGCTTAGCGGGGGATGGGGGAATGGATCCGGGAGTTTAATTCCAACACCCATTGTGAAGAAGTCTATAAGAGGGGTAGAAGGGTTCTAAAGCAATTTTGGGAGAAGTCTATAATGATCTTAGCGGGGTTCTAGAAGAATTTCGGATTTTGATCAGCTCGTATTTCTGTTAGAAAACGTGGTGCCACCTGCAGCGCTCCATGAGGAGCTGAACCTTTTAGTGGGGGCAAACTCGTTCGTCGTGGACGCCTCCGCCGTTGGCGTCACATCAAGGCCACGTTTGCGGTGGACGAATGCCTTGACACCACCAGCTGACAACTCCTGTCAGAGCCAAGTCCCTACAGTCCTGGCTGGACTCGCCAGGTGGCGGAAGTACAACCCTGCGTGGCAGTTCCAGCCGAGCGCCAGCATGTTCCCACGTCAGTGCGTGACACACTCCCGTCAGACCTGTTCCACGACGACCCCTAAGGGTCCATGTACCCAGATAGTATATACTTTGGGCCCAATGTACCTATATAGGGACTACATTAAGGCCAATGTATATACTATTTGGGTACATGGACCCTTAGGGGACGTGCTGTCAGGCCGAGTGCTCTTCCCGTGCCTGACAACCCCAGCCCCGTCAGCTGAAGGACGCAGCCCCCCAAACAAGAGAAGGAGGACAGAGAGCAGCAGAGATGGGCGTCCGCATCCCGTCAGTACCCGGAAGTTTATAAGGATCCTAGAGGGGTTCTAGAAGTAAAGCCGTCTAGAAGAAGTCGGTAAAGATCCTGGAGGGGTTCTAGAAGAGCGTCTTTAGGTTGAGGGTGTATTTTTCCACCCCTAGAAGAAGTCTTAATTGATCTTGGGGGGCTGCTAGAAGAGTGTTTTCAGGCTTAATTGTGCATGTTTGGACCCCGTGGGAAGTCATTGAGGGCTTCAAAGCTTCAGGGCGGGAGTAGCATCGAGCCTATGAGTGATTTTATTTTTTAGACGTGGGCTTTCTAGGCATTTTCGGTTTCAAACGGCTTGAGGGCGCTTGGAGTTAGGGGTTGATCTTAGGGATTTGCAGGGGCTCACAGCTGTGCCGAGGTGCTCTGTGTCGGGGTGAGGCCTCAAGGGTCTGGTGAGTGAGTCTTTTGCTGGATAGGGCTTTGGGACATTTTATGTTTGCTCTTTTTTGGGCTCAAGAGGATCTTACCTACTAATATTTTTCAAAGGCTTCAAAAGCACCTCCTAGTTTGTCTTTTCCTACAGAAGCCCAGGGAACGGATGATGTTGATGAAGCAGAGAGGAACGAGACTACGCCCTAAACCCTAGAATGTAAAACCCAAGCCCTAAAGGCTAAGCCCTAAGACGAGTGCGACCTACACAAAGGGGATGGCGTCCTAATTACATCAAATCAAGTTGGGCGTGCCTGCACCATCGACTTGGGCTCATAAGAAGGTAATGGAAGGTTTGATAAGGAGTTGATCACTGATTGTATGGTTCTATAAGCAGCACTTACTAGGTTTTATGTGGCCTTTGTGAGGTTTGTGGGCTTACCTAGAGTAGCCAAGGTACCTAAACACATGTAAGTGTACCAACCTTGTAGGGTCATATCCTTTTCGAAAAAGGGCACACTGGTTACTCTAGGCACCTCAAAACACCTGCCTTTTCAGGGCCGCTTATTGTGATTTCCTAAAATGAGCACTTTGGAAGGGTGTTTTTTTGTTGGGGGGGGGCCTAAACCCCCTACCCTAAAGATCACCAAAAGCACTAGTTCAAAAGCTTGCCGGCGGGGGGGGGATCAAGCCTGTTTTTGCACCGAAGGCGATTAGGACTTTGCAGGGCGACGCTTTGGGATCATTCCGCGAGGGCTCGAGAGTATTCCAGCGAGATCTTTGGGCGCGACGAACCCTTCCAAGATCTCTGTATGTGTGCATATATAGCACATACATGTATATATATATATATATATATATATATATATACATACACATGTATCTAATGTGTTGCTTGTTCATTTAGTTATTCAGTTATTTAATGGTGCAATGCGGGTTTGTTTATGTGTTTCTTTCTTCACTTATTTATTTGTTTAACGACTTATGGCAACACCCTAAACCCTAAACCCCCAAACCCCAAAACCCTAAACCCCTAAAAGCCCTAAACCCCTAAAACCCTAAACCCCTAAACCCCTAAAACCCCTAAAGCCCTAAACCCCCAAACCCCAACACCCTAAACCCAAAACCCTAAACCCAAAACCCTAAACCCAAAATCCTAGCAACACCGCATTAGAGGACCCCCTTTAAAGGAGCCCTTACTAAGTCCCCGAAAGGCCCCCCCAAGTAGAGGACCGTCCTGGCGGCTCCCTGCGCCTCCCTGGCGGATCCCGTTCGCCTCGCGGGCTCGGTGAGCTGCCTCTGCCACTTGACATCACTTGACCTAAGTGGGGTTTAGGGCTTTAGGGGTTTAGGGTTTGGGGGGTTTTAGGGTTTGGGGTTTAGGGCTTTAGGGGTTTAGGGTTTGGGGGGTTTTAGGGTTTGGGGTTTTAGGGGTTTAGGGCTTTAGGGGTTGGGGAAAGGGTTTTAGGGTTTAGGTTCAGGGCTATAGGGAGTTTAGGTCTTGTGATTGGGGCCACTTGACATCGGTTTGTAAAAGGGTAAAAGGTTTGGGTTCGCCCCTTTAATCAGGCGTAAGGGTGATTATGATGGGGGGTACCATACGGGTTCCGAAAGAGGAACGGATCATTTTTTCTTTTTAGGAAGTTAGGGTTTAGGATCAGGTTGGGGTTTTACTATGTTAGGCTTTAGGGTCTGGGTTCAGGGGTAAGCGTTGTGTGGGCCTGTTAAAGGGTTCTTACCCATTTTCTTTGGATTCGTTGAGAGCTTGGGGTTGAGGGTTTAGGGTTCAGGGCTCGAGGGCGTGCAGCACATTTCGCTCTTTGGTGCCAAACTGTTGCAAGAAATCACTTTGAAAGCTGTATGTTGTGGAGTTCCCCAGCTTTTGTTGCATTTGCAATCGGGGAGTCTGTAACCGAACTCGCAGCAGGTTTGACAGCATTATACCCTCTACCAACCTACGAAAGCTGGAATTGCAAAACCCTTCATATAGACAGCGGGCAGCAGCATCTTCTATTACATAAAGGAGAACCCCACCAAGACATCAGAAGCACTCCTAATTTCTCAAACTCTAACTGTGACTATCCTTAGCTCCTCAGCCCATGACGAGCGCGAAGAGCACCGTGGCTCGAGCAGCTGCCGGAGAACCAGCTCCGAGAACTCCCGAGTCATACAAGCGAGACCTCGCATGTGCTTTGGAGAGCCCGGGGTTTAGGGTTTAGGGTTTAGGGTTTAGGGTTTAGGGTTTAGGGTTTAGGGCTTCCGACATTGCGCATCGAATGACGGATGAAGAGCAAGAGGCGGCCACAAAGGCAAGTGCAGAAGCGGCCAACAACATCGCGGCAAAGAGCACGGGCATTTCAGAGGGAGACACCCAGTTCTTGATGCACCTTATCAAGGCATCGGCCGAGCCCCCTCAAACTGTGCAAATAAACTTGGGGCTTAGGATTAGGGTTTACGGGGTCTTGGGTTTGTGGGGCCGCCTGAGTGAGGGTCGTGGGGTCAGGGCCTACCGTGTCAGGTTTGGGGCGGTTTAGCGTTGGGGTTTGGGGCGTTCGAGTTAATAGTATGCTACCGACTGCAGTTGGAGTTGAGAACCACCCTAAACCCTAAACCCTAAACCCTCACAACCCGTGTCCCCGACATGAAGGCAGTGAGCCCTTGAGGCTTCACCCGCAGGCCCTGAATACCGAAAAAAATCCACTAGGCCAAGCCTGCAACTCTAACCCAGTGTTTCATTGGGTGGCGATATATGATTGCAATATTCATACACATACATATTATACATCGCTTCGCTTTCGCTTTCTGGGCAATGAGTTCAAGTCGAACGCAGCCGTAGCATGCACTAATTTAGGAGGTGAGACAGACGACAAGAAAGTCGGAAATGGCGACATTGGAACAAACAGTCAGATCGTCCCGGTGGTAGCGGAAGGGCGAGGAACGCACAACTGCCTCAACAGCGGGACATACGATCCCGGGCAGCAGCAGGACAGCCGGCAATCCCTGACTCCAGAGGAAAATAGTCCCTCGAACAAGGTCAGAAAACAGTCGCAGCTGTTGCAGAGGCCCAGCTATGTCGCCATGACGACGGAGTGGCCGAGGAGTGGACAAAGAAGACTGGAGACTCTGACACGAGAGCACTGTGAGCCCTTGGCGGTACTCCTCAATCCTGCAACCAAATCGGAGCAAGTCTCCATCGTGAATGCACTCAGTGTGCCTGAGAACCCTTGCAAAGAGCTCTATTGCCCTAACAGGAGTGTCAGGGAAGATGCCGGTCCCACACATGTCAACTGAGCTAACAGGCGGGAGACAAAAGTCTTGAAACATATTATACATATATATATATATATATGTATATACATATATATATATATATATATAGGTACATGTACACACGTACGTCACAAAGATATTGTGTATGTAGTATTAGACACCCATATGCGTTACCATGTTAAGAACTCCAAGGCACCATCCTGTACAGCGACCGACAGCAGCCCGGACTATTTTGGAGACCCGAGCTCGCCCAAGGGGCTGCTGAAAGGGGGGCTCAGTAGGAAGTAGCGGTCCTTGTGAAGGGGTTTAGGGTCTAGGGGTTTAGGGGTTCAGGGTTTAGGGGTTTAGGGTGTAGGGTTTAAGGTTGAGCGCATTCCTTGTCAGAGTCGGTTAGCCTGTTCGTAGACGCTCATGTTCCTGATTCATCACCGCACCGCATGATGTGTTGTAGGGTTGGGGACCCCTCAGCCCAAAACCGCGCACCCCAAACCTCGTAAGGGAGGGTGGGAACAGTTACATAGGCATTGCTATTCATTGTTTAAACTTATTATATTAAAAAATACCCCAGCCCTGGTCTGGTACTTAAGGCCCCCCCCACCTTGGAGTTGTTTCCATTGCATACTGCACGGGTTTTGCAGCGCTGCCGGGGTTTTTGCCCGGATTTGGGTTGGTGTGTATGTATGTGTGTGTGTGTGCGCAAAGCCACGAAGCTGCAGCTCGTTCTAGCATCCAGTATCAGGGTCGTAAAAGGAGGGGTTTGGGGTGTCAAGCTTGAGGCGGCCGGGTTTATTTACGTTCGAGACTTGGGGATGTTGGGCTTTGGAGGTTGAGTTCCCAGACCCCCGGGAGGATCCAAAAAGTAGATCATTTAATGGGGGTTCCAAAAAAGGACCGTTAGTAGTATAGGGCCCCAAATTAGGGGATCTACTTTCTAGATACTCCCGAGGGTCTGGGTTTCGGCTTTCGAAATTTATGGCCATGGCAGCTACTAAGGCGCCGACGATACGGCACCACCATCGTAAAAGCTCTTGACCCTTGTCATGATGTGCTTTTTCGCTCATCTTCCTTGAAGGATCAGGGAGTCAAGGGATTCATGACCATAAGGGATCCTAGAGGCCCTTGACGGTTGATTTGTCTTTGGCTATCTGGGGTTCCGGGTTCAGGGTCTCGGTTTTTCGAGCGACGGTGTTGCGCTCCGTAGCAATTAAAACTGCATATAGGAGGACACAAGGCACCCGCATGGTTTGGGGGGCAAGCCCTAGATGTGACGAAAGAGAAGAGCCTTTGGGGATAGAGCACATCCGCATGTCGCTTGAGCCCACACGTTAAGATGTGGAGTTCGCATGCTGAGCCCCTTGCATTGGGAGCACAAATTCAACGAAAATGGATTTCGATTGCATTGTCTCTGGGTGTCCACAGATCCCAGTCGGCATAATTCACCAAAAGGTAATCCAGGTACACATCTCCTAACGTTTAGCCTGCCCTAAGCCCCTAAACCCGTAAACTCTAAACGCTACCCCCCCTAAACCCGTAAACTCTAAACGCTACCCATGGCTTTGGGCATAGTATAGGGGCCTCAATAATTTCCGATACTGTTTTTTTTGGGGGGGTTCTTTTCTTTATTATGCTTACCCATAGGCCCCAAAGTAGTTCCTTTTTGGGATTACCTTTTAGGATTCTCAATATGACCCTCAAATAAAGGAACTACTTTGGGGCCTTAGGGTAAGGCTCCAATAGTGCTTGCGGGAGGGCTTGGGATTTCGAGGCCAGGGTGCGGGATCCGAACTTACACCGGGGCTTTGGGCTCGGTTTTCACAATTAGGGTCCTTTTAGAAGGGTGTTGTACTATTTTGGGATCCGAAAAAGGGCCCTAATGTCAAGAACTAGCCACGTACGATTTTGATTTTACTACGAACTTTGAACCGTGTTCAGGGTCTCCATTGCAGTTCCCTTTGTCGCATAGCCACTTCTCCTACACCATAAAGTGGGTTATCCAGAGAAGTAGCTAGCATGGAGACAATAATACTTGGCGCTCTTCTGGTTGGCTCTTTAGAATTTAACTTTATGGGTTTTTAAATGAACTACAATAAGTTGGCTAAAAGTTTGACTTTTAGGAGGGGTTCAGAAGTCAGCCAAGAATAGGTAGAGCAGCTACAGCTTATGGCCAGGGTGGAGGGTTTATTTGACCCTTTACTCCCCGTAAAGGAATCCTTATGCTACCGTTTCTGGAATCCTTAAAGGAGGCTACTTGATTACATGGACCTTCATCGTTTAGGGTGTCACTCTGCAGAGCTCAGGAGCTCATGGACAAGAAGTTGAACAAGATCTGGGGCTGCTCACCGAGGATGTGGGCTTTGGGGTGATCTTTTAGGATTTAGGGTTTAATGTAGGGTTTAGGGTTGCAATAGGGTTCAGGGCTTTGGGATCAGTTCAGGATGTATATAATAGATGTATGTGCTGCAGATATGTTGGCATGCCGATGCACCATCCAACATCCCATCTACCCGGTGGGCTTAAGTTATCAATCCTTGTATATGACAGCATATGTAACATGCGCTGATGTCAGATGTGTTCTCTGTGTTTTTCAACTCTTCTGTAAACAGTGTCGTCCACAGTCTGCGCATGCCACGACACCGAATGGTCAGCGCGCCGGCGTCCATGCTTGCCAGGCATAAACAGGGTTGGGGACACGTGCATTACGGTACAGTTATCATGCCAGCACACGTGCTGTACGGAAGTATGTATACCTGCTGAAGCCCCCTTGACCCAAAAGCGGAATTCCCAAGTAAACCCTCGACTCAAAGCCCCGAAACCCGAAGCCTTAAACCCTGTCTATGTTGTTATCCAACCAAAATCGGCATGAAGCCTCTTAGGCTACATCGATGGAGCCTACTTTCGAGCGACCTGGCTGTGGAAATTGGATCCCGGCCGAGGTGAGGTCTTTTCTCAGGATCTAGGACGGTCTAGGCTTCAGAGGTCTTAGTGTTTAGGGTTCGAGGTTAGATCCGAACATCCGCCTGGAACCTGACATCATCATGGTACAGAGGTCTCCCCGCCTCCATCCCTGCTCCGGCTCCCGGCAACAAGACTTTTGGTTCAGGCTTTTCCGGCTCCAGCATGCCCATGCCCTTACAATATACAGTGCTAGAACGCCCCCTTCGTGTGGTTTTTGTATGGCAGTAGGCCCCCAGACCCTAGTCTCATCAAGAAACCCCTCAAGTATTGCTGCTTGTATGTTTTGAGCAACGCGTCAGACCTTCGTAAGCCCTACATCATACAACTTACATCCTGAACCATAAAACCCTCAAGCCTACGATGTCTGGTGCTTTAGAGGTTTAGGCTTTGGTCCAGTTTGGGCTTAGGGGCTCATGCATCGGACTCTACGTAGGATGAGCTGGCTGGGACTTTTGGCCTCGGGTTGGGGGGGGGGTAGGGCTTGACACCCAAAGCAGGGGTTCTCAGACATGGTAAACTCTCCATCTCAACTTTAGGATTGAGGATGTGTTAGGGGAGGTCGAACCCGTACTCTCGAAGGAACAAGGGACTTGGTAAGCAATAGTGCCAGCTTCCAGTGTGAAGGATCTATTGCCCGAGCACGGAGTAGGAAAGGACGGAACGGGTCACTATACCAGTCTTATGCTTGCGGTGTCTATATATGGGTACCGAAACATTGGTTGCCGATAGCATCCCTTGCCTGCCCTGCTCCCTTGGCATGGCGGCCAAGCAGAAGCAGACTCTTAAACGTCCGGCGGCCAAAAGGACCGTTGCAGCTGCCTCAGCTCCACCTGCCAAGATCCAGACCACAGCCAGTGCTTTCAAGCGGCCGGCTGCTGTCGTCTGACGACCGGCGGCCTCAGCCCCACGCACCCGGCTGCGACCTCTGGCCTTTGCTGACGTCATCCAGATCATGAGCTCAGAATGGGCAAAAGACTCGAGGCGCTTCTGGAGAAAGGCCTCTGCATGCCGAAGGCTGCTGAAAAGATGCCATTGTGCTGGATTTTCAATGCAGCCCCCATTCTTGAGATACATCACCCAGAAGGCTTCTGCGTCCTGCTGTCGTATTGGTTGCCGTGCATGCGGCCATGCACATCGACTGACGCTGTCGAACTTGCAGAAACCAATTGCATTGTGTATCGAACGATCTGGAGATCACACTTCCTGTTCGCTACCAATGAAGAAGCTGAATGGGTATCGTGTGTTGACTAGTCGCGTTTTCTCGCTCTTGCGTTGTCTCTGCAGCTCTGGTCCGTCTTGCTCCTGCGGATCCTTCATTGATCCCGAGTACGTCTTCCGCGGTGAGTTGGACTCCTGGCGACGCAGAGACCTCGCGCTGTTAGGTGTCAAAATTGTGGACCCTTTTTGGGTACCCGAAATAATGGGTGCCGCATTATATTAAGGACTCAAAAAGGGGCCCCATTTTGACAACCACTCATATGCATTAGGGGTTTCAGTTCTTGGTGCAGTTGTTATTGTTGGGAGTTCTGGCTCGTGTGTCGCTTTGCTGCCAGCCTTGCACGTCGTTCTCTCGCTCCCTGCTGCTACAGTCACCCGGGCGAATGTCATCCTGATAGGGTTTAGGGGTTTAGAGTTTAGGCTTTACATCCATTAAAGGGTCGTCCTTGGGTGGGTCGTCCTTGGGTTTATAGTGCCTTCGGTCTAAGATGCTGCGATTTGGTGATCAGGGCACGGTGCAGCCGAATCCCATAATTTGCAGCTCACGGCCAGGAATCGTGACCTAAGCGCTTACACTACCAAAAATCGCTTGAGCCTGTCGGGCTTGAGCCCTCCAGAGTCCTAGCACGCATGAGCCGAGACACTCCTCCGGCCCCCGAAGCAAGCCGCAAACCCCAAGCGCCGCTAGAAGCTAAAAGACTAGAGTACACTGTCTGAGGAAGTTTCTCGCACCTGCGAGATGTACAGCAAGCACGAGGACTGTGCCTTATCAGTGCCCAATGTTAGGGCATTGGGATGGGTCCGTATCAAGAGTGATAGTAACGGGTTGCTCTAAGTCGTGGTCACTTTGAAAGTGTTTGTTTGAGTAAACTCGGCGACAAGTAGCACCATAGAGAGGGCATTGCAAGGCGTTCGGAACTAATGCTGGGTCAAGGTTAGGTTAACGTGTAAAGCTTCCCGTCTGTTTGAGGCTTACGGCTAAAACTAGGCAATGCTTTTGTGGCGGTCTGCAGGGTATCGACAAGCTGTCATGTGGGATTCATACGGTATTCAACGAGGTTCCGCAGAGGTCTCGATTGTGTGGTCAAGAACTATACAGCATTCCGATCTTGTTCTTGCCAGCTTTTCGTTGAGGCTTCCTTTGCTGGGTTTAGCTTCTAGAGTTTAGGGTGCAGGGGTTTCTTAAGAGTTTGTTCTTAGGTTTCCGTTGCAGTGTGTCTTTGCTTGGTTCATCGGGTGACTTGGTGTGCGTGTGTGATAGACTTTCTCAGTCTGTGTAAGATAGCGGCATGTATGCTCAGAAACTTCTGTAGTCCAGCTATTTACAAGGCCATGTATGAACCAAATCTACGGCTTCCTCGCAGCCGCACTTGTAAAGCCCGGCAACTTCCTCCAAGTCCGATGTGGGCTTTCGGGGTTTTCGCCGGGAAAGCCGGGCGGTGTTGTAATTGCAGTACAGGGGTGCCATTACAGCAACTGTAAGCTGGTGAACAGTATGTGCCCAAAAACTATGTGACGTATAGTAACAAGCCGCTCAAGACTGGGAGTGCTAACTCATTTCCGATTTCCTGTGCGTAGAGCCATAGATACCATGTACAAACCTGTCACAAAGCTCTTGAGCCCAAGTTTCATCCCAACTGGTTTGGCCCTACTTAGTTCAAACCGGTGAACACAAACTAAAGCCAACTTGGTAGCTTGACCCTCCATCGCAAAGACAAATACGTTTTTTTTCAAACCCTGAGCCCTAAACCGTGACCGCAGTCAGAGCGCCACAGGGAATTCCAGTGTCATCGGTTTTGGTAAGAAGGCTTATAGCTAATCTTGCTACACACAGACTAACATTCCCAGAACCATACTATATACTCTATCCGCGTTTAACCATTATTCAACAAGGGATTTTTTGGGGCTTGTTAACGCCGTATACACCCTATGACAGACGCTAAACCCAACCCCAACCCATCGTCTCCCGTGTAGTTCCTGTTTTGGTTAGCCAACTTTATGGTCAGGATCCTGTAATATAGATTTTGGTTGACAAAAGAAAGGAACTGCCAGGGAGACTATAGGAAAAGTACGGTTTTTTTTGCGGAGGACAGTGCGCGTGATCCGCAGCGTGGCTACGGCGCCGCAGATCTGATGAACGTCACTGGAGCTCCTCGGCGATCTTTTACAGGATCCCTCAAAGGACATATTTGGAGGAACCCCCCATATAGATCCCTCCAAGGAGCCCTTAAAGGTACCCTATAGGTCCCTCAAAGGAGCCCTTCAAGGAGCCCCTTTAGATCCCTTAAAGGAACCCTTAAAGGAACCCCGATACATCTTTTAAGAGTTTAGGGGTTTAAGGTTTAGGGATTAGGGTTTCATCGAGGGTGCTTGTTGATGTCTTGTTTCAGGCATCAGGGTTCCTCTGAGGGTTCCTGTCAGAGTTCCTTCAAGGATTCCTTCAAGGGGTACAGTTGGAGTTTGGGGTTCAAGGTTTAGAGTGTACAGTACAGGTGAGGGTTCTGAGTTCAGGATATGGGGTTGGGGTGTACGAGTTTCGTGTTTACACTGAGCCTTTGATCCTCCTGAAAGCCATATTCCTGCTTGACAAGTTATCTGTAGAGTGGGGCAGCAACTTCTTGTAGCATTAGCACATAATGGCGCCATTGAGGCCTTATTCAGGATTGGTTTTACGGTGGTGAGTGGTGATTCTTCGTGTTTATAAGGATGCTTTAGACTTTACTCACTATGCTAACTTCTTTGGGGCCACATGTTGCTTTTTCAGGACCTTCTATAGTTTCTCGAAGGCATGAACCGGAAAGTCGAAAAGGCTCCAGGGTGTGGGGTACCTTCCCAAAGGCTCCGAAGTACCTCCATAGTAGAATGTAGGGTTTCTATATTAGGAATTACTGCTATGATTTGGGGAAGCATCCCCTATAGCAGTACTTTGGACCCTTTAGGCTTACTATCAACTGTGGCAGTCAATCTACTGAACACTAACGTCCAACATGTCTACAGCAGGTTTTCAACCAGGCTGATCACGTGACAGTGCCAGGCAGACACTGCATGTTGGGGTTGTTGCCAACACGGCAGTGTGCTTGAGATTAGAGTTTGCTATCATATTGAAGCCTTTTGAGAGGTTCGTTGTAGTGTGTTTTTTGGTTTGCGCTGTGGCTTCTCTTACAGAGCTCTCCAACAAGTTGTCTGTTGACATTCCAAAGGGAATGGAGTTAAATGGTGTTGAGATGCTGTTTGATAACATGTTTGAACGCTTAGACCCCTCTTGTTGGCGATTGGCAGCTTCTCCTGTTTTAGTCCTTGGGTCTGTTTGGAGTCTTGTGCTTCAAGTTCACGGGATGTAGGTGGGCCACGGGTAAAGAGCTCAAGCAATTTTGCGTACTGGTAATGCCAATGACGGTACTTACAGCCGTGCATGCTTTTTCACTGCCCATGACCCCCCTGATCCTTCAAGCAGTCTATGCCAAGGTCACCGATCCGAACAAAGTTCGTGACATGGTTGCAAAGGTGCACAATGGCAGGGGGTGCCTTCTGATCTAAGGATCAAGGTTGACACCTAAACCTCAGAAGGGGCCCCCTTCCTGTAATAGTGGTATAATAGGAATATAATAGGGCCATAATATAATCCTTATAGTCACTATTACGGGGTGGGGGACCCTTCTAACCTAAACCCTAAAGGTCCGGGCTTGAGGGTTTATAAGAGACTCAGGGCTGCGGATTGACGATCCAGAAGGGCAATGGTGTTTGAACTGTGACCTCCCCACCCTGCCTCCTTGCTTGGGGGGTCGGGGGACTTAGTAAGTAGTTAGTAAGTAGACTTACAAGTACCCTAAAAGGGACCCTAATTGGGGTTATGGTACTTATAAGTCCCTAAAATAACCAGCTACTAAGTCCCCCGACCCTCCAAGTGCCTCTTTGTCCCCTTAAATACCCCCGATATAAGCCTATATACTGCTCTCCAAAACCTTGTAGAACCACCGTATATAGTAAGGTTTCTTACAGGATCCGATAACCGTTGTAGGACTCCTCCAAGGAGGCTGAAACTAAACCCCTAAACAAGCACAAAAAAACACATGATAGAGCCCAGGCCAAACAAGGCCTGATATCGGGCCATGGCCCAAATCACATCCGACCAAGTGTCTGCCGAATTCTGCAAATCATGCTCTTCACCATCAGGGTTCAGACTTTTGTGGTAGTCTGTCAGGATTTTACGGTGTTGTGTGGGGTTTGGGGCTTATGTGGCCTTCAAAACTTGATCTTCGTTTATCCTGTTTGCCGAGGGTCCGCTTAAACTCGCTAAACTCGATATGCAGAGGGGACTGACGCACCGACCAGTATCATTTTCGAACACTTTCAAATCTCTCAGAGTTGCTGATGAGAAAAGGTTTTGGCTTTAGGGGCTTGGCGGGTTCGGCGGTCAGTCCTCGGCTGCGGTGGGAGCTTTTGTCGGCTCAAGCTGAGGCAACCCGTTTATGCACAAGATGCTGGTGTCGGTGATCAACTTTGTGACGCTTTGCCCGCATGGACTTGGGACTGGACACCTCGAGACTTCTTTAGTTTAGCCCCCCTGCAAATCTACTCTAAGGGGTTTTTCATCCCAAAGAAACAGCGAAAATTACATTTTTTGCTAGGTTTCTAAGTTCAGTATAGCTACTACAAAATCCCCAAGGCCCAGACCCTAAACCCTAAACCCACGGCCCCCTTAAAGCCTTTCCGGGCTTGGTGGAAGATTTCCAGTTGATCAAGGAGAGAAATGCGCATCTTTTTTCGAACCAATTTTTTTCGGGGCAGAGGGCATGTCCAGTCTTCGGTGCTGTAGGTATTTTGTTGTCGTTGGTAGTTGCCATTATTTCTGATTCAGCTTGTTAAAGGATACATCCTTCAGTTGTGTAAATTTGTGTTTGGAGCTTCTGTCGCTGTGCGTTTCGAGATAGGCCGCGGCCGTTAACTTTATTCTCACTTGGGCTTTGCGCTGGTCTGCAGGATCTATATAGATAGGAAGGGATTGTGGACAGAGAGATAGATGGATAGAACTACACATACTGTTACATACATAGATAGATAGCGAGATAGATAGATAGATAGAGATATAGATATAGACTCAGATAAAGGTATAGATCCAGTTCAGTCTCAGCACCCTCCGTTGCACAGCCGCAAGTCTATACTCTTTGGGCGCAGGGACCCTTTCGGCTGTTGCACCAGCGATCGTACAACTTATCGACTGGAAGCTTGAAGGGTACTTCCTGGGTAGTGCCCCTACTCCGAAACAGTTGGATACCATTTCATAATCAAATAGGTATAGCCCTTATTATGACTCTTTTTTGTGGGACTGTTACAGGGTGGGGCCAGTTACCGTGGTACTTCTGTCTACTGTTGCCAGCAAGGCACCTGCATTTCACGTGTTCCTTTCTTCTTTAAGGTTCTCGTAACAGACTGCAATATTCCTGAACATTAACAAGGAATATACCTTAAATTATAGTAGGATCTCGAATCTGATTTCAGGTATATTCCTTAATTAAGGGATATTGGAGTCTCTGTGTTCCGGTGGTGCTCTGGAAATTGTCTGAGGTACATTTGGCCCAAAGTATACACTATTGGGGTACATGGACCCTTATACCCTATACCCTATAGAACCCTTTAAGGGAACCCTTAAAGGAAACCCTCTTTGGGCACATGGACCCTTAGGGAATTGTCAGGAGACTCTTCTCCGAGCTGGCATCGAGAGAAGCAGAGACAAAGGCACGTGGCAGTTCGAGATTTAGGGCTTGGGTTTGGGGCTTTAGGGTTTAGGGGTTTGGGTGGTTTAGGGGTCTAGGATAGTCTAGGGTTTAGGGTTGGGGGGATTAGGGTTTGGGGGGTACGGGGGGTACGGGGGGTACGGGGGGTAAGGGTCGGGATTTGGGGTTTGGGTTTGGGCGGTCCAAGGGATACGGTTCTAGGGCTAGGGTTTAGGCATCGATGCAACTGATGTCAGGGGAATGGGATTAGTTGGGAGTTGGCTTCAGCTCTATACCATCCTCTGAAACCTAGCCCTAAGGGTCCAAGCGGCCCAATCATTAGGTACTCGGCCTTAGGATAGTAGTTATGTAGGTTTGGAATTCGGAGAGTATACGAGTTTGGGGTACTTGGACCCTTGGGGTAAACGCCCTAAGCCTTATGAACCCTAAACCCGGCAGGCGTGGGTTGAGGTCTCACATGGGGTACGGCCCCCACTCAGTAATGGTTGAATAGGATTCAAAATATAGATATATTGGGACCTTAATCGTAGTCCTGTTATAGGCTCTTTCTGTATGGGGGCAGTACCTAAGTCTCACAGCATTCTGACCGGCTACACGGCCTTGGGGCGACGACTATTCAGGGCTTCACGGTATTAGGGTTTAGGTTTCGAGGTGTTAGAGGGTGTAAGGGTGTCAGCGTTTTGGGTTTAGGTTTTTTTTTTCAGGGTTTAGCGTTTAGCGCACGGTCTGGTGCCGCTTGCTCATGCCTAAATTGCCTAAAACGATTTGGAGGGTTGGACCACCCACCTTCTATAGCCCGGGCAAGCGTTGCGTTCGCGCTGCACTCATGGTTGTTTGATCCCTGTAGACCATGAGTGTAGCTTAGCCGGGGCCCCCACCGGTCACCTTGTAATAGTGGTAGAATAGGTATATATTCGGGCTCAATACCCTTATAGTCACTATTACATAGTGTAGTGTAGCTCTATGGTCCTTTCCGGCACTTACGGCAGCATCTAAAGACCCTAAGCCTAGATCCGGCTTCAGGCACGGTTCAGAGTACGGTGGTGTAGAGTTTCCTTTTCAAAGCTCAGAGCCCTGTATGGTTGAGGATTTTTGAAGGCTTGTCGAAACCCTGCCAGTGACACGTGGCTGATGGTGGCTGTAGCAAGCTCTGATGACAACCGTACACAAACACCACATACAGGCCTCGTGAAACACCCCCCCGTTGCCTTCAACAACCGCCTGCCTGTCTCGTGCAGGAGACGTCGAACCTTTGCACCCAGGTGTCGCAGGTGTTCAATGCCGCCAAGCTGCAGTCGAACTAATGGGGCTTAGTGAACGTCTGTGGGCGTATCCCCGACATATTCGTCTGCGCCAACATGGGTTTTGGAACTTTTTGTAGTCTTACAGCCGTCAACATGCAACTTGTCGCCATGCGGAGCACATGCGCTGTTTGGTGCATTCTGCAAATGGTTCAGTGATTTATCATGATGTCATGTGTGTGTGTGTGTGTGTGTGTGTGTCCGCTCTGACGATGCCATAGTAGGTCCGGGTTCCCTTATCTAACAAAAAAACGAATGCCCGTGGCCGTAGTCTTCTTGATGCAACCTCCTGTCAAGCAGCTAAACCCAGAGATCCCAATCCCCCTCAATTAAGGAATATACCTTGAATCATAATATTGAGGCCTGTATAATTTAAGGTATACTCCTTGATTAAGTGGCCCTTGGGTTCTCTGGGAAGGGATGCAGCTTCGCTTGGTGTCTGCGGGAAGAACTCTGCAGAAGCCTTTGCTTTGAGTCTATATGGGCGGTAAACAAACATTACATGGGATCTATAGGGTTCCTTTAAGGGGTCTATAGGGTTTAGGGTTTAGGGGTTCCTTACTTATAAAGGGATCTGTATGGGATCTATAGGGGTGGTTGTCAAAATTATGGTCCCTTCTGGGTACCCCAAATAATTGGTGCCGTATTATAATAAGGACCCAAAGAGGGACCCTAATTTTGACGACCACCCATATATTGGATCCCATCTGCACTGCACTGTGACACCTAGCCTGACATACACTTATACGTACAACATGTGTGCGTGTGTGTACATATATATACAGATGTACATAAAGCTTTTGAATTATACGCAACTGTTTGTATCCAAGAGAATGGAGCCAATGCCGGGTGATGTCAGCAACAGGAATGCTGTTGAAGCATCGAACCGCGCATGAGAAAGCAGACATCACTATACACACACGCACATAGACAACATTGAGGGAAAAGCTGAGCAAGTTTACCCTTAAGCGCCCACCATACAAAACTTGAGCCCCAAAACCTATAAGTCTCCCGAGGCTTTAGGTATAAGGCAAAATCTGCTTTGTGAGTTTCCTGAGCCAAGCATCCAGAACAGAGCCTTCGAAAGGAGATGGGTCGCGAGAGTGTTCTCTTCAAGCTGCTTCAGGCGAAGTCGGCTTTAGCGTACCCCGGGGATCAAAATGGCCCATATAGGCCCCAAAGTAGTTCCTTTTTGGGTTTACCTTAGTAATAAGGCCTCAAAGTAGTTCCTTTTTGGGATTCATATATATAGAATCCTCTATTAGAGGATTCTATATATATATATATATATATATATGAATCCCAAAAAGGAACTACTATGAGGCCTTATAGTAGGGTAGCCCAAAAGCCTTAGACAGCATGGTCTCTGAGTTCTAGAGCCCGAGCCTACTGGGCGTAAGGAGTCCGTAGCTCGTAGTGAGCTTCGGCCTCATAGTCTAGGATGCCCAGTAGTACCCTTAGGGATCTATAAGGGTTCCTTAAAGGGATCTATAAGGGTTCCTTAAAGGGATCTATAAGGGTTCCTTAAAGGGATCTATAAGGGTTCCATAAAGGGTTTAGGGTTTCCGAGAATTAGGGGCTAGGATGCCCAGTAGTACCCTTATTCCCTTTTTGTAGTCCTAGGTTCCTTATAAAGTTACCCAATACCAAAAAGAGAGGCCTTTTTATTCTTAGGTTACTGGGTATCATAGTATCTAGGACCTACACCTTACTTGGAGGGTCGGGGGACGTAGTAACTGGCTATTTTAGGGATTTATAAGTACCATAAACACAATTAGGGTCCCTTTTAGGGTACTTATAAGTCTACTTACTAGTATAACCAGTAGTGGGTGGGAGCAGCAGGCAATCGCAGGCACTGGTTCATGATTGACCCCCAAAAGACCATCGTACGCATACCGTTGGCTTTGCAAGAACTCCCTAAGCCCTAAACCCTAAGGCTCTAAGGACTCATATTCTATGGCTTTTGGGCCCAAAGACCATACCATATAAGGCTTTGGAGCCATTTTGAGCCTTAGGGTAATAGGCCCCAAAACCTTATTCGAATTATTAGGGCCCTTGTATTAAGAAGTTCGTACTTCGCAGTGAGCTTCGGCTTCGTTCTTCGGTGGAATTTTTCGAGTCTGCTCCAACTTGCAGATGCCAGCAGTTTGGAATGTGAGAGGTTCCCAAAAACATCATAGAGTTGATGGACAGAATTCTGCATTACCCAGAAGAAGGAATATACCATAATTCCCATAGTTTAGGGTCCTTGGGGTAATGCAGGATTTAGTCCATCAACAGTAGGGATGGTCTTTTGGGACCTAATTCCATCATGGTAGTACCCTACATCCTAAAGCCCAAACCCTAGGCCCTAAACCCTACATAATGGTAATGTAGGAACTTGATTAAGAAACCTAATAAAGGCCCAAGGTTTCTTAATCAGGTTCCTACAATATTATGGTACCCTTATAGATACCTTATAGTAACCCTTATAGACCCCTTTTAAAGGAACCCTACTAAAGGCCCAAGGTTTCTTAATCAGGTACCTAGATTAGTACACATGGGGCTCTTCGAGCAGTGGAGTTCATTGGCTTTGGGGGCGTGGCTGGCTGGACATTAGGGTTACAGTAGAAGCCAGAAAGTTGGAATATCATTATCGCCCCCCCCCTTTAAGGTAAATTATAGGGGATCCTACCATTAATCCATATACAGTTCCTTTTATGGGTTTAGGGCTGTTTAAGTCTTTGTAGGGCTCCGTGTCATGCTTTCTTCATACAAGTCCTTAGATGCTCAAGGTATAGTCTATGGCTTCGGCTTAAGGCTCACCCTCTGGCTCTTCACGCTTTACAGCGGGGATCCCCCCCACCCGAGAGCACTCCAGGCCCCACCTATCCCAGAAGTGCTTGCAAGTATAGCAATTTTATAAATGAGGGTGTAATTTGCCGTCGATAAACAGAAAAAGTATATGTGTCCAGGCCATGACGCTTATATTCTGCACCAAGAGTCACATAAGTTCTCAGAGGTCCACCAAGGAACACCAATAGAAAGCTGCCCACGTCGTGCAATAGCTGTTTTTAGGGTTCAGGTCATTAAGGTTTAGGGCTGAGGGGCTTCAGGTGCTGTCTGTGTCCTTGGACATATTTAACCCTAAACCCTAAACCCACATATTTATAAGACCCGACCTGTCCGACATCAAAGACAAGTCATTGGAGTTTCGACTTCGGCGCAGGTTCCAAGCCCAGACGTCCAGGCTCGAAGTGACTGGGTATCGCAGGAATATGTATGCAGGTCAGGGTTCAGAGTTTAGGAAGTTAAGGTTTTTTTTGTAGACATTCATTAATCATTAGTTAGGGCTGTAAATGGGGCGTGGTTTACGGGTCTGAGAAAAGGGAGAGATTCGAGACCTGATTACTTGCCTCACGCCCACACCCGGTACCCAAGACTCCGACCCCAAACTGCACCCTGCACCCCGAACCCTTGTACGTATACCCGTGGCACACCAATGTTGTTTAGGGCCCAAGCTGCCCAAGCTCAAGTAGGGAGATAGCTAGATCGATAGATAGACAGAGGCATAGACAGATGGATTGCTCGATAGATGGCTCGTTACGGAGATAGGCAAAGAGGCAGAAACTCAGATGGATGGATTGAACGATAGGTGGATCGGTTGATACAGATAGGTGGATCAGCAGCTAGAGAGAGAGTTAGCTAGATAGACCGATGTATAGGTACCGGGATGGCTAGATCGATAGGTAGATAGATTGATAGATGGGAAGAACAGACAGATAGACCGATGGATAGATGAGTGGATGCATGGATACATGGATGGATGGATGGATGGATGGATGGATGGATGGATGGATGGATGTATGGATGGATGGATGGATGGATGGACGGATGGATGGATGAGGCCCTAAACCCTAAATCCTGAGCCCGAAACCCTAAGCCCTAAACCCTAAACCCGGAGCCTCAAGCATTCTGCCAGGAGGCGGTGATGAGCTGCCTGAAGTTTGCACAGTTGGCGGAGCTCGATGACGAGGAGGTGGCCGCTTTCGTCACTGTGGGTTCTGGTAGCTTCCCATAGCCCTGAGGCTCCAAACAGCCCCAAAGTAGGCACTATTTATGGACTGTAGACCCCAAAGTAGGTACTATTTGCAGACTTGCAGCCCTAGGGTAGGGGTTTCATAATGTCCCATAGCTTTGCAACTTGTTGTGTGTTTGGTTTTTGTTGGTGTGTGCTTTGTGGTCTAGGTCGTAAGATTTAGCTGCTTGACAGGGTTTCATGTGGTTTCACAAGATCTAGGATGCCCAGTAGTACCCTTATTCCCTTTTTGTAGTCCCAGGTTCCTTAGAAAGTTACCCAATACCAAAAAGAGAGGCCTTTTTATTCTTGGGTATCCTAGAGATTGCCACATGGGTCTCATACAACGGTTGCTGAGTGAAGTTACGAGTACGGGGCCGGTATGAGGTTTCGGTGGTACTTGGGGGGTCAGGGGACTTAGTACGTAGACTTAAAAGTACCCTAAAAGGGACCCTAATTGGGGTTATGGTACTTATAAGTCCTTAAAATAACTAGTTACTGTTACTAAGTCCCCCGACCCTCCAAGTAAGGTGTATCTAACTGACGTATTAAATGACGAGTTCTTTACGGAATTACACGATGCGTCTGGGGAAGGTCCTACACTGACCAACGATGCGTCGATTCTTTATGCTTTGAGTGAACCGCGCTTGTCCCGTGCAGTATGAGTAACTGAGAGTTTAAGTCTCATAAACTCGTCTAATACAGATGTCGGAATGAACGGTAACAGCGTATACCTGCAGTTCCAACCAATGTATACTGCAATACAAAACCAAACCTAATGTTTATTGCTCGACATCCCTGTTCAGGAATTACCTGCTATGTTTCAGCTGTGTATTCACCAATATGGACATCGCTGTATGTGGCGTTGGCGGTGGTTTTAGAATCGGCCCTGGCAGTGGTGGTACGAGCAGGCAGTAGTGGGTGGGAGCAGCAGGCAATCGCAGGCACTGGTTCATGATTGACCCCAAAAAGACCATCGTACGCATACCGTTGGCTTTGCAAGAACTCCCTAAGCCCTAAACCCTAGCCCTAAGGCTCTAAGGACTCATATTCTATGGCTTTTGGGCCCAAAGACCATACCATATACGGCTTTTGGGCCATTTTGAGCCTTAGGGTAAGGGGCCAAACCGTTGTAAGGTCCACGCCCTGAACCCATACCCGTGAACCCCAAGGCTAGAAACCCTGAGCCCTGAAACGCTGAGCCCTAAACTCCCACAGGGTCCTATGTACTGTTATCGGGGATACTTTAGAAGCTGCCCCCACCCTGTAATAGTGGCTATAAGGATTATATTAGGGCCCTATTATATTCCTATTATACCACTATTACAGGGTGGGGGCCCCTTCGAAGGGATACTTCCCTGGATCATAATAGTAATTCCTCATATAGAAACCCCACATTCTACTATATAGGTACATAGGACCCTTTGGGACTGCAAACCCTGCACCCATCGTAACCCTGAGCCCCGCTAAGGCCTTGACCCTAAGTCATTGAGTCATTCCCGGAACATACCTATCTTTTCCATTGTAGTTCCTTTTTTGGTTAACCAGTTGTATGGTTAGGATCCTATAACATGGATTTTGGTTAAACCAAAAAAGGAACTGCCATGGAGATTGCAGGTAGAAGCCTTACCCAAACCCTACACCCCTAAACCTTTAACCCCTGATCCAGGATTTTAGGAAGAGAGCTCCCCCAATAGCAGGATCCTGATTATTTATAAGGATCCCAGAAGTAAGGTACCCCGTATTTTCCGAAACTCCAAACCCTTCAAAGGAACCCTTATAGATCCTTTTAAAGGAACCCTTAAAGATCTCTTTAAAGGAACCCTAAACCCTAAACCGTGCAGGTCCAACAGCTTCTCCACATGCTTAACCCTGCCATGGTCGAGTCTGGGGCAGCCTGGCCCGGCAAGCAGGTTTGTTTTGGGGTTTAGGGTTCTGGGTTGAGGGGGTTTGGGGGTAAGTTTAGGGTTGAGGGGGTTTGGGGATTTGGGTTTTGGGGTTTTGGGGTTTTGGGTTGAGGGGGTTTGGGGCTTAGGGTTTTGGGTTGAGAGGGTTTGGGGTTTAGGGGGTTTGGGGTTTGGGGGTTTAGGGTTTAAGGTATAAGGTTTGGGATTGGGGTTTATGCTGGTTTTCGGGATGGGGATCTAGGGTCGGGAGTTTAAAGTTGGGGTTAGCTTTTGGGGTTCTCCGCCGCATACACATACACGGTTGCAGACCGCAGGACTAGGAGGCTGAGTTTCTACCTATAATCTCCATTGTAGTTCCTTTTCGGGGTTACCTTTTAGAATCCCTAATATATATATATATATATATATATATATTAATTGGTTAAACCAAAAAAAGGAACCACAATGGAGACCATAGGTAAGCGGAACCCAGGAAAGCACAAGAAGGTGGAGGGCACGGAGGCCCTAAGGCCGGCAGCGCAAGCAGTGCCTATAGTCTCCATTTGTGGTTCCTTTTTTGGTTAACCAATCCCTATGCCTCCAGGGACCTATTATGGGGTCCTTAAGGGCTTTAGGGCCCTAACTATGAGGTCCTTGGAGGGATAGGGAATTTCATGGTTAGGATCCTACAGTATAGATTTTGGTTAACCAAAAAGAGGCACTACTGTTGATGATATAAATCCTGCATTACCTCAAGGACCCTAAACTATGGGAAATATGGGATATTCCTTATTATGGGTCATGCAGGATTTATATCATCAACAGTACCATGGAGACTATAGGTGGTTCCCTTCGGAACGTCGGCAGGGGGTCGCAGTCGCAGGGCCCCGCAGCTCCTCGGGAAAAGTCAAACGCACCCCCGCGTGGCACCCCTTACAAAGCCTGTATATACAAAGAACTCCCCTGAATCCCAAAAGCCGTAAACTAAACCCCAATCCCTGAACCCTATAAACCCTAAACCCTGAACCCGAAACCCCTAAAGCCCTAAAGCCTCAATTATGGAACCCTTAAAGGAACCCTTAAAAACCCTGAACCTCCCAGGAATCCCCAAAACCCAGGAGCAGCTTCTGGGGGCAGTCCTTGGATGTTTGCTGCATGGCTCTGTTCTGGAGAGTTCTGCGGATTTGGGTTTAGGGGTTCAGGGGGTTGAGGGGTTTAGGGGTTTAGGGGTTAGGGTTTAGGAGTTTAGCCAGGGTTGAGAGGTTTAGGGTTTAGTTGTTTAGGGTTTGGGGGTTTAGGGGTTTGGGGTTTAGGGTTAGGGTGTTCTGACAGGTTCTGTGGATTTTGTGGGGGGCATTAGGGCTGCATGGGGCCTTAGGTCCAAGGGTAAAAGGAGGGACCCTTAATAAGGACCCCTAGGTATATACCCTTAATATAGCTATTATATACCCATTATATAGCCCATTATAGGGTAGGGGTCCCCATTAAGGGTCCCTCCTTTTCCCCTTTGATTCGGGGCTTTCTAAGGTTTTGTAATCGACTACAGGGTTTCCATGGGTTGCAGGGCTAGAAGAGTTATACGTCTGATGATAGAAATCCTGCATTACCTTAAGGACTCTAAACTATGGGTATTATGGTATACTCCTTACTATGGGTCATGCAGGATTTCTATCATCAACCGTAGCGTTTGCTTATGGAATCAAGGGGTTTGGGGTTCTGGGTTTGGGAAGCCTTGAGGGGCCCGGGCTTTAATTGGGGGTCGCAGAAGGTTAGATATCCACTCCAGGATGGTGCACACGATGAGGATACCCAGAGGCCCCATAGTAGTTCCTTTTGGGGATTACCTTATAGGACTCTATTTACGAGCCCCCAAAACGGAACTACTTTGGGGCATTTGGGTAGTTGCAGTCTCGAGTTTTTTGATATTTGGTTGCATGACTGCCCGGCGTGAGCGAGAGGAGAACTCCTTTATACACAGCTCCTGGTATTGTGGTGTGCTGCATACTTTGTGCGCATGTCATACTGTTTACGTGGATCCGGCGGACACCATCCCAAGGAAAGCCAGACTCACTTTAAATCGCTATAACCGCCACCGTTTTGCGAATCCTGCTGGTATTTCGGAGGAATCTTGAATCCCGCCATTCCGAATTCCATGGAGGGAAGCATCAGTGCAGCAGTCCTGGCATCCCACCTTTAGAAGCATAGTGGGCAGGTCGCTGTGCACCCTAAACGCGTAAACCTTAACCTGCAACCCCGAAAAGACATGAGGTGTGATGCTGAGGTTCTCTGCCCCCCTTCGGATTTTTTAGGACTTATCGAGGATACAGGGTTTCAGGCATGTTTCGAAACGCCGAAATGCCGGACTTTTTGATCACACCACGGAAAAGAAGACGAGTCCACTAGTGCCGATCACCGGCTGTCAAAAATAATAAGGCCTTGTAAGCCTTAGCCATCACCCAAAGGCCCCAAAGCAGTTCCTTTTTGGAGTTCATGTATAGAATCCTATAGGGTACTCCCAAAAAGGAACTACTTTGGGGCCTCTGACACCAATACACCCTAAAACGGATTCAGGTGTGGTTTCCTGACGAAGGATGGCGAGGCCGCATCAGTCGGTCGGTCGGGGGGTTCATGGCTTCCTCCAAACATCCCTAACCAAAGGCCCCAAAGTAGTTCCTTTTTGGGATTACCTTATCGGATTCTATATACGAACACCAAAAAGGAACTACTTTGGGGCCTTTGGGTAATGGCTAAGGCTTACAAGGGCTTATAATTTGGACAGGCTTCTGTAGGGTAATCCCAAAAAGGAACTACTATGGGGCCTATGGGTAAACCCTGATCCAGGACTTGGAACTGCAGGGTTTACCTGGACCCTGAGGGGATCCACTTTTCTAGGGTTCCTTATTGGTTATGATTTCCTTGTATTAATATAAGTCTTTAGAAAGTGTAGGTTTTATTATATGGTCCTGGTAGAGAATAGAGTTGAGATTTGGAATTCCAACCTTTACGCCCTAAATCCGAAACCGTGTTTCACGGAACTGCCTTCGTTCTTGGTCTCTTGAGTTGGCTCCATGCAGGGATCCTGAATGGACTAAAGCCTCCATCAGGTATTTTCCGAACTGGAAGAAGCCCTCCAACCTAAGCAACATGCAGGTCTAGAAACTCTAGAAGCCCTCAAGTCGCACCCTTGGGCACGAATGACGTGCACTTGAAGCCTAATGTAGGGGCCTAATTAATCATTCGAATAGGGTGTTGGATTAGGGGTCCCTTATTTTAGTTGTGGTATAATATGCCCCGAAACCCTACCCCTTATTATTAAGGCCCCTGCATTCTCCGAACTCGCAATGCCATCAACTAGGTACCGATGTGAGATAGACGTATTTTTCTTATATAGAGCCCGAATCGTGAACAGTTTCAGGGGACCCTTGCAGTTGACAGCTACGGTTGATGATCGAAATCCTGCATTACCCATAATACGGAATATACCATAATTCCCATGGTTTAGGGTCCTTAAGGTAATGCAGGATTTATATCATCAACCGTAGTTCAAGGGTTTAAGATTGCGGGTTCGGATGGTACGGCTTAGGGCTTTGGGAGTTGAGAGTGTTGTCACGGTTCGCAGAATCCCAGACCCCAATGCCAAACAATATACCCAAAGGCCCCAAAGTAGTTCCTTTGTGGTGTTCGTATATAGAATCCTATAAGGTAATCCCAAAAAGGCACCACTATGGGGCCTTTGGGTAAACTTCCCAGCTACCTAATGAAAAGAAGACCCACTCGGGACCCAGCCCTCGAACCTCGAGAACTGCGAAGCGTCAACGTCGCAAGACACCCCTGATGCTAAACCTTAGGGGTACGTAGAAATTTTAAGGCCTAGGGCCTAGGGTAATAACTATATCCCAAACGCGAATTCCTAAAACCTAAACCACAACCTTTTCCTGTGTGTCGCTTAAGAGGCTGCCGACAAGTTCCGCACAAATCACACCCGCAGCGTGCACCGGGCATGCTTCTAACTGGTGAGCTGCAACGGCTTGGGGTTCTTTGTGGCTCAACAAAGCCTGCATGTTCAGGATTCCTTGTATTAACCTTTCATTAATCGCCTCGCCAAGATTTTTTTAGAATAGTTGTACTAATGGCCAAGGTAATAGCAGTAATCATAGTATTGATACGAACAAAAAAGCAGCCGTTAGTTTCCCTAAGGCTCCATGTACCCATATAGTATATACTTAGGCCCTAAAGTACCTATCTAGGCACCCCTTTAAGGCTTAAGTATCTACTACAAAGGTACATGGAGCCTTTGGGTTTGAGGGGTTTGGAAATTTTCGATCTCAGCGTTGCTCTGCAGACTCATTAGAGAAGCTGCATTTTCCCTGGAGGCCACAAAGACTCTTCGAAAGGTGTCCACGAACCTTTACCGCTCTCCTCCCCGGAATTCCTATACTGGCTAGAGTGACATGAGCTGCACAAAACAGCAGATCGACCCGGTTATGAACGAAACGTTTGTGCATTCAAGGGATGGTTGATTTTCTGTCCCCATGCGAGGTCAGGTCTACCTCTAGTCCCCATTGTAGTTCCTTTTTTGTTAACTAAAGTCTATACTATAGAATCCTAACCATAAAATTGGTGAACCAAAAAAGGAACTACAATGGAGACTATATAGGAACGCTCAGATCGTCGTGCAAGCACGTTCCATAGGGCTGCTCGGGATGAGTATATACTCGGGGATTCGTGTGGAGATGCCACACACCCAGGGTCCGAATATTCAACATTCAAAAACTTCTCCTTAAGCCCAACCTACAATCCGGTACAATCCTACTGCAAAGTATTTAACTCGTTATTGGGTACTAACCTCAGGGCTGCACCTCATTTGCATTGTCGTTTGAAAGTGTCAAGGAGAGGCCATGAAGCACGAGTGGCTAAAGGAGCTCATGCTGGCACAACTATGCGTTTGTAAGCGATGCAGTTATGTGAGTGGTTGTCAACATGATGGTCCCTTTCTGGGTCCGTACTATAATGCCGCACCTATGCTTTAGGCTACCCATGTATGTAATGTGTGTATGTACGCACGTAGGTAGAGAGCTGGGTAGGCAAGTGCATGCATACGTTGGGCGGACTTGGCGCTGAGGCTGTGGAGTTCAGTAGATACGCTGCGAGTTCAAAGAGCTCGGGTGCTTTCGGATATTGAAACGAGGCAGCCAAAACGATAGACATCAACTACAATGGAGAGATTACACTCATGTCAAGAAATTAAACCTGCAGTCCACACCGCAACCCCCCAACTGCCGGGTGCCAGCAAATCCTCATGGCCGTAAACCCAACACCCCAAGCTATTATTTAGGATTTTGGGGCCGAGGCTTTACGGCCTGGGGGTTTGGGGTTTAGGGGCAGGAAAGCCAACAGCAAGTTGTGCCAGGTGATTCATCGCACCTTCGCCGTGTTGGCAGAGAATTCAGCACGCGACACTTTTGGAAACCCATCCGAGGAGGAGAGCAGTTGTCCGGAAGGGTCCTGCAATTTTGACTTGATGTACTTGAGTCTAGGATGATGGTTTTGCAGACCATTGCTTGAACTGTCTGTAGGACCCGAATCCTCAATCAGCCAAACACCCCGGCTTACACCTGGTATGCAGTCCATCATTTGGCCCAAGTACCTTCCTAAGCGAGATCCACGAAATGCTGTTTCACGCCCCCAGGATGTAAGATAGACCTTGCCCTGTATGCGTGTTCCAGAAAATGAGCTGGTCGTTGACTTCTGCCTATAGTATCCGTTCTAGTTCTGCAATTTTGGCTAACCAGATGCTGTGACATAGACATAGATATAGGTGGTCATCTTAAGTTCTCTTAAACCGAAAACAGGGAAGACACACAAAGGATTTAACTATAATGACGACCACAACTACCTGTAGCCCAGAAAGCCCAGGTTTCTCAAGGTTCCTCCTTTTGGGATCTTTACATCGGTCCTTAAGCAGGTAGTTCTTGAGGGCTACCGTTGGGGTTTAGGGCTAGGGCTTCTGTACATAACTCGGCAGGTAGTTTTTTTTTCTCGGGCTTCAGGTAGGTTTTAGGTTTATGTCATGCTTCTTTTACATAACTCCTTGGTAATTAGGTGTTTTAGGGCTACCGTGTAGGGTTTTGAGTCTTGGATCCCCAATGCCCAACCTTTTAACTTTTTGGGTTCTTGTCTTTTAGTAGGAATCGGAAAGTTTAACCTTTGATTTCTGTGGTTTATTGGGGTTGTAAGGAGTGCGCCCTAAAACCTGAACCCTAAACCGACCCAGGAGCAAAAGTTGACCTTGTCTGAGCAGTGCGTGGACGCCGCCAGCCTGGAATGTTCGTTTTCTAGGACCCAGAGTAAGCCCTTATTCCCTTTTTTAGGGTTCTGGTTCCCTCATTAAGCCCCTTTAAACCAAAAAGGGCACCCTTTTTATTCCTAGGTTACTCTTGGGTCTAGTTTTAGGGTTTAGGGTTTAGGGCTTCTCAAAGGATCCTAAGCACTTTAGAAGGGCTCCTCTACGTGCTCCTTTTGAAGGGTTAGTTTAAGGGCTCCTTCATGGGGATACGTCTCTAAACCGTAATAGCAGGTCCTTTAGCATACCCAAAGGCTCCATGCACCTTCATAGTAGATACTTAAGCCTTGAAGGGGTCCCTATATAGGTACTTTAAGTCCTAAGTATCTACTATGTGGGTACATGGAGCCTTAGGGATAGAGGTACTCAGACTCAGGACTCAGGACCCTTTGTGTTTTTTCCGGGATCGACCAGCTGTCTCTGAATTTCAGCTTGGCGTGAGGACCATCACACTTGGCGACCCATGCATCCAGTATCGTACTAGCATGCAGCAAAATGCTTTGAAGTTGGTCCACATCTTCCGGGGCATGCTTCGCCGTGACGAGACCTCATTTACTGCTTTGAGTCCATCCGCCCAACTCCATCAATCCTAACGGGCTTACGGTTTAGAATATAGA
The DNA here is from genome assembly GCA_905221615.1 of Symbiodinium sp. CCMP2592. Lineage (NCBI taxonomy): Eukaryota > Dinophyceae > Suessiales > Symbiodiniaceae > Symbiodinium > Symbiodinium sp. CCMP2592. Next base: position 111,635 of record CAJNDT010000124.1, on the reverse strand, counting down.
TAGAGTCGAATTACAGGATCTCATAAAGTTGGTTTACTCATAAAGGAACTCCGATGGGGACTATAGGTAACATGTACCCCGGAACCCGATTGAGGCCGCCATATCATAGAACCTCTAGTAACCTGTGTAGAAGCCCTCAAAGCAGCAGGTAGATGTCATCATTGATATGCCTTATGGTGAAAATTCTGCCGGTTAGGATCCTAGAATAAGAAACTCAGGTACTCAAGAAACGCGCTGCGATTAAGGGTGTAGGTAGAGGTAGATGTCATTATTCGGCTATGACCTTTGAGATGTGCGAACCTAACCCCCCTTAAACCCTAAACCCTAAAAGAGTTCCTGAAAGGATCCTAAAGGGTCGAGGCCTATTTTAGACGACTTGGGTTGTTTTGGGGATTTCGATAACGGTTCCTGAAAGGGTTCCTAAGGCGTTGAGGGTTTAAGGCTTTAAGGCTTGCAGGGTTTTAAGGCTTGCAGGGTTTTGGGCTCTGGAAAGGGTTCTTCAAGGGTTGAAGGTTTAAGGCTTTTAGGGCCCTGGGATAAATGAAACCTTTCTCTTAGCCTTACAACCTCACCCTCAGGTGCTGCGCACGGCCTCTTACCAGCCTCTGCTGCGACGACATCTGCGGGGTGAGGCGTTCGGGGGCTTCTCTTGCCTGGGACTTCTACTATGGGGGCCTAAATAACTACCAACACTATTTTGGGGATTCATTATATTTATATGTATACTATAGTGGGCCCCAAAGCCCTATTCTAATTATTAAGGCTCTTTTATCCCCACATCCTTACAGAACCCCGAGAGCATCTCACCCAAAGGGTCCAAAGTATCGTTGTGGGGGGATACTTCCCCAACTCATAATAGTAATTCCTAATATCGAAACCCTACATTCTACTATAAAGGTACTTCAGAGCCTTTGGGCCATAAAGGAGCCCTTTAAAGGGATGGACTGTAGCAAGGCCCGGCCTCTCCTCTTGCACTGCCCGCCTTCCGCCACGGCTGCCTTCCGTTTACTGCATGTTCTGATGTTTACCTTAAGGCCCCAAAGTCCTTCCTTTTTGGGGTTCGTATATAGAATCCTATAAGGTAATCCCAAAACGGAACTACTTTGGGGCCTATGGGTAATGTTGTTTATTTTGGGTACGGCTCCCACTCAGGAATAGTTGAATAACACCCATAACATAGATTTATAGGGACCTGAATAGTAGCCCTATATAGACTCTTACTGTATGGGTGCAGTGCCCAATGTTTAGGGCTTAGGGGCCTTAGGAGCCTTAGGAGTGCAGGGTTCAGGGTTTTTTGCTTCCTTTCATGGGTTATTCAGGTCCTAATATATCTATCTTATGAATACTACTAACTATTACTGAGTGGGGGCCGGGTACCTAGATAAAACCGCAGACAAGCTGAGCCTAAGCATAAAATCTCAACATCTTCAAGCCTGGGCCTGTGAACTCTAGCGCGGCATGAACCTGGGTTCTCGTTCATTCTGCCATGCAGCGGGTCAACGCGCAAATCGCCTGCTTTCCGTGTCATGGTCACTTATGTCAGTTCAGGTCGTCAACGAGAACCCAGTAGTTCATCCGAAGCGACAAGAGCCTAAACCCCAAGCCCTCCAAGCCCCGCTACGAGAATCGTAGCTTGCCTAGACCCTCCATCCACCCTCTATAAGACCCGAAATGCCCGTTATTTGGGACCAGATATCCCTATTTGAGTGCACACTTGGAGGTTCATGGGTAGTTAAAAGTGGAGTTATAAGTCCCCGATGATGGGTTATAATTATGGTTACCTTAAACCCACTTATATAACTATCCATGAACCTTAATGCAAGGAGGGTCCTGCTGACGATAGATCCCTGATAGAGCCCGTTTGAGGGTCCTTTTAAAGGAACCACAAATCCCTATTCAAACTACCAAGGCTCCTATACCATATAGTCCCCTTGTAGAACCCTTATGGTACCCCTTTAAGGAACCCTACAGTAAAACCCCATAAATTTGGAAACCGGATTAAGGCCAAATAGTGCTTGGACTCTCTAAAATTACATTACTCTTACGGATTGAGGCTATTGGGTTTCCAACTTGTGGGCTTCTACTGTATTCTTTAGGTAAGCCAATGGAGCGTCAACTCCTGTGGAGCAGGTTGCAAAGGACTTCGTCCGGATGCTGAAGGATGAGGAGCCAGTGGACTAAGCGGGCTCGCGGCTTTATAGGGCTTATAGGGTTTATGGGGTTTAGGGTTTTGGGTTTATAGGATTTAGGGTTTACGCGGTTTGGGGTTCAGGGTTTATTGGATTTGGGCGGGTTTGTGGGGAGATTGAAGTCAATAAAGTTTCAGATTTCATTGTCGCACTAGGGAGATGAAAGTCAAAAAGGCATTCAAACTCTGTTGGTAGTTAATTCGTCGGAAATTGGAGTCAGAAGACTGTCAAAATCCACTGCCCCCAAGCCCCCTAGACTCATACAGCTCATGAGAACTGACATTTGCCAAAAGGGCCTCTGCCTCAGGCTTACGGCCTGCAAAATTTCGACATTTGGGGGTTGTGGTAAATGGATGAGCAGGATTCTACAAAAAACAACCGGCTTTGGACAAACAAAACACAGGAACGAATCCGCAAGCTTTCCAGGTTTGCCGAGGAAGGGGCAAAACCAGGCTTATCTGCCCCCACCCCCGCCCCCTCCCCTCGCCCGAAAAAGAGCCCAAACCTTCCCTGCAGCCCTGGACCTTACCAGTCCAAGCCCTAGAGTCAAAGACAGTTAAGCCCAATAAGCCCTCACGACTCTACTGAGACAACTTATTGGTTGTAAACTCAACTTTTCAACTTTTGGGGGTCTTACGAGGTAGTCGATTCTGATTGTTTCACCTTTTTGCTTGGGTTTTGGGTCAGTGAGACAAAGGAGACGAAGGAATCCTGGTTCTGCCGCGACGTGCCCATAGAGCTGACTTGGACACCTGGCAAATCTGTGGATATCCATAAGGGTACCATAAGGGTTCCTTTAAGGCTTGCTTTGAAGGTTCTATAAAGCTTAAGGGTCCATGTGCCCAAATGGGAGTTTCCGAAAATGGGGGGACCCTAGACTAGTACCCTACATAGTAGGATCCTTATTATAAGGACCCCCAAATCAGGTACCCCTAATTGTCGGAAACTCCCAAATAGGGTTCCTGTGAGGATTCCTTTGAGGGTACCAAGAGAGGGGCTCCTTCAAGGAATCTATGGTGAACCCCAGAAAGTTGGAACATAGATTTAGGATGATTCATGCTGGGATTCCCTATACCTTACTCTAAGGGCATGAGGCTAATGATGTTCCAACTCTCCGGCTTCTACTGTATAGGGTTCAACACGGTTTTAGGGTCCATGTACCCAAATAGTATATATTTTTTGGGCCCAATGTACCTACATGGGGAGTACTTTAAAGCCAATGTATATACTGTTTGAGTACGTGGATCCTTAGGGTATAGAAGCAAGAAGAAGTATCATTGCTATTGTGTTCATAGTAGTGACGTACTCTGGCACCAAAGCTACTAGGAAGGAGCTCCTTTAAAGGCTACAGTGGATTTTTATGGTTACATTACATAGTCCCAAGATACGCTGATGAAAACCCTACAAAAAGCGTCATAAAACCCTCAAAGGGCTTAGGGTTCCGAGTTCCTCTCTGGATTCCGTTCAGGCGCTTAGGGTTCCTTCTTGTGTGTGTGTGTGTGTGTGTGTGTTTTTTGTTTTTTTTTTTTACAGGGCTTAGGGTTCCTTTTCAGGTCTAGGGAACCCTGAAAGAAGCCTCAGGTTACTCGTTTTGTGGTTGTGGCGGCTCGCGCAAGCCGGGAAATCGTAGGCAGATGCATTTTTGGGGGAGATCGGCAAGCCCAAACCCAACAAGAACCAGCGTTTAGTTGGCAGGGACTGGGGAAATTGTATGGTATAATTATGGCATCCCGTCAAACTTGACGGCCCTAAAACCGCTATACTGCCATTGCAGAAACCCTCAGCATAGCTCAGGACCGGTCGGCATTTGGACTTGCTCCTCTCCTGTCTGAACACGGCTGGGCATCCCGGAAGCCCTGACAGCACTGAATCCTCATGTGTAGGAGCTTAGGATGCATAGCAGTTCCTGGGAGTGTTTAGGTTTTCTATGGAGAGGTCCATTTTGATCTTTGGTTTATCGGCTTGGGGTGAAACAACATACTGTAGCGGTTTCAGGTTTGGGTTTTACGGGTGTAGTTGTGTTATGAGTGTGTTATGATTGAAACCCGAAGCAGGGTTCGTAGCTGAGTAGGTGTCGGTTTTGTGCGGCGGTGGGGTCTAGAACTCAGAATGCAAATATAGAAGCCGGATTCCCCTTACAGTCCCTGGATGTTTATGCTATAGAACACCCGGAAATCCGATTCTGGTCGTTCTGGCCTCCTGTATTACCACAATGACAAGATCATATCACATGGCCTGGGACACCCTGGGAACTGAACCCGTGGAATGAGGTTACTCCCGGAAGATCTAAACCCTCATATGGGTGGTTGTCAAAATTAGGGCCCCTTTTGGGCCACCCCTTGGGTGCCGTTCTGTATTAAGGACCCAAAAAGGGACCCTAATTTTGACAACCCTCATATATATATATATATATATATATATATATATATATATATGGCCGCGGAGCCGCCCTAAACCATAACACCTCAGACCCCACTCTTGCCAGGAAGACGACGTTTCAGTCCTGCGCACAAGACTTGTTTTTCCTCCAAGAAGCCCCGAAGAACCCGACTTTTAAGAGCCGATGATGACCCTAGACCCCTTGAAAGACCCTGTAGCCTGGCAAAGCCTACTTGCTAAGCCCATCACAATACGAACTGAATCCTCAACCCCAAACCCTATACCCTAAACTGTAGACCATAAATCCTGAACCCCGAACCCTGAACCCTAAACCCTGCACCCGAAACCCCAAACCCCCAAAACCCTGAACCTAAATCCCTAAACCCTGAACCCTAAACCCTGATCCCCTAAACCCCTAAGCCCTATGGATCCCTTAAAGGAGCCCTATAAACCCCTATAGAATCCCTTTCAAGGAGCCCTATAAACCCCTATAGATCCCTTTAAAGGAACCCCTACAAGCCCCACGCCTTTTTCCCAAGAGAAGTCGAGCCAGGCCTCGACTGTCTGCCTGCGCAACGACATGAAGCAGGTTCAGAGTCTTTAAGTTTTGGTCTCAAAGGCCTATAGGCTTTAGGGTTTGGGTTTAGGGCTTAAATGTATATATATATATATACATATATATATATATATACATATATATATATGTATATATAATATGTGTGTTTTATAGGGTTTAGGGTTTATAGGGTTCAGTTTCATTGCTTCTTGTTTCAAAGGCCTGTAGGGTTTAGGGGTTAGGGTTCAGAAGTATTGTTTTTGCTTACGGGGGGTTTGGGTTTAGGGTTGGGGATCCAGTCGCAAGTCGGAGTTATATTGGCCTATGGGGGCTTACTTCAAGGTTCTATCCCAGACCAGGAAGGCGTGTGTGGGGAGCTGAGGAGCTGTGTGGGGTCTAATTGGAGGGTCGGGGGACTTAGTAACTGGTTATTTTAGGGACTAAAAAGTACCACAACCCCAAAAAGGGTCCCTTTTAGGGTACTTATAAGTCTACTTACTAACTACTTACTAAGTCCCCCGACCCCCCAAGTACTTCTAGCACCATTTACGGGCAGTGCAGGGCTTAGAGTTAGACTGTAGACGATGTAGCGGTGCAGTGTCTGCGAGGGTGCACTGCAGCACAATGCCCTGAAGCTTCGCCCAACTCCTCAGTGACTGAACCGAGCCCCGCCCCCCAATTACCTTCCAAGTTCTGCAATTTACCCTAAACCGCACAGCCAGACACCTGCCCTCGGTACCTTGTCCGGAAGAAGTCTTCCGCCAGGCGTTTCGCGTCTTCCACCGGATTGCGAACGTCATGGCAGGTGCATATTTGGGCTTGCAGGGACGGTTCGTGGCTTCGGGTTATGAATTCTTCAGGCCTTCAGAAGATTTTGTAAAGTTCTTGGGTGTTTTATGGTGCCTTTGTGTTTTGAGTCAAGCTGGTGGGATAACCCTAAACTAAACCCTAAACCGTAAAGCCCTAAACCCTAAAGCCCTAAACCCTAAGACCTATAAACCCTAGACCCTGAAACCTATAAACCCTAAACCCTAAAGCTCTAAACCTCCAAACCCTAAAACCTAAACCCTAAACCCTAAACCCTAAAACCTATAAACCCTAAACCCTATCAACCTTAAACCCTAAACCCTAAAACCCTAAACCCTAAAGCCCCAGTCTTTAACTTCGGGTTTCCCGGTTTGCGACTTGCTTTTAGCATAGGGAGTGTGACGGTTGATGATATAGATCCTGCATTGCCTTAAGGACCCTAAACTATGGGAATTATGGTATATTCCTCAGTATGGGTAATGCAGGATTTCTATCATCAACCGGAGCACCTACAAACGTCTGGGTGTCCATGCCGGCTGGAAGCCCTGCAAACCTGTAAATCTGCGGTGGCCCTTACCCAGAGATCCCAATACCCCTTAATTAAGCAATATATTTCAAAGCATACTACTAATTAAGGCCCCGTTTATTTAAGGCATATTCCTTAATTGAGGGACATTGGAGTCTCTGGCTTTACAGCAAAGATGCCCCCAAAGCCTCGATGTCCTGCGCAAGGTGTCGGAGACCACACAGATCAAGCTCGAAACTTTGCTTGCAGAGAGACTTTGGGGGAGGGTGAAGGGGAGGGGTTGTAGTTACAATGAAAACCCTAAGGGTCCATGTACTTTGGGCCCAATGTACCCTTCACACGGACTACTTTAAGGCCAATGTGTATAAATATATGTATGTATGTATGTATGTATGTATGTATGTATGTATATGTATATATATATATATATATCATATGAGTGCATGGCCCTTATAATTGCCCTGTAAAGCCCAATAGAACCCTTAAAGGAACCCTATGTGGATACATGGACCCTTAGGACAATGAATAGGGTATTTGCCTTGCAAGGGGCATCTTGGGATTCGCCTTGGAGGGGTTGACTTCAAACCCTAAACCCCTAAGGTAAACGCCAGAAAGTTGGAATATGATTATCCTAACCCTTCTATGGTAAATTATAGGGTATCCTACCATGAAACCATATTCCAGCTTTCTGGAGTTCCCTGTAAACCCCTAACCCCGAAGCCCCTGAACCCCTACCTAGAACCCCCCCGACGACCTTCATTATTGTAGCCCCGAGTAACATCTTAATATGAAATATCAGAGCCCTTTAAAGGGTACTTGGGGGTCTAGGTAAACCCTAAATCTAAGTTGGGGTTTGGATCCAGGCATCGGCTTGGAACTCCAGCAGGTAGAGTTGGAGCACTGGGCGGTCAGTCAGGGCTTTCTGCAGACTGTGGCCATCCCCGGGCGACCAGTGTAGTGTGTTCCACATATCCTGGTTTTTTGTCTAGAATTAGCAGGTGGCCGTAAGCCCTGAAAGACCTATGTTACCTTTTTGATCCCTGTAGTACCCTATGGGGTGCCTTGAAGTGCGGCCATATCACTTCCGGAGCCCCCAAACGTCCCAGCTGAGAGGAAGTGCAGAGGCGCGTGCCGCAGAGGACACTTCCTGGCTTGCACTTTGTTGCGGTTTGGGGTTTCGTGGTTAGGGCTTAGGTAGTTTAGGGCTTAGGGGTTTAGGTGGTTAGGGTTTAGGGAGTTTAGGGCTTATAGGGCATAAGTTTAGGTTTAAGGTTTAGGGTACCGGCCTGGGACTCAGGGCAGGCGTGCGTTTCGACGGAAGACGCATGTTCAGCCCATATTTGGGACATGCCCGCTCTAGCAGCCTAGTACGTATACGGGCCTCTAGTTAGAATAGGGCTTCGGGGGACATTTTACTATAACTATGCATTACAAAGAGCCCCCCCAAACCCTGAAACCCTATTCTAAGGCCTCTACATGAGCATGTCAGGCTTGCTTTCACTATGCAGGCAGATGTCTTCATGGAGGTCTAGGGACCCTTTGGAGGGGGGTAGGGGGGAGGGGGGTAGAGGACTGGAAGTCCTTTTGTCCTTATTAAGGTATTAAGGCCCCCTACTTGGGGGGTCGGGGGACTTAGTAAGTAGTTAGTATATAAGTAGAGTTATAAGTACCCTAAAAGGGACCCTAATTGAGGTTATGGTACTTATAAGTCCCTAAAATAACCAGTTACTGAGTCCCCCGACCCTCCAAGTTTTGTCCTTATTATAGGTATTAAGGCCCCCTACCCCCCCCCCACCCCCCTTAGGGTCCTTATGATCTAAAGGATTCAGGGGGAAACCTGTTGGCTCGGGGTTGCTTCGGGGCCTCGAGTATGGGATTACACTGGGTTCAAGAGCCCTAGAGTGGAGCCCCTGAGTAACGATGAATACTTACATTCATTGTTTCTTAATCCTTATCATGACGCTTTTCCCAGCACAGGTTCGTCTTGTAACTACCCCTTGACATCCGAACCAGAGGGCGGCTGCATGGGGGGCCGGGGTGCATACGGAAGAGGAGACGGTGATGTGGAACGAGCAGCTGATGCGTCAGCAGGCCAACATTTCAACACTGAGTTTAGAGATACTCAGGGTCGGCTTTTTCAGCGTTTGTTAGCTATGCCGGTGCCCTAATTTGGCCTTCGGGATTCACAGGATTTGTGGTTTAGTGTACGATGTGCGTGCCTTTGATGGGTTGCATTAATTCCGTTGGTGGCTTGGTGTTAGCCGCGATGCAGTTGGTAACGGCGTGGATAGCTGATTCGGTTATGGCTTCCATTGATTTAATAACACTCCATACACCCTGAACCCTCAGCCCTAGGTGGGGTGGAAATTGGGGACGCCTGGCACTGTTATATATAAGCCTAAGATAAATACCAACATGGTTGCTGAGGGGTCCTGATGATAAGTGCACTGTAAATGAGCCCCAAGCCCTATTCTAACTATTCAGGCCCTTACTGGGAGGGTCGGGGAACTTAGTAAGTAGGTAGTAAGTGGACTTGTAAGTACCCTGAAAGGGACCCTAATTGAGGTTATGGTAGCCATAAGATACTAAAAATAAGCAGTTACTAAGTCCCCCGACCCTCCAAGTATATACATTAAGTGGCCGGGGCTCTGGCGAGGCAAACACCTTGGACGATCACGCCTACGAGGAGCCGTGACCCTAAGCTTGGTTAGAAGCCCAGGACCCCCCAAAAGAGCCGCCTCAATAGTGGGTACTTGGGGCCCTTCTGACCCATAATCATGGGTATTTATATATGTTAGAGAGTAGTCTAGGAAGAACCTCAAGTGCTAAACCTCAAAACATTGCAAAGCTCACACTAAAGCCCCAAGACTCAAAATACTAAACCCGAAACGCCTGACACCGTTGCAGTAGGATTCCTTCCTTCAGGATCCAGTGACCCATGTAGTAAAGACTTCCATGTACGGCCTTATTAACGGTTTTATGGACCCATGTCGGAACAACTTTGGGCCCAAAGATAGGACCGTAGAATTAGAAGGCTCTCGGGCGATTTGGATCTCTAGGGAGGTTTAGGGCTTCGGGTTTAGGTTCCACGAGCCCAGAGACTTCAAAACCCTTGAATTAAATAATATACTCTACACTATATTGGGAAGCTTAATAAGGTTTGAGGCAAGTTCTTTGGCCTGGGGGGTTTGGGAGTCTCTGCTGCGAAGGAGCCCGAATGACCTTCATCCATAGTCCGATTCATTCCTGCTCGCAGAGAGATCTATGGGACAGGCTTTTGGGTTGAGGGTTAAACCCTACGGGTCCATGTACCCAAATAATACATACTGTGGCCCCGAAGTACCTATATAGGGACAAATTACTGTAACGCCAATGCTTATGAGTACATTGACCCTTAGGGTAGGGTCCAGAGATTTGAGAGTCAAGGGTTCATGGTTTAGGCTCATAAGGTGGCTTGTTTGACATGGGCGCGGCAAGCGGCACAGGGCAACACTCGCAGGCTTGAGGTCTGAACCCAAAGCCACATTGGTCTCAAAGTAGTCCCTGTGTAGGTGCATTGGGGCCAAGGTAATTGTACCGTTATACGAAAGACTATCTGGGCACATGTACCTTGGAGTAAACCAAGCGTCAAACCCAAAATCCTGAAGGGGCCTCCATTTGACTTTCGTCTCTCTCTACGGCTCTGCTGGTTTGCTGAGAGCTGTTTAGGGTTTACCTATGTAATCTCCATTGTAGTTCCTTTTTTGGTTAACCGAAATCTCTATTGTAGGATCCTAGCCATAAAACTGGTTAACCAAAAAAGGAACTACAATGGAGACTTTTGGTAGGGTTCCCAACCCCGAAACCCTAAACCGTCTAGTTGTGAGCCGCCTGCTGTGGGCAGACAAAGGGATGTCAACACTGTAAAAGCCAATCGTTACAAAGTCCCAACAGTTCCTAGGTACTATTATAGGGATACTTCCCCACATCATAACAGTAATCCCGGACATTCATATCAAACCCTACTATAACCTACTATATCTAGGTACTGTAGGACCTTGTGGGGGAGTTCGAAGCCCCAAGCCGCGTGCAGGACCAGCTCCAGCAGCAATTGATCTTCTTCTCGTTCAGTGGGATCGAGCGCATGGCCACTTGCCTCAGAACGTTTAGGATTTGCAGCTTGGGGTCTAGGGTGTAGGGGTTTTGAACGGAAAGTGGATGGGCCTGGAGGGCTTCCAAGGAGGATTAGGATTGACGGTTGAGGCTGAGGGCAGCCGGGTTGATGCTCCTTGGCTTCGTAGTTCCACTGCTATCCTCGGCCGTTCGCAAGAATGGCCCTACACATGCCAAACAAAAAACCTTTCAGCTCGGCAGAATGTGTGGCAACGTTTCCTTAGACACACTTACTTTTTACGTACTTACAGCATTATCTACCCCAAACCCGATTCTGGCGCTTGCATCAAACTTTTAAACGCCTAGCCCTGCGACTTATCATTGAACCTTCTATTGCTCAGACGGGCCTTTGTGTAGTGTACAGTGGGTGGAGACCCAGAGACTCCAATATCCCTTAATTATGGAATATACCTTAAATTATAGTAGGATCCCTAGTAAGATTTAAGGTATATTCCTTAATTAAGGGATATTGGAGTCTCTGGGGACCTTACTCGAGCAGGGTTCAGGGCTTATGCTCGTAGGTGTCGGGTTGAAAGCTAATGTTTCATGGACGACGAGATCTGGTTCAGAGATTAGGGGTTTAGGATGGAATCCGTTGCAAAGTCAGTTGCTCACGGCATTTCCGCCATAGGCCCTAAATCCTGATCCTGTGTAAAGTTGCTCAGGTGCATTTCCTGGAGATGCCCCCGGAGGATTTGGGAAATTCTTTCCGAGGGTTTAGTCAGGGCTGTAGGGTTCAGGGCTTTAGGGTTTGAAGCCCTGGATTTGGGGGTTTAGGGCTCCGGCTTTTAGGGTTTAGCGTTGAGTGCTCAGGTGAAAAGGATCAGGGTTGTAGGGTGTGGGGCTTTGGGTTTCGAGGTTTACGGCCCCCGGCTTTCGAGCTTTATTAAGGCCTTCGGTGCTTTACCTAGTAGTAGAGCGGAACCTTTATCCTTTTTCGGGTAGTATAGTCCCTACGTTATCCCTATATATCCAAAAAGGCTAACCTTTAGTTCCCCATGATACCCGACAAGTAGGCTATTGTAGCACCCTAAATAGTAGGATCCTTAATATCTATATATATATATATATATCTCTCTCTCTCTCTCTCTCTCTCTCTCTCTCTCTCTCTCTTGCATATATAGTGCCTTTATAGTAAGTATCCCTTAAAGGAGCCCTAGTAAGCACCCTTATGGTACCCCTTAAAGGAACCCCAATTTGGAGGTTCATGGGTAGTTTAGGGCTCGGTTTTGGTGTGGTCGGGCTGTGGGTTCCAGGTTTTAGGGCTTCGGTCTGCGGAGTTTAATCAAAGGGGAAAAGGAGGGACCCTTAATGGGGACCCCTACCCTATAATGGGCTATATAAGGGATCTATAAGGGTTCTATAAAGGGTTTAGGGTTTCCGAAAATTAGAGGCTAGGATGCCCAGTAGTACCCTTATTCCCTTTTTGTAGTCCTAGGCTCCTTGTAAAGTTACCCAATACCAAAAAGAGAGGCCTGTTTATTCTTAGGTTACTGGGTATCCTAGTAAAGCTCGGGCGGCTGAGGGTTACAAACCTTAAGCTTCAGAGCTTAAACGTTGTTGTTGTGACCTTATGACCCTACTTTAGAGTCAATGACCCAGATCCCCGGGGAGGATCTAGAAAGTAGATCCCCTAATTTGGGGTCCTATACCACAACGGGTACTTTATAGGAACCCCCATTAAGGGATCTACTTTTTGGACCCTCCCGGGGGTCTGGGGACTTCTGGCCCCAACATCGATTCCGCGCTCCCCTCGGGGCGGGGCGTGGGGAAGGGGGGGGGTCTGCTGACGTGGCGACGCAGCACCAGATCTAGAGCTTGTTTATGCTTCTGTGTGGCCCTAAGAATCCATGTGCTCATATGTTTGTTGCACGGGACTTGAAGTCTATATATATATATATATATATATATGTATATGGAGGGAGGGCCAAAATATATATACTATTTGGGCACGTGGACCCTGATACCCTATAGAAGCCTCATGGTACCCTTACAACGGAACCTTGACAGTACCCATAGGCCCCATAGTAGTTCCTTTTTGGGATTACCTTAATTATAGGATTCTAAGTATGAACCCCCAAAGTGAACTTGGGGGGTCGGGGGACTTAGTAAGTAGTTAGTAAGTAGACTTATAAGTACCCTAAGAGGGACCCTAATGGGGGTTATGGTACTTATAAGTCCCTACAATAGCCAGTTACTAGGTCCCCCGACCCTCCAAGTACACGGAGCCGTGCCGTGGGGCTTGGCATCCAGGATGGCACCCAGCAGCCTGCCGAGCCGGAGGAGGGCACGCTCAAGAAGAGTGTCACCTGGATGAAACGCGCATTTTCTTCTTCAAACCCTAAAAGGTTTAGGGTTTAGGGCTTTCATTTTTGTTCTTCAGATAAGGTTTAGGACTTAGGAGTTGATGTGAGGGGTCTCCGGTGAAAGGTGTGACCGGGTGGTAGAGAGTTGAGTGTTGATTTATGACCTGATCGACTGCTCGATGGATGGATTGATCGCTTAAGTGAGTGAGGGAGTACATTATCTTTGTCTCTCGGTGTATGCGTGTGTGTGTGTGTGTGCCCCTTCGCGTACATTGCTGCTGGTTCCCAGCTTGTAAATCTTTGGGTGACCTGGGACCAAGTAAGTAGTCAAGGGCCAGAGGCTTCTCTCCTGGGTACGCCGGGATCCAGGCATAGTTCAGTCAGTGTCTCAACCCTCAGCCCTAAACGACCAAAGCCCCACTACGCACCCTCACTGCAACCCGCCCTTCAGGGTTCTAAGCCCCTAAACGCCCAACAAGAAGCCTCAAAATGGGGGCCCGATGTGGGAGTTTCCGAAAATGAGGGGTACCTTATTTTGGGGTCCTTATATTAAGGATCCTACTATTTAGGGTACTATATTAGGGTCCTTTGTTTTCGGAAACCGCCAAGGACCGGTCCATCGCGGTCGAGTTACAGCAACAGGCGAAGCTCTACTTGGAGGCGCCTGTTCAGCCCTACCTGGGTGGTTGTCAAAATTATCTGGTCCTTCGTTGGGTACCCTAAATAATTTGGTGCCGTACTATTTTAGGGATCCAAACAGGGACCATGATTTTGACAACCACCCACCTATAGTCTCCATTGCAGTTCCCTCTCTTGTTTAAGCAAGCTGTTACTATAGTCCAAGGGTAAAAGGAGGCACCCTCAATAAGGACCCCTAGGTATATACCCTTAATATAGCTATTATATGCCCATTATATAGCCCATTATAGGGTAGGGTTCCCCATTCAGGGTCCCTCCCTTTCCCCTTTGATATAGGACCCTGACCATAAACTTGGTAAACCATGAAAAGGAATTACAATGGAGACTATAGGCATCCCCTTACACCAAACTCCAAACATACGCCCTAAACCCTCAACTGTAAGCGCTTCGGTTTTGGGGTGTAGGGTTTAGGGTTTAGGTGATCTTCCAATCCGGTTTATGGGCTCAGTGGAGGAGTTTAGGTCTAATACACCCAAATACGCACTATTAAGGGCCATGAGGCCTCTACTGAAGGGCCCATAGTAAGCTGTTTGAGTTAGGAACCCGGGTTTGGGCAAAGGACCCTAAAACAAGCAAGAGCCGTGGAGGACGCTTTAGGAAAGCTCAGCCTCAAACTCAAACCCTGAGATCCTGAAGACTTGAGCCTGAAAACGCGTAGGGTTTAGGGTTTAGGGTCCCTTATCTGCAAAACCTCACCCCGAGTCGAGGGTCCATGTACTCCTCCAAATACGAACCTACTACTTAGTTACTACTTCCTATCCTGAACCCAAATACCTATTCATGGTTGGAATTCATCGGTTCAATCGGTTTGCGATTACTAACGATTGTACGCGGTACACAACTGCTAGGTATTGCTGTTAGCGGTGCGGTGCGGTTCGATACCCCTCCAGCCCACACCCACGGTGGCTGGTGGTGTTTGGTGGCTATCGTCCTTGAAGCCCGATACTGCGATGCGGTATCATGTGGTGTCGACTTTTGCGATGTAGTTTTCTGCGATGGGGATTCGGTTCGGTGACGATGCCGGCTCGATGACGATATAAGTATTGTTGTAACACCCATGCTAATAGTTGCTTGGGACCATTTGGGCTAAGATCCCATTTTAGAACCTTTGTAGAAGTCTTACAGACGTCTCGTAGAAGCCCTATGTCCCAAACCTTAAACCTACGCCGTAAGCCCTACGTCCGCAGCCAACCCTTTAGCCCTGAACCCCCTCAGCCAATGCTATAGGGGACTGAATAGTTGTCAATCCTCTTCCCGGGGCTTCATGTTTGCAGTAGCAGTCCAAAAGTTGGAAACACAACAGCCTCTATCCTTAAGAGTAAGGTATAGGGTTTCCAATCCCAGCACTATTTGGCCCTAATCCGGTTTCCAATTGTATGTGGCATACTGTATTATAGTGATAAAAAAATCGCCCCCAAAACCCGGTAGCCTTGCGCCAACCAGCGAGACCCAGAGCGCCCAGTACCCGGAGATTCCAATATCCCTTAATTCAGGTAAATCATATTAAATTATGGAGCCTACTATAATCTAAGGTACACTCTTTACTTAAGGGATATTGGAGTCTTCGGGTAGAGAATCGGACCATGAGAAAACAAAGTCCCAAATCGAAAAATTCTAAGCCATGGCCCGGGTCTGCACAAACACAAATCCGATTTTTAGGGTTTAGGGTTTACGGTTTCGGGTTTAGGGGTTAGGGTACTATAAGTGCTATTTCCTGCGGCTCCTTATTGTGAGTATACCGTACTATGCACGGCAAAAGCCTCTTGTTCTGCCTCCAGGCCTTTAAACCAAAGCCCTAAACCCTGAATCCTAAATCCTAAACCTCGAACGGCAACCTTAACCCCAAACCCCGAACCCTAATTCTGCACCCTAAACACTGAACTTAACCCTAAACCTAAACCTTCCATGGCCTACCGTTTTAATTCCTTATATATAGAAATCATACTGGTGAAATTTCGAAAAAGGCAGGTTACTTGGGGTCCAGGTAACCCCTAAACCGTTTCTGTCGCCAGGGCCTCCTGTCCTTCGTGGAGTCTGCCGAGGCAAACGAGGTCGCCCGGGCGAAGAGCTCGTCGAAGCGTCCCTCGGCGCGCTTTTTGGTGTTGGGTTATGGGGTTTGTAATTTGTGGTTTAGAGTTTAGGGCTTTTCTAGATTCCTAGACACCCCAGTTACCAGCTCATGCACCCCAAATACCCACTATTCAGGGCAATAAGGACTCTATTAAAGGGCCCTTGGGGGGTGCTGGTAGTGTTTGGGGTTAAGGGTCTTAAGGTTCCGTTAAGGATTCTTGTGGGGGTTCCTTTAAGGCTCGTTTAATTCAAAATTTAGTAGTTTACAGGGGTTCCAGTCAGGGATTCCGTTAGAATTGAGTGTTTCTACGGGGCTTCATAAAGGCCTTTAGAGGGGATTCATAACAGGCACCGGAAGGATAGTTTCCTAGATATGACAGGGTTTCGGGTTGGGACACATTTCAAAATTTACAGTTTGGCGATGTTGGTGCTTGTTGCTAGTTGTTGAGCGATTTACATTGGATTGTCTAGGGTTGTATGGCATCGACAAGTGTTTTACAAAGTGCTGGTGATGCGTTGCACAGTACCGTCAGAATGCTCTCTAGGGTGTTTTCTGATGGCTTCGCAGTGTTTTGCTGGGTATATAGGTTGAGGGTTTACGTGCTACAGTTTAGGTCGTTTTGTATATGTGGTTTTAGCTGCAGGCCGCTGCGCTTAGCTAGGAGCCGTTCATTTTTTGGCTTTGTTTCTGTTTCAGTGATTTTACAAGGCTTCGGCAACCCAAGTGTTCTCGGCTGGCCATGCATTATGTTATCTGGCAGTTCTTGCCGTTCATGATTCCCTATATAGACTGAGCGCCCTAGACCATCCCGGACATAATCCCAAAGTCTTCAACTCCTGAGCCAACTAAGCCCTAAAGACGACAGCCCAGTCATTCCCCCTGATGCTTGTAGACCCCTTCTAAAACCCGTTTAGGACTCTTGTAGAATCAGTAGAACCCCTATAAAGCCCCCTTATTACCCCTCCCCCTTTAGACCCCTTGTAGAATCAGTAGAACCCTTATAAAGCCCTTATAACTTTTAAGATGACCCTCTCCCAGGCGAAGATCCAGAGATGGTCGTGCCTTGCCTGAATTACTTGGAGGTTCATGGGTAGTTATAAGTAGAGTTGTAAGTAGGGTAACTGTACTTATAACCCATATTAGGGGACATAGCCCTACTTATAACTACCCACGAGGCCCTAAACCCTAAACCCTTATAGAATCCCTACAGATCCCTTTAAAAGGACCCCCCATAAACCTTACTTATATCCCTACAGATCTCTTTAAAAGGACCCCCCTATAAACCTTACTTATATCCCTACAGATCCCTTTAAAAGGACCCCCCTATAAAGCTTACTTATATCCCTACAGATCCCTTTAAAAGGACCCCCCTATAAACCTTACTTATATCCCTACAGATCCCTTTAAAAGGACCCCCCATAAACCTTACTTATATCCCTACAGATCCCTTTAAAAGGACCCCCCATAAACCTTACTTATATCCCTACAGATCCCTTTAAAAGGACCCCCCCTATAAACCCTACACCCTTATAGAATCCCTACAGATCCCTTTAAAAGGATCCCCTATAAACCCTACTTATATCCCTACAGATCCCTTTAAAAGGACCCCCCTATAAACCCTACTTATAACTACCCATGGAACCTCCAAGTAGAGGGCTTCAGGGCCTTGAGGCTCGTGACTACAACTTTTTACCCCGGGCCTTCCGAGTTGATTCGCCATGAGAGTTTAGGGTTTAGAGTCATCCTAGAAATGCCGTATACCGTATTAGGGTTTTAGGGTTTTTTAGGGTATATGGGGTTTAGGGTTTAGGGCTTAGGGGTTTTTAGGGCTTAGGGGTTTAGGGGTTTAGGGTTTAGGGTTTAGGGGTTTAGGGTTTAGGGTATATACCGTATACACCCCTGAACCTTGAGCCCTGTCGTGGATTCAGGATTGACGGTCTAGGATGGGGTCGGAAAAACTAGTAGCAGGTCCTCAACACACACACACACACACACACACCAATACTCTAATGGACACCGGCACCCTTTTCTATAGTTGTTTCAGACCCCTACATCAAGGGCTGCTGGAGAGGTTTCAAAGGGAGCTCGTGGATTTCCAAATCGACAACTACGGTTGGTGGATGTGATACGGTTGATGGTACAGATCCTGCATTACCTCAAGGACCCTGATCTATGGGAATCATGGCATATTCCTTATTATGGGTCATGCAGGATTTATTCATCATCAGCCGTGGCCCAGTCAACCCTTATTGCGCTGCCCTAAACCCTAAACCCTTATGGCCTTAGTGCTCTGCAGTATCATCGCGCCATAAGCCCTAGGACACCCTACCAAACGCACGAACCCTTAATTGAGACCTTGTAAGGGTTCTATAAGGGCTCTGGGCTTAAGAAGGGGATAGGGGTTTTACAAGTGTACTACAAGGGTTCCTTTAAAGTTCTTGTAAGTGCTAGGACCCAGAGCAGGCCCTTGTTCCCGTTTTAAGGTTCAGGTTCTCTTATAGCCCGCTTTAACCCAAACAGGGGCTCCCTTGTTCTTTTTCCTAGGTTACTCTTGGGTCTACTATAAGATCCCTCAATTGAGTCCTGTACATACCAATGGAAGTATCTTGCAGTGATTGAGGCTAGATCCTAAACCTTAAGCACTCGTGGCTTGTAACCTTGATCACTAAACCTAAACCTTAGACATTAGACCCTAAACCCAACCTTAACCCCCCTGAACCCTCAAACTTAGCCCTTAAAACCTGGACCTTCAGCCCTTAGCCATAACAAGCCGGGCAAGGAGATTGAAGACACGGAGATTCCGAAGCTGGGATCCCGCGGGGAGGAGCTGCTTCGGCAGGCCTCCGGTAAGGGCTCGGGTTGGGGATTTAGGGATTTGGGTTTGGGGTTTAGGTTGTCGGGTAATTAGAGTTCAGGGAGAGTGTGTGTGTGTGTGTGTGTGTGTGTGTGTGTGTGTGCGTGTGTGTGTGTGTGTGTGTGTGTCGAGTTTAGGGTTTAGGCTATCCCCAAATAACCTACCTATTTCAGGACTTATATAAGGAAATCATACTCGGGTTCTTCCGGGTCTAGGCTTTATTTAGGGTTAAGGGTGTTCTGTACGGCTTGCTTTAAGGGCTCTTTCAGGGCTCCTATCCAACAAGGGCTTCCTGAAGAAGTTCTATGGAGCTCTTAAAGGAGCCCCTTGAAAGAACCGTTAAAGGAATCCTACAAGGATCCCCTGAGGGCTTACTTGGAGGGTCGGGGGACTTAGTAAGTAGTTAGTAAGTAGACTTATAAGTACCTTAAAAGGGACCCTAATTGGGGTTAAGGTACTCATAAGTCCCTAAAATAACCGGCTACCAAGTCCCCCGACCCTCCAAGTAGGGGTTTCGGGAGTCGGGTTTAGGGTGGAGGAAGGCCTTAGGGGGAATACTTTGGTCTCTACTTAGGGTTGTGGGTTCCGGGTTCAGGGAGGGCTTGGGATACAGAGGACGTCGCGGGTTGAGGTTTAGGGGTTGAGGGTTTGGTAGGGTTTAGGGTTGTGGGGGTTTAGGGGTTTAGGGTTTTTTGACTCAAGGTTTGTCGGAGGTTCTGTGCGGTTGCGGGGTTTGGGGCTCTGCGGTTTGTACTGTCTTAACTGGGGTTGCCGCTACGAGAGAGAGTGAGAGTCCTGTGTTTATGGTTCAGGAGTTCAGGGTGGGGCAGGATTTTGCAAGGTGTCAGGGCTAAGAATCAGGACGTCGCGGGGTCAAAGCTTTCAACCGGGATCTTTGTGCTATATTATTTGGGGTTCGTTTTTTCCTTAGGTTTCGAGTTCAGAGTTTATATTGGGTTTCCAGTGCAGGACCTATTTGGGTTCCCCGATCCCGAACCCTAAGACAGCTTTCGCACGACAAGTCCCTATGTCGACTCGAAGCCTTATGCTTTTTGAACCGTAAACCCTAAACCCGAACCCACAACCACCCCACAGAGGGAAGAGCGACCCCACACCCCACACATCCCCACACCACAGGGGGCCACGCAATTTCCACCACCCTACACCAACTGTACTGGCAAGTCCCAGAGCGACCCTGCAAACCTGAACTCGAACATCCCGAACCCCTAAGAGTCACAAGACCTAGATTGTAGATCGCCGCACTCATGAACCCTAATTACACCCGAAGCCCGGCACGCACTGAGAGTCCCAAGACAAACCGATGCCCCGCCTGTCCAGCTCAGCAGGTTTACGCCATGGAAGGCCCGCCAAGAAGCCGTCAGTCAGGGCATGGGGCACCCGGGGTTTGCCTACAAATCTCGAGTCTTGTTGTGTTTACTAATGTACTTTCTGGGTTTCTGGGATCCGAACCGTGAAATTTGTTAACCTTGACAACGGAACTGCAACGAGACTGTAGTAAAACAAGAGGGTACCGCAGTCAGAATGTGCCCTTTCCAAGTGCACTTGAGGATTTACAGGTTCAAGATTGTAGTGTGTGGATTGGTTACAGGATTTATGGATTCATGAGCTCGTCTGGCCCCCGGATTCTTGTCGTTTAGTGTTGTTAGTCTGTTTCAGTCTCTCGAACCTTAAACCCTGAAGCCTAAACCCTAACAGTTGGCCCGAAAACCTCAACTAATTCCGAACTAGCCGTCTTCGTCCTAGTAGAACCCTTAGAGGCACGTTTAAAGAAACACCACACAGTAAATCTTAAACCCTCAAGGCGACATGCACCCTGGAAGGAAGTGCATAAACCCTCATAAGAACCCTACTTGCAGGGTCGGGGGACTTAGTAACTGTTTATTTTGGGAATTATAGCAGCCCTGATAGGTACCATAACCCCAATTAGGGTCCCTTTTAGGGTATTTATAAGACTGCTTACTAACTACTTACTAAGTCCCCCGACCCCCCAAGTACAGCAGCTTTCTCCTCGAATGCCAGGATGGCAATCGCTGCGGCACTCCGGCGCTCGAGAGGACGTGGATGTGGCCCGACAGAATTATTCGAAGCCCCCATTCTGTGCTGCTTTGATATGGTTCTGGAGGGTTTTTGGGATTTAGGGAGCTGGGCCACTAGAGCCATTCAATGCGCAACAACCATTGAAGGAGGATCGCACAGGAAGGGAACCCTGCCGTCATGCAAGCAATAGACACAGTATTCCTGCTGCAAACATCTGATGAACGAATCCTTTCTGAGAGTCTTAAAAATTATCACCTAGACCCTACCCAGAGGCCCCATAGTAGTTCCTTTTTGGGATTACTTTATAGGCTTATAGGATTCTATATACGAACACCGAAAAGGAGCTACTGTGGGGCCTTTGGGTATAATGCCTCTTTGGATAGCCGATGCTCTGGTTCAGATCCCATTGATTCAGAAACTAGAGTACGCTGAAACGGCACGATAGTTAGGGTCTAGATAGGATCGCCTGTTTAAGGTCTATCTCCGGGCCGGCGGGCTGTTTGGTGTCGTCCGATCGTTGGGACACATGTAAAAAATGCGCAGCTTATCATATCCCCTAAACCCTAAACCGTTGCATGCAACGTGGCTATTAGGAGGCGCCACTAATGAGACGCGGCTCCGATGCTTTCAAGACAGAGAAACCCAAGAATACTTTTGGGTCAAAGACCGACCATGGTTTGCACAAGGATGAAGGCTTGAATAGTACGAGGAAGCATCGAGAACTTTTTTTCAGTCGTAGGGACTCTTGGGGGGTTAGGGGAGGGCGGTAGGGGACTATGCTTCCTTCATTAGGCCGCATAAAGCCCTTATTTTGGGCATTAGGGCCCCCAACCCCCCTAACCCTACTAGAGCCTAAATCTCTGAACCCTGACGCCTAGGGTTTAGGACTTATATAGGGTTTTTGGTTTTTGATGTTTTATAAACCCCATATTCTCTTGGGCTCAGACATCTATCATCCCAGGTCTTTACCAAGACCGTGCGCAGCGCAAGCGTGCCTCGGCGCAGCCAAAGGCTTTAGTAAATACCTGGATCCCGCATTACCAACTTTGACGTTGCCTAATTATGGTTTGTTTATAAAAGTTCTCCACAAGGTAGATTATTTGGGGTTACGCTAGGTTATAAGTTAGCTGATTTAGCTTGATCTATAACCCTCAGGGTCCATATGCCCAAATAGTTCGTATATAGAATGGGCTTAAATTAGTTCCTATAGCCAAAGTATATACTATTTGGGTACATGGACCCTCAAACCCTGTTGAACCCTACAGATTCCTTAAAGGAGCCCTTAAAGGAGCCCCCCTTATATGGTACCCTTAAAGGAATCCTTCAAGGAGCCCGTTTGGGTACAGGGACCCTTAGTGTAAGTCTCAAGAGAAATCCGAGACGTGGGGATTAATACTTGGAGGCTCTGGGCCCCAGGAATATTGCCGCACATAAGGCTGCTGGGCTTAGAGTTTAGGTTTCAAGGTTTAGGGTGTAGGGTTTAGGATGCACTTTGAGTGTACATCGTTATCCCTCTTCCAGTTCTCGTCTGCTATCACAACTACAATGACCCGAGATCTTGATCACTGCGTACATGAGACGGTTTGCGAGAAGCGGTAAACCCTAAACCCGACACCGCCAGCTGTTGTGTGCCGTTCGATTCGGCAGCCATCAGGGTATTGGATGAACCTTTTCGGGTGCTCACACAGGTCCTCGAGCCGCAAGAGGCTTAGAGCATACTATTTGTGTATAGGTTTGCTTAAAGGTTGTCGGTTTTGATATGTCTGTGGGAATTCCCTTGAAGGATCAGGGGATGGTGAAAGTTGCATGCCAGAGTATGCCGGAGGTCTGATGTCACGGGCCGAACTTCGCCACGTCGGAATATGCTTTTGGGCCAGCTGCCGTACATGATTCCACGACAACCAAACCATGACCCACACCAACACCTGCGTTTCAGGTCACAGAAACCTACTGTTACCGTCGAACTGTACATCAACCTTCCCCAAAGGGTCCAAGTAATGGTATAGTATACACTTTTCGGGCCCAAATACCTACGAAACACCTACTATAATGGTACTTAGACCCTTTAAATTCCAGTACCCCAGACTCGCAAGCTTCGGATCTGTTGAGGTCACGCTGTCAGGCGCTCCTGTCGCCGTCTCGGCTTTTCTTACCAGGTTCAAACCTTTCTGTAGTTGGGTTGCAGCGCCTGGAAGGGGATATGCGTGGCCTTGAACGGTAGATGTGTCGAGTCCCGTGATACGGGTAGATGCCTCTCACCAACAGGCCCTTGCTTCAAGCTAACCCACAGGGTCCAAGTACCATGACAGTAGGTACTTCGTAGCTATTTGGGCCCGGAAAGTATATACTATACCATTACTTGGACTCTTTGGGGTAATCAGAGCTTTGTACAACCGTAACTTTTGCAGAATGAATCCCCAAAGCCGATTGTTTCAAGCACTAAGCCCTGCAGCTTTAAACCCCTTCCCCTACACCCCAAACCCACACTGCCCTGCCTTGAGCTACCCAAACCTGTTTTTTGCAGGCTCCCTATAAAGTTTATTTGAATCTTTATTGCATGTTTATAACTAGAACCCAAACCCTAAAACCCTAAAGCATACAAAAAGTTAGGTTATGGGTAGTTTGAGGTATACTCACAGGCCCCAAAGTAGTTCCTTTTGGGGATTACATCATAGGATTCTAAATATGAACCCCCAAAAACACTACTTTGGGCCTTAGGGTACTCGGTGTGGGGCAGCTCTTGGGAGATACCAGCGTTGGAATGTCAGAGGATTTACCGGGTTTAGGGGTTAGGGGTTTAGGGTTCAGGGGTTTAGGGTTTAGGCTGAACCTTCCCTAAACTGGGCCCTGGCTAGATTATCCAAGGTCCTCAACGAAGGGTAAACCTATCCTTGTTTTACTGTCGCATCCCTGTTTTTTGTACATTGGTTTCTCTACTGGTAAGTAAGCCCTCAGCCCCTAAGCTCTAAATCCCCAAAACCCTTCTCCTCAGAGGCCCGACCTTTGCCGCAGATCCAAATCCTCACTGCCTCAAAACACCACCAACCCACCCACGGATCAGGGCCGTGAGGGCCCTGAACCTTATACCCCTGAACCGTTAAAGGTAACCCCTAGTGGCAAGGCCCGACAAGCCTTCAGCAGCGAAGATGGCATCGCCTCCTTGTTGAATGTCCTCCGCTCAGGTTTGTTTTTTTGCTCAGGCATCATATAAAGGGGACTCCGGGGTTTCCATTGTAGCTCCTTTTTGGGGTTAACCAGTTTTATGGTTAGGATCCAATAATAGAGGTCTTGATTACCAAAAAAAAGGAACTACAATGGAGACTATAGGTAGTGTTTGGGCTCCACCTTAACCCCAAATAACCTACTTTTCTGAGGTTCCCTTGAGGAAACCATATTATGGAGCCCGAAAAGGGTAGGTTTCTAAGGGTGCAGGTGGGGTTCAGGGTTTGAGTGTTTTGGGTCTAGGGTTCAGGGAAGGTGGTTCAGGGTGTTTCGTTTATGTCAGGCTTAGTGATTAGTTAAGGAGTGTCTGCGAATTGCATATTGCGGCCCAGGCATGTGGGTTTTGCAGGATCCAGTATTTCATGGTATGGGGCTTAGGCTTCACCCTAAACCCCATGCAACATCAACCATGTCTTTTCAGGTGCTTGTTTGTACTGTAGTCTCATGCAGGGTCGTAGCCGTTAAACCTTAAAGGCCCCCTATCCTGCTCTGCGTCCTCACACAGGTGGTTCTTGAAATTGGGGATTGATTTTTCGTGGTCAAATTCGTCCTGATTGTAGACTCTGACAGTAGCGAGGTTGAAGTTGAGTCTATGGATTTTGCTTTGCTATGGGCCTTACAGGACTTTTAAACCATTACAGTGAGCACCGCAAGCGGGAAATGCCGCGGCACTGCAACTTTCAAGCACGGCTGGCAAGCATAGCAGAGACCTTAAACCCTGAACCCCGAAACCCCAAACCCGAAACCCATAAAGCCCTGCAGTGTGGCGAAGGCACAGCTGCTCGCCCAGCTAGGGCTTCTTCTTGAAGCATGGCGTTGCGCTTTGCTTTGAAAACGCAGAACAAGTTTGGGTTTGGCCTGCTGGCTACAGGTGAGGAGACGGAAGCATCAGAGGAGGCTGGCACTGAAGAGGGTAGTTCGCAGGATCTGAATGGTACGGAAAAGGATGTTGCTGACGAAAATTCAGATGAAGCTTGCAGCGCGTAGTCCGAAACCCCCTCAGCAGCCCAAGCTTAACTTCTCCGCAGTTGACCGCCCCCCTAAACCCCTAAGCCCTGTAAAGCCCTTAAACCCCCTTAAACCCTGAACCCGGAAGCCCCTCAACCCCGAGGCCCTTAACCCTAAAGCCCCCCAAGCCCCCCTAGCCCCCCTAAACCCAAACCCTCAAGCCCCTAAGCCCCTAATCCCCCCCAAAGTAAACCCTGGTAGAGAACCCTTCCGAACCGCATGGGGCGCTCAGGATCTTTTCGGGCGATCCCAGGGCAGCCATCATCAGAGCCGCATTGCATCAATTGGAAAGAAGCTTTAGGGTTCAGTTTATATAGTTATATAGGGTTTAGAGTTAGCTCTATAGGGTTTAGGGTTTACAGGGTTTAGGGTTTAGAAGTTTATAGGGTTTTTCGGGTTTAGTGCTGACTTTAGGGTTAAGTTTAGGGCTTATAGGGTTTAGGGTCAACTTGAGGGTTAGGTTTAGGGTCGAGGTTTAACTTTAGGGTTTATAAGGTGTATCGGACTGTTATAGCGATGTTAGTTAATCGGGGTTTGGGTTGTTCGTGCTTGTCTTGCTTTACTCGTGGATCCAAACCTGCACAATGGTAGGTTACAATTCCACATCGGTAAGAGGCAGTATTTACCTTCAAGTACCATAACCTACTTTTTGCAGCTTCTTATCGTAAGCCCTAAAATATGAATTTTTGGGGACCACAGTTCTTGTTAAGGGATTTAGTTTAGGTTACGATAATAGTTTTTACCCGGAAACCACATCATTTAATGTAGCCCCTATTACGGTAACTTATGCCTTAAGCCCGTAACCCTTAAAGGAGATCCATTAAAGGAACCCTTATACATCCCTGGTATGGTAACTTTAAGCAAATTTCCTTAACAAGAACCGAGGGTCGGGATCCGCAGGTCATTAGCTCCAAGCCTTCGGGTTTTCAGTGGCGCACGAAATTCCCCCAGATTTTGCCTTCTTTTAGTGTGCCCTGAGGGTCTATGTACCCAACGAGTATATACTTTGGCCCCAAAATTCTTGTACAGGGACTACTTTGAGGCCAAGGTATGTACTATATGAGCACATGGACCCTTAGGGATTACGAGGTGTTGAATACATTGGGGAAGTGAAAACTCTCTTGGTAAAGCCTACACCTGGTTTTGGAGTACTATACTTTTTGTGTTATGTTGGAATTGTTCCTGAAGGTAACCATCATTCAATAAGTGTATGCCTTCTTCTCCGCGGTAACTTCAAAGCCCAGACACTGATCTCCAGGCGCACTTCGCCGGGACTAGGCTTAGAGTCTGACTGAGGGCTTGGGGCTTGACTCGTTTAGGCTGTTTTGCATGCTGCGGCATAGCGTGCTGTGTACATGTTGGTGTTTCCCGCAAGCTTCTTACGTGCAACATGACGAGTAGTCTAAGCAAGCCCCTGCGCTTTGCATCGCTGGCTAGTTTATCATGATGTGTCCGAGTACGCAGCTGCGGTTCAGGTTGCGGGTTTAGGACGTAGACAGACAGAAAGACATGTTTGCAGGCATAAACATTGTTCATATTATATATATATATATATATATATATATGTATGTATATATATATATATATGTATATATATATATATATATATATATCTGTATATATATATATATATATATATCGGTATATATATATATATATATATATATCTGTATATATATATATATATATATATGTATATATATATATATATATATATATATATATATATATATATATATATATATATATATATGTAAGTCTGTGTATTTATATGTAGACATGTGTATATATATATATATATATATATATATATACTTATATGTATATCGTAACTATAGCTTCTTGTTTATGTATTCAGTTACACGCTTATGTCTCGATCACATACAGTAGAAGCCGGAAAGTTGGAATATCATTATCATGACCCCTTTAAGGTAAATTAGAGGGGATGCTGCCATTATTTCATATTCCAACTTTCTGGAGTTCCCTTTAATTCTCTGTTTATTTCCACAGCAGAATCGCTCCAAGGCCTTTGGGTCGCAGATGCCTGTCCGAGTGCGCTGCCGACCGTACCGAAGCGGCTGCGAAGGACACAGGGAGTTGAAGATTCCTTTTCAAGGGTTTTAAGGGTTTTAAGGGATGTTTCAGGGTGTTTCAAGAGTTTAAAGGTTCCTTTAAGGGTGTTTATAGGCTTTTAAAAGATTTTCATTGTTTTTCAAGAGTTTAAAGGTTCCTTTAAGGGTTGTAATGGGGTTCAACGGTTTTTCAAGAGTTTAAAGGGTCTAGGTAAAGGTTTGACATTGACGGGGTTCCAAAGAAAGTTCCTCAAACTCCTTAAAGGGTTTTATAGAGCTTTCCGAGGGCTGAGTTGGGGTTTAAAGGTTCCCCTAAGTGTGCCTACGTCCTTCGATGCCGTTTAGGAATTAGTGTTCATTCAGGGGGAAAGAGGGGGGTTTTAAGGTTCTGTACGCCAAGGGGACGAGGAGGGGCATCAGGGTTTAGGGTTTCTCAGCAGTGGGGATCATTCCTTTCGTAGGGTTCGCGTTCGGGTTTCTAGAAGGGTTCCTAGGGCTTGCCTTAAGAGCTTCTATGAAGGGAACTGCAGGGATTCTCGAGAAGGGGAGCTATAGGGTTTGTTATCGGGTATGAAGTTTCAGGTCATAGGGTGTTTGGAAGGCTTTCTGGGTTTTCCAGGATCCAGGTGCAGGTTGGGTTCAGGAGATAGGTTCGGCCTGGGTTCGGTTATAGGTCGAGTTTGGGGTGTCGGGTGTTTTGATGTGTATTTTGATTTTGGGGCTTGAGGGGCGTCGGGTTTAGCAGTTCAGGAGTGGACAAGACAAGCTTAAGTTAAAGCGACGTTGGACGTTTGACATCATCGCTAGCCGCGAGCTCTAAAAACTACCTATAGTCTCCATTGTAGCTCCATTTTTGGTTTAACCATTATGATAGTTAGGATCCTATAAGTAACACAAAAACACACAACATAACTACAATCGAGACTATAGGTATACCCTAAGGCCATATTCCTACTATACCACTATTACAGGGTTTAGGGGGCCCCTTCTAAGGGATAAGGTTCGGTCAACCCAAACCCCGCCCAAACCTAAACCCTATACTCTGAGCCTTCGGACCCCATGGGGGCGTTTCCGAAAATTTTGGGTACCTTGTTTTGGTGTTCATAGAATAAGGATTCTGTGATTTGGGGTATTCTAGTAAAGTCCCCTATTTCGGAAACCCCCATGGGGCTCTGCCAGGACCGACTCCTTCTTCGTTCCAGGCGGCTTCCGCTGGGATGTCTAGGGTTTACAAGGACCCCAAACCCTGAACCGGAACACAAGGCCTCCTGTAATACAGGGGCCGGAAAAATTCGATCAGGGTGTCTTTAAAGGGTTCCTTTACGGGATGCTACAGGGGCACTATAAGGGATTTAGGGCTAGAGGGGCCTTAATGATTAGAATAGGGTTGTGGAAGCCTGAAAGCCCGGGACTCCCACACACCCCAAGGCTGAACACCCGACAGAGAGAAAGCGAGACAGAGAGAGCGAGAATGCAAGAGAGATGTATATTCCCTCAACCTCGCACTCTACTGATCGTGATAGGCGTATGTGTACAAATACACACGTGCATACATATATATATATATATATATATATTACCATACCCTTCCGTACCAAACTATACCATACTAAAATGCATACATACATGCATACATAAGCGCACACGCGGACACACACACACACACAGGCACGGGTGCCTGTAGCAACCGGCAGCAGACACATAGTCATGCGGAACAAAGTTATAGGCACCATAACACTACATATCTATATATATATACATACATATATCTATGTATGTATGTGTACATAGATATACACATATCATAGTGCAGACATACATATTGTGGCATATAGACACATCCACATGGACATGGACACATGTATATGCATACATGCACATGCATGCATACATCTAGGTTCCTGAGTAGTACTCTTTTGCCCGTTTTATATCAGCGTGCCCTTGTTAAAACCGAGTAGTAGGCAAAAGGGCATCTATATCATAAAGAGGCTACTCAGGAACCCCGACATTACACAGTAGCGGAGAGCAGCCTCGGCGTTCCCCTCTTGCCGACGGACCGCTGGCACGAGAAGCGGCGTAGGTTTGAGGGTGGGTGATGGGATGTAGGGGTTGAGGGTTTAGGGTTTAGACGGGATTGAGGTTTTAGGTTTGAGGTTTGTCTTTGAGTCTTCGTTTCGACAGCACTCCGCGAGGCTCGAACGGTTTGGTAAACCCTTCCTTCTTCGTAGCTTCATTGCTGCGAATCTCGGCGGCATGTTATGTGGCTTTACTTATCCCTTCAGAACTAAGCTTCGCTTTGCCTTTTTCCAGACCGAACCCTCATGTTGGGATCCGCAAGACTAGGATTTCTGAGACTCCCCTTAATTAATGGCGTCTTGGTACTAGTCTAAGAGGGCATTTGCTTGCTCAGACCGTTCGCAAACCAAGCGAACAGGATCATGCAGTCCATTCTGGCAATCGAGCGAAAATGTTTGAATCTGTAAAGCATGTCGTGACGTCGGGGATACCGACGGTGCGTCGGCGCCCTGTGTGAAGACCTTGCATCGCCCTTCTGGATTGGGCATAGCTTCTATAGGCTCCATATATAGTACCATTATGGAATTTGGTCCCTAAAACCCTGATAAGGATGGTCTTGTGGGGCCTAGTTCCATAATGGTACCATATATGGAGCCTCTGGGGCTTCGTAAGGGGGCCTTGCAATCAAGATCCCAGCAGGAAGGCCCTGATTAGCTCCCCTAGACTTGCAGACCCCAAGATTTCCAAGTTATATATACATATGTATATATATATATATATGTATATATATATATATATATATGTATGTGTGTATATGTGTATATATATAAGTATATATATCAGTATATATATATATATATACATATGTATATCTATATATCTATATATACTTTTGGGGCCCAAGTACCTACTAATTACCTACTAGAAAGGCACTTGGACCCTTTGGGAGAGCTCAGGCACGATCTATTCGGCTCTGATGCTCCCCACCACGGAATCCGTCTCCGGATTGGTCAACTTTCGCCCCTCCAGCCTTGTTTTGGGCTGTGAACGCCAAGGGTTTGGGAACTATAGTTTAGGGTTTAGGGTTTATTGGGCTGCATGAAAGGAGCCTTTATCCTAGGCAGTATTAGGTAGACCCCTTGAAGGGGAGCCTTTTTGACCCTATTTTTTGGCTCTGACCTTACTGTTATAGAGAAGGTCTATATCCCCATGGGTCCCCCTGATCCTAACTCCTATTACAAAAGCCTTAAGAGCCAGGACTTATGACATGACTCGTTCGATGATCTACGTCTAAGTAAGTCCCAATCCAAGCGCTTCAGGCGTGTGTTTTGGGCCGTAGTTTTTGAACATCATGCCTTGCTATGGGCTAGGATAGCAGATGCCTGTCGAATCAATTGTCAAGCACATCTAGTTGCTCAGTATGCTCCCAACCCTAAACTGTTAGCCCACAATCTCGCATCCTAATCATATCCAAAGCATAGCGCGCTCCAAGATGCCGTTCCCACTGCGCAGCTGTAAGTCGGACCCATTATTGGTTTAATCCCCTTACCCCGAAGCCCTACACCCTTAAACCGAGTTCCAGCAACTTCAGTCGACTCTGCCCGCTGGTGGACGTTTGCAAATCATCTTGCGGCTTGAAGAGTTGTAAGATATGGGGTATTCAGAAAATAGCAGACCCTCAAAATTTCCAAAAAGTGCCGAATTGCATTGTCCAGCTTTGCCGCCTGATTTTGCAAAACTTTAGCAACTCAACAGCAGAAAAGCTTAATTTCATTGTTGAACAATAACGATGAGCCTCCACTGATGATGGCTGCTGGACTTTTGTGTTGTTTGTAGCATTGTAAGCAAAATCGCTTTGTATTTTGCATGTGTTTCTATTACCACCTCCAGCCACGTACTTCAACAGTTTGTACTCTTGCTTGTATCCACTGAAAACCCTTACGCTAAGGGTCCATGTATACATCGGCCCCGAAGTACCTATGTAGGACAAAACCGAATCAACCACAGGATATGCTATTTGGGCACATGGACCCTTAGGATTAGTAACTGTGCCTTTAACCCACTTGAAGTAATGGAACCCACGAGCCATTCTTCGCCCATTTTCGTCGATGGCGATTGCTTTTTCTTAGGGCCCATGTGCCCGCACAGTACATATGTTGACCTTGCAAAATGGATACCGTGTATGTTTTTACATTTATAAATTACAGACACATGAGACAAGCTGTTTTGTGGCGATGATCCCTTCATAAGAACATGAGGTAAACCACCAACATGTAGTACAGCTTAAGATCTGATAGGTACTAAGTAGGTCCGACCCAATATTATGTACTTTGGTTGCTTCCCCAGAGGCTCCACATATAGTGCCATTATGGAATGGAATTAGGTCCCCAAAGCCATGATATGGATGGTCTTTTGGGACCTAATTCCATAATGGTACTATACATGGAGCCTCTGGGTTCGGCCTTAATCCCTTTATATCGTCCGACGGGGTCATGGCTGGTATCTCTGCCAGGGCTACGCAATCCGGCGATGCAGCTTCGGTTGGTGGCCCTCCTGGAGAAGTGCGGCAGCCGCCTGATGTAAGTTATATATATATATATATATAATGTATATAGTATCTGCCAGAAAGTTGGAACATCGTTATCCTCATACTCTAAAAATGAAAGTATATGGAATCCCAGCACCAATCATCCTCGTTCCATGTTCCAATTTTCTGGGGTTCGCTGTAGGGCTCTGGAAGATTGGTTAGGCTTCAGGGCTCAGGGTTTAGGGCGGTTTGGGGGGGAGGGGGGGTCAGGTATCCAGTTCTAGATGAATCTAGCCTTCCAGCCGGTTCGTATTTAGGGTGTAGGATTGAGGGTTTACGGTTTAGGGTTGAGGGTTTAGGATTCAGGGTTTAGGGTTCAGGGTTTAGGGTTCAGGGTTGAGGGTTTACGCTTCAGGGTTTAGGGTTCAGGGTTCAGGGTTTAGGGTTCAGCGGTTTGGGATTTCGGTTTTAGGTTGAGGCCCTCAGGCTCCATGTACCCATATAGTATATACTTGGACCTCAAAGGGGTTCCTATATGGGTACTTTAGGGTATAAGTATATACCATATTGCTACATGGAACCTTTGGGAGGGCTTGCCAACCTGTTGGCTCATACCCTACTCCTTTTTAGGATACCTAGTTTATGAGTAGGATGTGTTTAGAAAAGTAGATAACCTAAACAAGGGGTAGGGTATGAGCCCACAGGAAGACCCTGAAGTGCTGTGTGTGTGTGTGTGTGTGTGTCTGTGTGTGTGTGTGTGTGTGTTTCAGGTAAGTGGTTTTATTTGGTAGAGTACGCGACCCAGGTCAGGTAGCTCAAGCATGTACTAGAAGTCATGTTTTTTTGTTTAAGTGTGGGTTTGAAAGGTTTTTTTGAGCCCTTAACCTAAACAAAGACACTAATTGGCACACCTCTCATGTCTGACAGCCCTTCACTGGACAGTTTCGCATTGAGCAAGATGGCGATGGCAGCGAGGTGCCACAGACTCTTGAAGACATGTGCCGTTATCCCTAAGGGTCCATGTATCCATATAGAGATACATGGGCCCCAAAGTACCTATATACTATATGAGTACATGGACCCTTAGGGTTAATGCGTCAAGGTTGCGCAGCGACTGCTGGGCACAGCCGGGTCACTCTGGGTGGGCAAATCATTGTGATCGAAGAGTTGGCGACCACGGAATCGGGCTCATGAGTATGATTATAAGATATGCAAAAATGCTCCTATACCCCTGCGCTTGTTATGGAGCATCTTCTAAACTACTACCAGAAAAGGAACATTTACATAGGTGCTACAGCTTGCTTATTAATTATTAAGGTAGTTATCAGACCCCAGCACCGATACGAAACCCTAAGCCCAGGTTTGGTGTTGTCACTGTTGGCTTTCC
Organism: Symbiodinium sp. CCMP2592; assembly: GCA_905221615.1. Lineage (NCBI taxonomy): Eukaryota > Dinophyceae > Suessiales > Symbiodiniaceae > Symbiodinium > Symbiodinium sp. CCMP2592. The sequence continues at coordinate 78,806 of CAJNDT010000124.1, read as the reverse complement.
TCGCCATTCTATGGCTGAAGCCATCAACCTTTTGCCTGTGACCCTCCACGGCTGCGGTAAAGGATCGCCAAAGCAGACCCAAAACGATATCCTACCATCAGATGGGCAGGGCAGTGACAGGAACCCTTTAGAGGAACAAGGGTTCCTCTAAAGGGTTCCTTTCACAGTATAAGGTTTGTGCCAAGCCCGCCGTTGAGGCTATGCGGACTGCCATCTCGCCGCCAAGCTGCCCCTGGGCAGCAGCAGCAGCAGTAGCAGAGGGAGTATGGGTCTGTTGGGCTTCTTACAGTTTTAGGGTTTAAGGTTGTATCATAAATAGCCGTGTTTAGATGCACGATTTAGTGTTTCCGTCTTCAGGTTTCCAGCTATTACTCAACAGCCCCAACTCCTAATGTAGACTGTAGGCCCCAATTGACAAGCACTTTTCTCTTTGCCCTTATCGGCCTTAACCTGCGGATATATTAGGATTAGCACCCTGATTAAAACGCAGCTTCTAAGGCAGAAAGTGAAATTAATCAAAGGTTTGCCGCAAACCTTAAACCCCGAACCCCTAAGCCCTGAACCCTAAACTCTAATCACCGAAGCCCTAAACCCTAAGCCCTACACCCCGAACCCCTAAACCTCTACGTCCCAAACCATCTACGCCCTGAGCCCCCAAAGCTTTAGCCCGAAGCTCGCAAACACCAGGCTCAAACTCTAAACCTTACCCTAAGGGTCCAAGTACCTAGCTCTCGTATACTCTCCAAAATAGGAACCTACATAACTACTATCCTAAAACCCAGTACCTAATAATTGGGTCCTTTGGACCCTTGGGGTTAACTTAGGGACGAGGTGAAGCCTGAAAGGGTTTAAGTTTCATATACCATGTAGAAAGGGTTTAAGGTTCATACACCATGTAGGGATTTGTAGTGTATGGGTACAGGGTTGCTACCGATAGAGGTCATTTGCTCCCCAAGGTATAAACCCTCGAAACCTCGAGATCCCAGAACTCCACCGCGAAGGCTTGCAGAAGCAGGATGAAGCCCTCCCAAAGCTTCTTCCAGCAAGACCTCATGTGCCCATATAGTAGGTCCTTTGGCCTTAAAGGGGTCCCTATATAGGTACCCTAAACCCTAAGGCCTTAAAGGTAGGCCTTAAAGGGGTCCCTATAGAGGTACTTTAAGGCCTAAGTACCTACTAGATGGGTCCATGGAGCCTTTGGGTTTCAATATCCCTACGAATGCGCAGCCCCAAGGCACCCCGAACCCAGAAGATAAGGGGCCCTAACCCCCCCCATAAAACCTTCTACAAAAACCAAGACAAAGACACACAACCTTTTTCAAAAACTAAGAAACAACCTCAGGATGAGGATCCTAGCTCTTGTCCTCCGACCTCGACCGGATCAGTCTGCCATCGCCCCGAAGGAAACCTCAGAGCAGAGGTTGTGATATTGGAGAGTGTGTGAATTTCGACCCTCTCCCTAAACCTTTCAAACCCTAACCCTTAAACCCAAGAAAAGGCGTGCCTTGACTAGGCGTCAACTGTGGGCTGCTTCGTGTTCAGGATTTCGGGCGTCAAAAATTCCGAGGTTCAGGGGGTCAGCGGGTGTGAGAGTTTTTTTCCGGAAACAAGAAGCAGAACATGGAGGCCTGTACATACTGTTGATGATATAAATCCTGCAATACCTTAAGGACCCAAAACTATGGGAATTATGGTATACACCTTATTATGGGTAATGCAGGATTTCTATCATCAACCGTAATGCAATCCTCCTCCAGTCCCCGTTTCACCACACTACCCTAGGATCCCAGAATAGTAGTTCCTTTTTGGGGTTACCTTATGGGATTCTAAATAGGAGCCCCACAAAGGAGCTACTTGAAACTACTTTGGGGCCTATGGGCAGAATGTTATAGCAAAGAGCCAGCCCAGTAAGCCCTACACCCTCATCCCCAAAACCAATAAAGCTGACACCAGGCCCTGAACCCCAGAACCTCGGAACCCTAAACTTTTAAGACGAAACCCCAGAACCACTAAACCCAGAAACCCTTATAGATCCATTATAGCTCCTTTAAATTCCGGTCCCTTCATGAACCCTTAAAGGAACCTTAAAGGACCCCAAACTCCTGAATTCCAAGCCGCTATGGTACTTTTTGAATATGACCGGGCAGGCTTGGGAGTCTCAGACATCTGAGGCATCGGAATTCTAGGGAAGTTCAGCATCACACAGATTTGCACGAATTCCCCCAAGCTATCTGTAGGGTTTAGGGTTTAGGGCCCCAACGCTATCCATAATGAAGGCCTCATAGTCCCCAGAAGTATAACTGTAAGTGTCTAAAGCGGTTGATTGGCACAGGCAGCTTGTTGCGGTATCCGGCTTCTTTTGCGGGCGTGGACAAACAATAGAATCCAATGTGGTGCACTGCAGCTTGTTTGTATACACACAGCTTGATCAGTTTGCCCATGTGCTTGTCCTGTCCATGGAGTGAGCCCAATGACACCCCAAGTCCACCTAAACCTCAGATCTTCGAGTCCCTTCAAGATCTTTTCTGAAGATCCAGGATCATGCTTCGAAATGAAGCTGGATAATCTGGGCCTCATTCGTGTGGGGCCGTTGGATCTCAAGGCTCATATAGCAATGGTATACACAGATAGAGGGAGGGAGAGAGAGAGAGAGAGATATATATATATATATATACACACACACACATGCATACATACGTACACACACACACCGCCCAGACCGGTAACCAAACAACCTACAGTCTCCATTGTAGTTCCTTTTTGTGGTTAACCAATATCTTTATTATAGGATCCTAACCATAAAACTGGTTAACCACGAACGGGAACTACTGGAGACTTTTGGAATAGCCAAAAAGGAGAACGAGTGGCAGCACAGCATCAGCCTCGTGATCGCCGCGGGCCTGGCGGGACGCGCAGCTTCGACTCAACTCGTGGATTACCGTAACTACCTTATAGAATTCTTTACAGGGTACTATAAGGGCTCCTGTAAGGGATCTATAGGGTTTATAGCTTTATGAAGCTACCCATAGGCCCCATAGTAGTTCCTTTTTGGGATTAAACCTTCTAGAATTCCAAATATGAGCTTCAAAAAGGAATCACTAAGTAAGGGGCCTATGGGTAGAACGGCGTTCAGTCAGAACAGGGCTTATAAGGATGTGTTTTTGTGGGGGGTTGTAGGTGTTGTGTAGGGTTTATAGTTTATATTTTGTTGTCTTATAAGGGCTTTCGTAAGATTTTGTGAGGTTCTTGCAGGGTAAGTATACGCTCGACTGTTTGATAGGGCCAAGGTTTTATTGTACAAGGCCAGGTTCATACCGCGGGTTGCTAGGTTATAGGTTGGGAAAAGCCTATATTATATCATATAGGGCTCGAGAAACAATAGCTATACAGTGCTATATAGGTAACTGATCTTGTAAGGACAGCATCTTGCGCGTGTGTACGCTTGGTGCTTCAAGGGCTCGCCTGGCGTTCTGCGGGAAGGGTGTAAGTAGACCCCCCAAGTACCCTCGAAACACCCACAAATTAAGGGCCATAAGGGTTCTATTAAAGGGCCAGAACCCTAAACCCTAAACCCCTAAGCCCTATACCCCTAAACCCCAAACCCCTATTAAGCCCTATACCCCTCAGCCCCTAAACCCTAAACCTGGTAATTCCGTAGGATGTTTAGGCTTCAGGCTTCTGTTGCCGCACCTTATTTCTCCGGAGACCTGACCGGGGCTGGGAACCATTCTCCGGGCACCGTATGCCAAGGCAGGGATCACGGTTGAAGCCTAGCCGCTGTGGCAGTTAGATGCAGAAGTCGAGCTCCATCCAGGCCGACTCCACAGAAGGCAGCGGATGCTGTCGCTCCGGATCGCAACGGGCACCTCGTGCAGGAGCATACTGCGTTGTATGCAACGTTGCATTCTGACGAACTTGACGGCGTGAAGGGCACGTTCACCGTGGAGGTGTCAAGTTCGGAGGAAGAAGATGAATCAGCATTCAGCAGTCAAAGCTCGGGCTATTCGTGGTTGGCAGGCCGTGGTGGCGGTTCGGGCCAGCGCACAGAGGTCAAACATCCTACTGCGCACGGTCCTCCCGGATGTTCTTGGAATTTGCCGTCTTGGAATGATATGCCATGATTTTGAGGTTTTGTGCACGTTCCTCCTTCAACCCTATGCCTTAAATCCTAACCCTAAACGCCTAATCCCCTAAACCCCTAAACCCTCGTCCCTAAACCCTGAACACTTAAGCCCCGTTTCGAAGCTATCGGTAGGGTTTGCAAGATGTTGGAATGGGGCTTCGAATTCTTTCAATCGCTTCCTAAGAGCCTGCGACCAGGCTCCGGATCAGTTTAGGGCTTAGGGGTTTAGGGATTTAGCAGTAGCAGTAGCAGTAGTAGCAGTAGTAGTAGTAGTAGCAGTAGTAGTAGTGGTAGGCAGTAGGGTTCAGGGTTCAGGGTTCAGGGTTTAGGGTTCAGGGTTTAGGGTTTAGGGGTTTAGGGTTGAGGGTTGAGAAGAAGCTCGAAAATATCCAGGTCATAACATCAGACACCGGTTTTTGCCTGGCAAAAGCACAATCTGAAGATTAAGTTGTTGTTCATTGTGCAAAGTCAGCAAGCTGCAGCTGTTCTGCAGGAAGCAAGACATGCAGAGATGAAGTCGGAGAGTCTGTCAGAGCGACAACGAGCGAGAAAACCATGAGAAAGGGAGGCAGATAGCCGAATCTCCAGCAGCACGGGATGTACTGGAGTGTATGTCGATGCTTGAGTAAGTATGTGTAGAAAGCATTCATGCGTACTTGTCGGGGCTGCTTTTGTAGACAAGTATGCACGACGTTCCAATGCTATATCTGCCTGTCCAGCTTCTGCAGGCAAGAAGTCTTCGTCATAGCTGGGTAACATTTTACACTGTGGGTACTCAAACTCAATAAGGAATAAAAAAACTACATTTTTAATCCTATCCCAACCATGAACTAGAAGTTTTTGTACGTGCGTGACTGACCATGAGTGGCTAGACAGATGATAGGGACTCAAAAAAGCACATAAGCACAAGCATTTTATAAGGATATCCCTACGTTATTGGGCTTCATTGTAAGGGGGTTTATATGGGATATCCCTCAACCCTAAACCCTTGTTTTTGCTTGTGTGCTGTTTTGGGGCCACAGATGAGCAGACGGAATTGTCTGCCAGGCCCAGGCTACGGGCTGCTGAACCGTGAAACCTAACCCTGAACTGGGAGTTTCCGAAAGGCCTAGGGTTCCTTTATCAAAGGGATCCTTTAAGGGCTCCTATAAGGGATGTTTAGGGTTTGGGGTTTAGGGGACTCTAGCATGGGAGTTTCCGAAATGGGGGTACCTTATTTTGGGGTCCTTTTAATAAGGATCCTACTTTTTAGGGTACTATATTAGGGTCCCCTATTTTCGGAAACTCCCAACTAAACCTTGATGCAACTCCTATATCACAAACATTCATGCAAAGTCTTTCAAGACCTGTGTATCCCCGTAGACCACACGACCCTGCCGGCAAGCAGGATTCTTTTCCTACACGCTCCCATAGGATATGAAGCATGAACCCGTGTTGGGGATCATTGGGTCGTCTCTGAACAGTAAGACTAAAACTCGAAATCCAATACAGAAAACACCTCGCCATTACCTTGCCCTGAAAACCCATTGTCTAACCATGAAACTCCTAACCCTATAACACCTAATCCAAGGCTGACGCTGAACCTATAAACCCCCCTGGACCCTGCCAATCACCCTTCATTAGGCCCTGATGTAAGGAACGTAAGGGCTACCTCGGACCTTTTGGCAACTACCGCCTCAAATACGTCAACGTCCTTCTCATTCCTTCCCAAACCCTTTCTATAGAAACCACAAACTATACACGACCCCATAGGCCCTAAACCCTATAAACAACATCTTGAAAACCCCGAAAAACCCAAACCCTAAATCCTAAACTCTCTTCAACCCCAAGGTGCTGGAGTTGCTTTCTCCGCTGACGAGGCGGCTGGGAAAAGGCGCGGGGTGAGGTTTTTGGATCAGGCATGGCAGCAGCAGCATAGCAGGTTGTTTCAGCTGGTTTTGTGCAGCGTTTAGGGATTGCTAGAGAGTTTTCTGGCAGCTCGAGTTCTCAAGAGATCTCATTGGGCTGCTAGAGGGCGTCATATGGGTGTGGGCGGGACAGACTTCTCACAAAATCTCGCCTATGTTTCGTCTCCACGGCCCGCGCAGAATGCAATTCCAGAATCCTGAAAATGTGGGTCCTTCGAGCCTTAGGCGAAGGAAAAACGAACCCTACGATTTAGGGTTATAGGGGTTCAACTGATCACCATACGGGTCATAAGTATTAGCAGCACTATCACATTTAGCGTTTACTTTATTTAGGGGTTCCTTTCATGGTTTTCTGTCACTTAGAGCTCCAGAGTTCGCAGGGAGGGCCATAGCACATCTTCTGGAAAAGGCTGCCGACAGACAAACGGGACCCAGCAGTTCTTGGCACCCAACTCGGACCTGGAACAACGAAAGGACGGAAATGAAGGACCCCCCAGAAGATCACTACGAGCTTCGCAGCTCTAATGTAGGAGCCTGATTAAGAAATCCGGGCCCTATGATCCCGAGGGCAGTGAGATAGCTCGTACTTATCTGGAGACTTATAGGGCGCCACAGGGTGTTGTAAGGCTTTAGGGAAAATTGCTTTCAGCACCCTCTCCAGTCACCCGCTTGTATGTAGCATGAGCTGTTGGTGGGGAGCCCGTCCAGCGCCAAAATCTTACCAAGCCAAGAAACACCCCCCACACAGCTCTCGAATGCCTCCCAACAGATGTTCTAGCAAAATTCAGAGTTTTCGGTGTTCTTACCGATTTTTCAGAACGATAAACAAAGTCGCAAAACTTAAAGTCTTCCTACATGGGGGTCGAAGAGTCCTACAGGGCCCAGTTGCCAAGACTTCAGCTTTGATGGCGATTTTCTCCTATCGGTGCTTACGTCATAGCTGAACTTATATGTCTTTCGGGGGTTTCTTGCGGTTCTCCGCTTGTCAGTGTTGTTGTTCTTTGTGCGCTTCTTGGAGGCTTCGAATTGACGGCCACTCACTTGATCTTGGCGCGGGAAGCGGTCGCCCGACCTGTGTTGTTGGCCGCGCTTTCTCCAAATCACATCGATCCGCACCCTAAGCCATTAAAACTAACCCCTTAAAGATCCTTGAAGTACCCAGGCCTCTTAAGATGACAGAACGAGTCTTTTTCTTCGTGAGACGTTTACGACGATGATGTTATGTTTGGGTTCAGGGTTTAGGGTTTGTTGGGTGCCGTTCGGCGGCCCAGGGACCTCGACAGTCATGTAGTTGCGGTTCTAGAGATTCAGCTTCGAACAAGATCCCAAAGGGTCCAAAGTACCGATATAGTAGAATGTAGGGTTTCTATATTAGGAATTACTATCATGATTTGGGGAAGTCTTCCCCATAACAGTACATAGGACCCTTTGGGGATCTGACTTCCTTTTCTTGCATGGTGTTGTCTCCGCGGCGCCGCGGTCTGTGTTTGGGGGGGCCTAGGCTACAATCACGAGATCCCCTGGCCCGAACAGAGGTCCTTCGAACAAAGATACTACAGTCTGTAGTGTCTAGATATCCAAGAGCCCACTCAACTTCATATGGGTGGTTGTCAAAATTATGGTCCCTTTTTGGGTACCCTAATTATTAGGTGCCGTATTATCATAAGGACCCAAAAAGGGACCCTAATTAAAAGACAACCCCCAATATAGACCCTCAAAACCTACACTCCAACAGCCCAGCTCCCCTCAACCCTAAACCCAAGCCCTACTGTCTGGTTGTTACTACCCAATGGGGGAATGGATTCCTAGAGTGGTCCCTAAATAATCCCCAATGATCGTCTCCAGAACCCCACTCCCTACTAAGAACCGGATAGGGACTATAGATACCCTAAGACCCTTTATAGAACCCTTATAGTAACCCTTACACCCTAAACCCTCAAAAAGGAACGCTATTCCCTACTAAGAACCAGACAGCCCGAAAACGGAGCTTAAAGGAGAGTTCGAGATTTGCAACACAAAGGCTCCATGTACCCATGTAGTAGGTACTTAGGCCTTAAGGTTCCTAGCTAGGGACCCCTTTAAGGCCTACCTTTAAGGCCTTAAAGTTTGGGTTTAGGGTTTAGGGTACTATATAGGGACCCCTTTATGGCCTAGGTTCCTACTATATGTGTACATGGAGTCTGAAGGGCAACAGTGATTCTGCGCACTTTCGGCACTCATAATTGTGCCGGTTCCCTGTGGGGGGTTCTGTAGGGTATCTCTAGGTATTTTGATGGTAATGAACACTGTGGTAGTGCCAGTCAGGATTGGCTGTCTATTTTATGGCAAAGAGGGTACGGGGTTCATTAGGGCTGTCCCACGTCAGGTAGGATCCGGGGGGGTTCGATGCAAGCCAAAAGACCTATGCTTTCAGGGTCCCTCAGTCCGAAGACCCCCTGTCCACTCCCCCCCCCCCGCTTTGCCCTGAACCCTAACCCTAAGGCTCAAAATGGCCCAAAACCTAACATAATATGGTCTTTAGGCCCAAAAGCCTCAAAATATGAGTTCTTAGAGCCTTAGGGTAAGGCCTTTGGATGGTAGACGTGAGTTTAGGTGTTGAAGTTCGGGGGGGGTTTGAAGCTTCGGGTCAGTTTGGGTGGTGAGTCCGCAACTGAAGCCTGCACATACACCTATCAGCCCCTCAAACATCCTAAACGCAGAGCAACAACCAAAAACCGATTCTGCTGAGTTAATCAGCTTGAACCCACAACACCCCGCAGAAGCCAGGTGCGGCTGGTCAAGGCGGTTGCAGCAGCTGCAGCACGGCGCGACATATCGTGTGTTTGGTCATGTTCGCCCCGTAGACTTTTATTAGTCTTCAGCGACTTCCGTGCGTATGATTTGTTGACAGCGGGATGTGGATGCAAGGATCACTAAATCCTGGAGGGCACTAGCGTACCCCTAACATCTACGGCTTGCAACACACGCACACTCCAAACCTTGAGCTCATAAGCTCTGTAACTCTTGGGTAGTTGTCAAAATTAGGGTCCCTTTTTGGGTACTCGAAAATCAGTGCCGTATTCTAATCGGGACCCAAAAAGGGACCATAATTTCGACAACCACCGGACTTGTTGCGAAAGTATCAGACGCCTCGAGATCCTGACAACACAAGCCCTGTTGTGAACAACAACCCAGAGATCCCAATACCCCTTAATTTAGGAATACCCCGGGTTCCTTAAAGGGATCTAGGTATGAGAGATCTATAGGGTTCCTTTAAGGGATCTATAGGGTTTAGGAGACTCCAATATCCCTTTGTTCAGGAACATACCTAAGGCCATAACATTAAGCCCCCTATTGCTTAAGGTATATGCCTTAATTATAAGGGGTATTGGATTCTCTGGGAACGCCTGCGTCCATTGCTGGTCCTCCGTTTGAGCGTTGAAAGGTGGATCAGCGATAGCCATAGTGCTGGCATTCTTCAGAGTACATATTTCCACAGTCCTAGTCCCCAAAAAGACTCTAAACCCTGAACCCCTAAACCTAAAAACCAACCGAGAAAGACTCTCGACCACTAATATCGCTTCAACACTGAGGCCCAAATAAAGAGTCTAAACCGCAAGCCGCAGAATCCACCCCCTCAGAAAACTCCCGCTCAAGAAGAAGCTCACAACCCTCAACCATTCAACAACATGTAAGCCCGAACGCCAAAAGTTGATTGAAGACCCAGAACCCTAAACCACAACCCAATACAACTAATATTTCCATCTTGAAACCGACAACTGTTCAGCACCATACAGCAAGAGACTCCATGACCCTAAACCCCTGAACCGCAAACCCCGCTGACCAAAACGAGACCCCGCACCCCTGAACCCTAAACACTCCCCCAAAGGGGCCCTAAACCTTATGAGCCCTATAAAACCCTCTAAGCCCCCAAACCCTCTAAACCTTACACCCCTAAGCCCTACAAAGGCAAGCTCCGAAAGCAGGGGACCCTAAACTAGTACCCTAAATAGTAGGATCCGTACTTTAAGGACCCCAAGATCAGGTACCCCTTGTTTTCGGAAACTCCCATGCTACAGTCCCCTAAACCCTAGACCCTCTAGATCCCTTATAGGAGCCCATAAAAGGATCCCTTTAAAGGAACCCTAGGCCCTTGTTTTCGGAAACCCCACTTGGAGGGTCGGGGGACTTAGTAAGTAGTTAGTAAGTAGGCTTATAAGTATCCTAAAAGGGACCTTAATTGGGGTTATGGTACTTATCAGTCTCTAAAAATACCAGTTACTAAGTCCCCCGACCCTCCAAGCAAACCCTGTAGATCCCTCATAGGAGAACCTTAAAGGATCCCTTTAAAGGAACCCTAGTCCCTAAACCCTATAGATCCCTTATAGGAGAGCCCTTAAAGGATCCTTTTAAAGGCACCCTAGGCCCTTCTTCTCGGAAACCCCCGAAGTTTCACCTCTACACTGGGTTCAAAACTTCTCTCCCCGACTCTCCCCCCCACCTCCTCCTCCCCCTCCCCCTCCCCGACTCTCCCCTCCCCCTCCACCCACCCCTAAATCCTAAACCCTAAATCCTAAACCCTAAACCCTAAACCCTAAACCCTAAACCCTAAACCCTAAATCCTAAACCCCAAACCCCAAACCCCAAACCCCAAGGTGGGCAAGCTCCAGTTTAGCCGGAACCTCTCGGTGCAGAAGGAAGCCTTGGAGGTGCCCAGGGGCCCAGGGTAGCGCTATACCAGGTGTCCGTTTAGGGTGTAGGGTTTAGGGTTTAGGGGTTTGGGGTTTAGGGGTTTAGGGTTTAGGGTTTTAGGGTTTAGGGTTTAGGGTCTAGGGTTTTAAGTTTTTAAGACGAACCAGGACCCCCCTTGTACCCTCAAATAGGGGGAAAACGGTCCTAGGGTCTAATAGAGGGTAGATGGAGGGTCTCGGAAGTTTCCCTTCTGTTTTGCTGGGTTTAGGGTTTAGGGGTTTAGAGGGGTTAATTGGGGGATAGGGTTTCGGAGCGTAGGGTTTAGGATGCTTGTCGCAAGCTCTTCCTTTAATTCTTCTATAGGGGTCCCCATAAGGGTTCCTACAATGGTTCTACAAGGCTTTGTGTTTTTTGGTTGTTTCGCCTTAGTAGTTTATGGTGAAGGATTTGGGATAGTTTAGGATTTTGCATGACTTGGGGTTCAGGGTTTAGGCGTTCCTGGAGGGTCTGCATTGTTGCCAGCATTTTTTCTGTTTGCATGGGTCCTGGAAGGGCTTGGATGGGGTTCGTCATCAAAAGGAGTTTTCCGTTGTTCGCGGTGGGCCGGATGTGATTATATACATATATATATATATATATATATTACGTTTGAAGGTTCTGCTTTGCGGACTTTCTTGTTGTTCGAGTTCCTGAAACAGTATTTCGAGCTCTATACCGCCGGTTCTTCGAAGGGCTAGAAGGTTCTTGTAACTAGAAGCTTGCTTTAACTGTTTACGGAGTTCTTGAAGGAGTTCAAAACGGGGTTTTGTAACTATAGCAGGGCTTCTGTGGGGGGGCGGAGGCTTCGGGATCAGGATATACATGGGCGGTTGTCAAAATTAGGGTCCCTTTTCGGGTCCTTATTATAATCCGGCTCCTTTTATTTAGGGTTCACAAAAAGGGACCATAATTTTGACAAACCTCCACATGAATTTAGATTTCAGAGTTGAGTGTTTGTCCAACCAGGCTTCTGACTCAACTGTAAATGCTCACAGGGACCGAACGGGGGGTGGGGGTGGGGGTGGGGGTGTGAGGGTCCTACAGTCTCTAGTAGTCGATTAGGCTTTAACCTTGTTTGGGTAGTATAGTCCCCATAGAGTCCCTATATAACCAAAAAGGTTAACCTTTTGTTCCCCATGATATCCGACAAGTAGGAGTCGGGCTCTAGGAATCAGGGTGTAGCCTACTTCAGACATCTTCAGACTCTACAACCATGTGAGTTTTAACTTCAAGGGTCCAAAGGACCCAATAATTAGGTACTCGGTTTCAGGATAGTAGTTACGTAGGTTAGGAATTTGGAGAGTATATGATTAGTAGGTACTTGGACCCTTGGGGTAAAGACAAAAAGCATTCTTTAAAGGTGTCTACACGGATCTCGATTTAATTACAGGGGTCTACAAGGCTTTCTCTTTGTATAAGGTTCCAGAAGCCATAATGGATTCTATGAGGTTGCTCTAAGAGTTCACAGTTTCAACATGCGTTCGTTGAAAGTTCAGATTCTGCGGTTCAATGTCTATGGCTTCAGCGTTCTACAGTTTTAGAGTTAGGGTTCCGGGGGGCAGTGTTTTCGGTTCTACTGAAAAGCTCCAAAGTGTGGGATTCTCCAGGCGGCAGAGATTTTTGTGATGTTCAGAGGAGAGAGTATATCATGTCGGGTTTCGCTCATGCAGCGTTTCCAAAGGTTTAGCTTGTGCCGCAGGTGAACCTTGCCACTCTGTGCCAGACCCCAAAGCATATTTGGGACTTTGACTCAGTGATCCCTTTGTGGCTAAAGCACTCTCTGCCCCTACTGCATCTGCGCCATTTCTCCACATCTTCTGTACCGTCGGCTTGCACATCTGGATCAACGTAATTGAGGTGATGGCAAATCTTGCTGCAATTGTTGGTATCATAGAGGTCCTTCTTGTGAGTATCGTTGTTATTGTCGTGGTTGCACTCTTGCTTGCCCGTCTAGGCAGACTCCGTCTGATGTTCCCGATTCGCCTGGTGATGTTTTTTTTGTGCAGCATGTCAGGTCCTGGTCTGATTTAGGGCTTCACTTGGAGGGTCGGGGGACGTAGTAGCTGGTTATTCTAGGGACTTATAAGTACCATAACCCCAATTAGGGTCCCTTTTAGGGTACTTATAAGTCTACTTACTAACTACTTACTAAGTCCCCCGACCCCCAAGCAGGATCTTGACGCAGTGTTTTCCGCAAGATTAGAGAAGCACGTAAGTTCCAAGCTCCTTGACCGTCGAGCCCGAAGTATTGAGCACAATTTACTCTGTAACTACGACCCGAAAGCCCAAAAGCTGCATCCTTATTGGAAGTTTATGGTTCTAAATGTTCATATTAGCTCTCGTGCCTACTGACCCTACTACACAAGGATGTTCGTGCCTACAAACTAATTACAGACCCTACTACACAAGGATGTTTGGGTTGTGCTGAGCCCTGGGGGCTAAGATATCGGAGCTTGAATAAGTAGCGCAGGCTCCTTGAAGAGCTTGGCAGGGGGCGGCCTTATTTAGGGACCCGAGCGAACACTGTAACCTCACTGGATCTTAGAGTTCCTATCGTGGTTTTTGGTATCCAAAAGGGCACCAAAGTCCTGCAATAAGGACTAGGTAGACCCTTAAACCCGAAATCCTATAGAACCCTAGTAGAACCCTTATGGTACCCTTAAAGGAGCCATAGAATAAGGAGTACTTGGACCCTTAGGGACAGCAAAAACTACACAAGGTTTAGGGTTTAGGGCTTAAGGTTTAGGGGTTTAGGGGTTTAGGGATTAGGGTTTAGGGGATCAGGGATTTAAGGTTTAGGGTTTTAGGGGTTTAGGGTTTCGGGTTTAGGGTTTGTCTGTTTAGGGGTTTAGGGTTTACGGGGTTGAAGTCCCAACTCCTTCACATTGGAGTGGTTGTGGGGGTTTAGGGTTTAGGGTTGACGTGTTCCGATTTTTGGAACCGAAAACATCTTGTTCGGTATTGGGCAACTCAGGGCAGTGTCGTTATAGATGCCAGGTACTTCAAAGGCTCAAAGGCTAAGAGGAGTTAGTTCCATCTCAGTTTAAGATCTCGAGGTTTGGGGTCAGATCGGCAGAGTCAAACAACATGGTTCGGTTTTCCACGGTGGTTGGAACTGAAGCTATCAAGATTCTTTTTTGAACAAATCTGCCACTCTTGCTTCATATCTTCCCTACCCTGACTTGTTGGAGGCTGTTGCCGCACAGAGTCCGAAAGATGGCGACTGTAGTCATTAGGCCTGCAGTAATCTTATCCTCAAGCTCCAAACCGCGAATCGCGTTGAAATCTAAACGTGCCAAAGCCTCCAATGCCAATCCACCAGAGACGGAAAAGAAGGAGATCGGTGTCTGCTTTGCGTTACCAGTGACGATCACTAGGTCGTGAACAACAACAGTGAGAACTCGTTTTTTGTCGCAATTCGCTGAACCTTGTTGAATTGAGTATCACGTCTGTCCGTCAGGGATTCACGTCGAGCTTCTAGTTGTAACTTAGCACACTGGACGTCGGAGTTTCCGTGGTGAGTCAATGGAGTCCAGTCGCCGGTGCTCGCGTCGCCTTGATACTCTGCAAGGTCCATCGTCTACTGTTTACTTCTACCAGAAAAAGAGTGTACATCATAACAGAAGGCATAATCAGGGCTGATGGAGCCTTTGGATGAGTTTCTTTATTGCTCTGTACCCCACTCTGACTTGTGTGTATCCTATTCAGAACAGGAGGGCCAGTAGCAAGACTTCGAGACACGCCTACAAAGAAAAACCGCAGACCGGTAGAGTTTCGGCGGAAAGGTCCAAAACCTTAAACCCCAAACCCAGAACCAGAAATCCGCAACCCCAAAAGCGCAGATAACACTTTCGAAAAACGCAGATATCCCAGTGAGCAGCCTAAAAAGCATGGCAAGCCTCGCCAAATCGAGAAAAACGCAGATAATCGAAACTACAGATGCAGATCATCGCAAGAAGTGCGGATTACTTCTCCTTTGCGGCGGGTGTTGCAATCAGGGCTGTTTGTGTGTAAATGTGGCACATGCTGCGAAGCGGCAAAAGAGTGTCTGTAATGCATGCTTAATGATCTCGGGCAATGCTTTCAGAAGCCACACGGGGTGCGTCGGTCATGCAGAGGATTGCGATTATGTAGTTTATGGAAGTGACGCTCCGAGGTTTCAGAACATGGCAGTTCCTCAACCCCAAAAGACCGGAGTCTTCGGAATCCGTAAAGTCATGGCTGCGAGGCGATGACACTGGCGCTGGTACCGATGCCCACTGTGAAGGAGCATGTGTATGCAGGGTTAGTTTGGGATTTGGTTTCGGGACCGGGGTTACAACACCCTGTAAATACATACACTTAGTAGATTTGATTCGCTTTAATCATCCAAGTTCTATATTCAGCATTCACACTGGCACGTGCGAAGGGGCGGCGATTGTTTGTTGTCCTTTCTCAACATCGGGCTGCAGGGGGTTGAGTCTCCAGAGGTTCAGAATTTCCCAGCATGTCCCTTGGCAACAAACTCGTTGACACACAACGGTGCATGTGGATATGCAAAAGTTTCGATGACAACCTCGACACGGGGCTGACCAGGGTGCAAAGCCTGTACCGCAAACATGTTTGGTGTGGATTGAGTTGGTTCGCAAGTTCGCTACAAGTTTCAGAGCAGGATCGAGGAGAAGAACACTGCCAGAACCGCGTGTTCCAAGAAGGCCGGTATCAAGACACAATTGGGATGGACCATGGGCATTAAGGCATGTGCTGGCAAAACTGGACTGTCGCCGCTTTCAAGCCCACAGCGGAACACGGCGGTCGAGGTTGCCCACCCACACCTGAGCTGGTGCAGCGGACATGCTTTCCGATGACGTCATATCTGCCGTCGCTGACTGCCATGTGGCCTCGTGGAACCTAGGATGCTGCAAACATCACAACTTGTAAAACCCTAAACTCTAAGTCCAAACCATACGAGCTTACGCACGACTCAACGGTAGGGGGCAAAGGTGCGGTGACAGAATTGATCATAGTACTTTCGAGCCCTTCCCCAGCATACCTTCGACCATTGCTGTCCACGCGCCTCCTCGAGCTGCCCTGGCCCTAGCTCCTAGTTCATATCGTGTTCCAAGACCCTCCAAGGGCCCTTTAATAGAGCCCGTATGGCCCTTAATAGTGGGTGTTCAGGGTGTAGTAGGGTAGTTGGCGGGTCTAGGTTTGGTTGAAGGATAGAAATATATTAAGGTCGATGGCATAAACAAGGAGTTGCGTACATGTTGGATACCATGGGGAGAGCCCGGCTGACTTTAGTTACAGTCGCCAGGACTAGGTTGAGTACCTATAGAAGCAGTGTCAAGAAATGCAGCATGCCCTGTAAGCCGTAATCAGCCCTTAACCCGAACCCCCCCCCCCCCCGCCCTTCCCCCTAAAAAGTGGATAACATTTGTAAGCACCCAACGCTCACCGTAAATCCTAGTCGAAGTCCTGGGAGCTGTGAGGCTTAAACCCATGAGTTATCTTCAACTACTTTGTCGCCAAGCCCGGAACCATAGATGTCATTGCAATTTAGGGCTTCATGAGTGGCTGCAGGCCGCATGTACCTCAGCTCGTGGTCTAAGTAATACTATGATGTGATATATTGCTTGTTTCGCAAAGGAGATCGTGATGCTCCTCCTCTACGATATGCAGGCACGGGCTTATCCTCGAGCCTTCTGGGTGCTTCGCAGTGCAGATTGGCCCAGGATTAGTCTTGCGACGTTGCGGTCTGATTCCCGAGGGTTCATGTAGGGCCAGCGTGTATATGTCGTACATAGACCCCGAGGCATTGTGGGTTCTTTCCTGAGTCTCAAGGATCAAGGGGCCCTGAACCCTAGACCCTCGAACCCGTAAGCCTAAACCGGATGACCTAGCGCTATGACAGTGGGAAAGTTGTGGGTTCGGATTCCCGGATGCCATGGTATGAAATGCAGGGTGTATATGAGTCTACAAGCTTCGGACTCTGTAGGGGTACAGCGCCGGCTGAGTCCCAGAAGGTCCAGCATAAACTGGCGGTTGGAGCAGCTTGTGGAGTCGGGCGCCGACGTCAAAGACGCCGCCATACTCCAAGCTTGATGAGAAGCCGGAGCCATTCCGCAGCTTCAGGATGTGACACAGGATGTGGATTTTGTGTTTAGGATTTAGGGTTTCATGATGTGGGTAGGGGACGGCTGACTTCGATCCATTTGGCCTTGACCGCGGATTTGCATGCGCTGATGCTACCGCCAGTTGAGCCTGCCGGAAACGATCAAAGCAAAACACCGGACCCACGTACGAACGACTGGCCCTAGACCCCGAATCAACCCTAAACCCTAAACTCCTAAGCCCTAAGCCCTAAGCCCTGATCCCCTGAACCCCTTAGTTATAAACCCCTGAACCTTAAACGCTAAACGCCGTACACCCCGAAGAATTCCCTGAGCCTCACAAGGGCATCCGGCATACATCGGAAGATCGAAAGCCGCAGACCAAACGGACCCCGCGATAAGTACTTAAAGAGGAACTTCCGAAAATTGGGGGTTTAGAAAATAGGGTTCCTTTAAAGGGTTGCTGTAAGGATGCTATAAGGGCTCCTTCAAAGGGTTCTCTAATGGTTTAGAGTTTCCGAAAATTCAGGGTACCTTATTATGGGGTCCTTATAATAAGGACCCTACTATTTCGGGTACTATGGCCCCTATTTTCGGATAGTAGAGTGTAGGGTTTCTATTCTTAGTAGGTGAGGAGGTAACCTTTAACCCTTTGCCTTTGGGGTTTGTATAATCATGCCATAGTTGAAAAGGCTAGCCTGTTTTTGGGCTGGGTCCTCAGCGCTTCAGTATTCTGGGACGTGTAGGGTTTAGATTTATAGGGTTTATATAGGGTGTAGCTCTCTCTAACTTTGGGGCCCTCATTGTGGTGTGTTGGTTGTTACAAGGGTGCCGCCGTTTGGGGGGCTTCTAAGACAAGGACCCTAATTCAGAGAATCACCAATCGCCATGCCAAAACCTGCAAAACCCTAAACCGTGCGTCCATGAGTTTAGGGTTTTTGGGGTTTAGTGTTTAGGGTTGTGGATTGAATGACCTGCTGTGTCAAGGGCTGTACCCTTACACTGGTGCCACATCCTACCGTTCCGTAGTGTTTGGGGCGACACGTGCACTTCGCTGGCCAATGTTACTACGTAGAATACACCTTGTCTGCATCATGGGGGCGGAAAGGAAAGGTATCCCTGATAGCGTAGACCAGTATAGCTAGCAAGTTAAGAAACACAGGGCGCCTGGTCTAGATGCTGAATAATGTGAGAGTTTCCGAAAACAGGGGACCCTAAATATAGTACCCTAAATAGTAGGCTCCTTCTATTCTAATAAGACACCAAAATAAGGTACTCCTAATTTTCGGAAACTCCCATGTGTCTTCCTCATGAATCGTCGTGGGGTCCCCAAGCTGGCCCCTCCCAAGGCAGGATCCCCCCCCCCACGCAGTTTCGCTGTCCAACTGCTGATGTCCTCAAACCTTTGTCATAGTGGGGTAACATTTTTCATCTTTATGGGTACTTAAAACTAATACGAAATAAGAATGTAATTTTTTTAATCCTATCGCAATCATGAACTAGGAAACGACGTCCCCAACCACCCCGAATCCTTAAACCTTGGAACATCCGGCTAAGGGTACACTCGTTTTGCGCGTTGATGCCATTGTTTACGTGCATGATTCTAGTATAGATGTCGGAATAGTATCCAACACCATTCCTTAGGGTTCCTCCGGTCATGATCAAGCATGATAGATGCCCCACTCTAGTCTGTAATATACGGTCCCTGTATTCGGTACAATATAAGCTCCTTTGGTTTGCTTTGGCTTGGCATCTTCTTTACCGGTCTGCATTGTCCTTCTTCCTCAGGACCTTACTAACTACACTTGTACATCCGAAGCCCACGCAACCCCCCTCATAGAGTCTATGAGGGGGGTTGCGTGGAGCTTGTCAGGAAAGCCCATACAGCCCACACAACATGACCCCTCATAATCTTCTTAAACACAACCTTTCGAACAGCCTCTACAGCCTTTCTACACTTGTGGAGGTCAACGCAGGAATCCATGGCAAGGCGCAACGTAGCCGGTTGGGGGTTGAGGGCTGTCGGCTGTAAACTCCCTAAACCCCAAAACCCAAGTCCCTAAACTCAAGCACTTTGGAGTTTAGGGTGGCGTTGCAGAGCAAGGTCCCGGAAGAAAGAGCAGACAGATCGGTTAAATTTGAGAAAAAAAGAGACAGGCCCCTGTTTAGGCCGTTTCTAGGGCTTAGGTTTCAGGGTTAATGTAGGACTCAGGGATTTGGAGGTGTTTTCGGATTATATTAGAGGACTCCGGGTGCCACGTACGACAGTTTGCCAGACTCGAGTGTCAACAATCTGTGTGGTGGAGTTGGCTTTGGGCTGTCGGCTTAAGACGGTTGGTCTGAGACCACGGAGGATCTATGGCATGGGGTAGCCCTATATATGATGGGAGTTTCCGAAAATTAGGGGTAGCTTATTTTGGGGCTCTTATAGTAAGGATCCTACTAGTTAGGGTACTGTATTAGGGTCCCCTATTTTCGGAAACTCCCATACAGGATTTGGAAGGAAGCACCATAAGCCTTTCTAGTGCAAATCATGAGACCTGAGCAATATACTATATAAACCACGAAGAACGATACAAACCATATTGGATATTGAACTTGCCCATAGGCCCTATAGTAGTTTCTTTTTTGGGATTCATACTTAGAATCCCATAAGGTAATCCGAAAAAGGACTGCTTTGGGGCCTATGGGTGTTTGGGAGGAGCTGACCAAGGAGTTGGCTTTGAAGACCATTCGATTGCGCCTTGTCGGCTCTTGAGGGAGTGCAGTTACGCATTGGATTTCTCGTTTGCTGTTACAGCTTGTGTTTTGTTATGGGGTACGAGCCAAAAGGAAGGACACTGTAGGTTGGGGTTTTGTCAGGAGTTTTCACACGGCTGTATGAACGGTCCTATGAGCGCCCTAAGTTTTATCGAGGCTTCATAATAAGGGCCCAGGGTTTTCGATGGGGGGGTTTTCGAGTGGTGCTTCATTAAGGCCGGGTGTTACTTTCACAGGGCTCCCAACGGGTCGCCAGAAGCGGTTTTACTAACCAATCCTCTACAAGTTCTGATGGGGGCTTCTCTGCTAGGCTGTAGACGAGTCTTAGGTAGGGTGTTAAACGGGCTTCATAAAGCTTTGCTCAGATTTTAGACGGTTCTGTGCATGGGACGATACACGAGGTCTTAAGACAGGGGCTGATATGGGGGGATCATGACGGTTTAGGGTTTAGGGTTGGGATTCAAGTTTGGGGTTTAGGGAGCTTCTATACTTCAGGGTTCCTGTTGAACGCGGCTCTGAATGAGAGGTTACATCTGTCTTGAGGCTTTTGTAGGGATCCAGTTTGGCTTTAGGACGGTTCTTGTCTGTTCGTGCAATGCGGGTTTGAGGGTAGGATGTAGGGTTTGGGTAGCTTTCTTTAAAGTCTGTCACCCTTTTCACTAGAGGTTGTGGTTGGGCTTCATAGGATGGCATAAGGCTCCTCGTTGCAATCCGTGGACCCTGTGTTAGGATCTGCAGTGACCCAGTGCGACTAACAACCCTCTAACATACCCCAAATACACACTAGCAAGGGCCATAAGGCCTCTATTAAAGGGTCCTTGAGGGAGGGTCCTGGTAACCCCAGACTCTAGACCAAGACCCACGAAATAATTGAATACTGGAATCTTGCAGCGTCGGCACCGAAACATTGAAGCCGCCCAGCCACTTGGGTGGTTGTCAAAGTTATGGTCCCTTCTTTGGGTCCCTATTATAATACGGCACTTATTTTTTAGGGTACCCAACAAGGGACCTTAATTTTGTCAACCACCCACTTATGAAACCTGCCCTTGCAGGCTTCCTTGTTATGACTTGTCTATCTCTATCAAACTGCTCAGAAGTGAAGGTTACTTGGAGTGAAGGTCAAGCTTAAAGCCGGAATCATAAGACCCTTCACCACGCCGAATAAGAAGAAATCTTTTCATGATATGACCTAAGTCTTATCATGGAAGCCCGCCCCCGTAAGCCCGTAGAAACCGCTGCCAAGTCGTTGTGCATCCCCATGTAAACGCATAGCACGCTTCTTAACACAGAAACCCCTAAACCTTAAAAGCCCTACGACTCCCGAAACTTAGGCAAGATGTTCATAGTCTTTGCTCGGAGACGCTCGCGAAGCGCCCCGGCGACACTGGTTGTTGACGGGGGTCTCGGGGGGTGGGTGTTCTGCAGCTTACGGTTCAGGCTTCCTGGGGTTTCTTATGGGATTCGGTTCTTGGGAGTATAGGGTTCTTTGGGGTTTCTTGCGGTTCAGGCTTGCTGGGGTGTCTTATGGGATTCGGTTCTTGGGAGTATAGGGCTCTCTTTGGGATTTCTTCGGCTTTCGGGTAAGCTTTCTAAAATACGGCGCATTTGGGATCCATTTTAATGCGGTGCCGCCTTCTTTTGGGGACCTAAAAGGGGCCCTAGTATAGAGAACTACCCATATTGTAAGCCCGAGCCTGAACGTTGTATCAGGCCTGGTTGTCGAAGGAAAGCTATCGGTCGGGGCTGGCTAGCTGCGGGATGAAAGTTTAAGGTGTAGGCAGGGTCTTAGCAAGTTGATATTTTCTCTTTTCAACCAGACTCCAAACTCATGCCTTCAGCGGCCCTTCTCGTATTACTTTACCCGAAGCCCTAAACTCTGCCTGGATCTGCAATTATGAGGATTCGAATCAATACACGGGTAGTAGTGGTAGGCGATTACACGACAAACATGTAGAGTACCGGGCAGGTGGCCTAGTGGCCTGAAATCAAGATCGACAGCAGAAAGAGGAGTGGCAGGTAGTTGTACATCAAACCATCAAGTTTAAGCCCTGCAAACAGTAGCCACTGACCCTTGAATTATTTGGCCGGATATTGGAGTGACAGGTAGCAGCGGTAGCAGTCGTAGCAGCAGTTGTAGTTGGTGAAGCAGTAGTTGCTGGAACAGCTCACCAGCTTCAGTAGTGTAATGAATATGAGTGGCAGCAGTGGGAGGAGGAGGAGGAGGAGGAGGAGGAGGAGGAGGTAGGAGGAGGAGGAGGAGGAGGTATCACTGAAAACAGTCACTGCACCGTGAATTCCGAAACCTAGAACCCGAATCTGTCAAGAACCCGAATCTGTCAATCAGCAACCGCTATGTGTTCTTCGCAAGCGATCCAGGGCCTAATATTTGTTAAAAACCTAGCCGAGTGTTACTATGGCCATCTCTTGAAGTGGCAGCAAGAGGGTCAAACCAAGGCCCAAATCCCACAACACCAACAGGGTTTTGGGGCCCGTCATATTATGGTTATAACAAGGAACCTCCTAAACTATTACCATTATGTTATGCTATGGTTATAACAAGGAACCCCCTGAACTAGTACCATTATGTTATACTATGGTTATGATAAGGAGCCCCCCTAAACTAGTACCATTATTTTTTACTATGGTTACAATAAGGAACCCCCCTAAACTAGTACCATGTTTTTATACTATGGTTACAATAAGGAACCCCCCTAAACTAGTACCATGTTTTTATACGATGGCTATAATAAGGAACCCCCCCTAAAGTAGTACCATGGTTTTATACTATGGCTATAATAAGGACCCCACCCCCCCCTAAACTGGTATAGCCAAGTCTTGGCAACCCTAGAGATGGTACCGTTGTTAGGGCTTAGGGGTTTAGGGTTTAGGGTTTAGGGGTGAGCAAGGTTGTTGCACTTGGCCCCGAGCAACCGCTACGAGGCCTTGGCCGGACCTTCTTCGGGTTTTTGGGTACTCAAGGCTTTTGGGTTCTGTAGGGTCCTCAGGATAGTGAATTTAAGTATGGCTGGTGCCCTTCTTCGGGTTTTTGGCTAGGTAGGCCTTTGGGATATTTTATATTTTCCCTTATTCTGCTTAATAGGACCCAATCTACGAATTTTTTCAGAGGCTTTAACGGGCCAACCTAGTTGGGTATTCAAGGCTTGGGGGTGGTTTAACTCCTGGTGTTTTGGATTTAGGTTCTATTTCTTCTATAGGACTCCAGAGCGTAGATACGGATTCAGTAGGGTCCTCAGGATAGTGAATTTAAGTATGGCTGGCTTTGCTTTGCATGAATGCCGCCAAGTCCGAGCGTCTCAGCGGGCTTATCTCAATGGGCCAAGACAAGCTTCCTTCAATCTACACTAAGCCGGAAAGATCAGCGCAAGTCAGTGGTTCGAGTATTGCTGCACAGTCAGCAAGATGCCACCTTGCGATATCTTCCTACTGCCATAGACCCATTGGCGACCCCCAGAGCAGGGAGAGCCCTGCTGTGCGTCTGAAAGCGCCTCAGCAAAGACAGACCCACCTCCAGAGACACCTATGGCGGCAATCGCTACAACTACCAGCGCTCTCAGGAAAGGCATGAGTTCAAAAACGTAGCAACAGTATACCACAAAGGAATACAGTACCAGCTCCCGATGGTCTCCAGAATAACTGGCGCCCGCAGGTACGAAGACAATAAGCGCGGGAAGACTGGAACCCGGCAACCAAACAGCAACGGCAGCAGGGACAACTGCCTGCTAGCCAGTTCGCCAAAAGCCCTTGAATCACACCACCCTGAAAACCGAAACACCCCAAAACACAAGGAGAGAGAGAGAGAGAGAGAGAGCGAGAGAGAGAGAGAGAGAGAGAGCGAGAAAGAGAGCGCAAAAGAGAGAGAGAGAGAGAGAGAGAGAGAGCAAGAGGCAGAGGCGGAGAGGGAGCAAGAGAGAAAAGCGCGACAAAGAAGTCTTTCACAGCTCGGTTGACCTGTCAGGCAAGTTCTGCTGCGTCCAATCACTCAGCTGCTGCCACGTGTGTGCGCTGCACAGTGGAGGAATGCGATGCGACCCAACACGGGCCACTTCATCGGATTGCCAGGATTGCTCTACTTGTTCCAAAAGTTTTGTCACAAGAGCTTTGTACTTTGCCAACAGTTTCTTCCGAGCCCGGCCTTGCAGCACATTACCCTCGCAGTAAATCAGCCAATCAGGAACATTCAAGCAATGTTTGAGGTCTTGAACTGCTGCAGACCAACTCACGGGACAGGATAAAGCCAGATTGTGAACCTTGAATATCTCAGACTCTTGACCACTGCATTGCAGCCTCGCCAATAGCATAATTGCTTGCAGTGTGACAGTCGTACTTAACCGCCATGGCCGGCCTACTGCAGAAAGCAAAGCAATACGAGGGGCCCGGAAAGGCAAATCAAAAAAGGTTGACAGCCATCTCTCCTGCATAGCGTCCAAGCGGGTCTTCCAGTCAGATCGGACAACAAGGAGTTCTGCGCCGAAACATGCGTTGGGCAGGATTCGGCTCTGCAAGGTCGTGATCGCAGCGAAAGGAGGGAGCTGCAACATACGAAGAGCAGTAAGTGTACGGGACCATCCACTGTCCCCCCTCTTCTCGACTTGCAAAAGCAAGCCAGTCATGCTGGCATCATCATCTACTGGAATGCCGAGACAGTCATGCCGTTCACAAATTCGTGCTGCTCCGTAGCCGCAATCCAGCGGCAATCTGTTTTGGAATCCTCTGGCAATGTACTCTGTCTTTTTGGGGCCAAATGTCAACTCCGCCTTCATGTCCAGTAAACTTTTCGACGCCGTCTCTGCCACAGTATTCAAGGAGCCCCATGAGCTGGCTTTGAATTTGTTGTCATCGAGGTACTGTGAAAGCGAAATGCGAGTTGGGCTAGCAAGGTCCAACAACAACAAGCGATCGGCATCGGAGCTCACTGACCCCATAGCCTGAGGCCACGACATAGACCCTTCCATTGCCATAGTAGCCACTCGACGACACAAGACGAAATCAGGCACAGCTGAATCTGATTGATCCCTGGTTTGCAGGTATGCAGAAACTGCCTCTTCAGGAGGATCCAGTCCCAGTAGGCAGGGTGAGGTTGCCAAACTTGAACGCAGAGAAGCCGCTCCCACTACAAAAAAAGCTGGCGACAACAACCGCCCTTCAGGCATGCCTAATTCCAGGCTCACTTCCGCCGACCGAGCACACTTGCCCGCTACGGAGACTGTTGTGTTTTGTAGGAAGCTCCAGCTCAAAACCAAATCCTCGCCGGCCAACCCCACCAAATCATGCAGCTTGCAAATCACATCTTGAGGCCATGTGGTTGTGAAAGCATCACGCTCATCAGTAAACAGAGTACCGTGAGGAAGGCCAAGAAACTCACGAATACGAGAAGCGTCCAAATCCATCGCTGAAACCAATAGAGCATCTTGCCTTCCGAACTGCGCTTCTCCAGCTGCAGCCCACAAATCGTCCACACATCTTGCCGCCCATAGAGCTTCAGCCAGAGACAAATCAGGGAAACTAAGGACGATCGTGCGGTAAGAAGATAACAACAGTTTTGGCTTCCCACTTTTATGGATGTGGAAAACACGTCCTGCCTTCAAACAGGAAGGTATAACCATGAAAAAACGAGCTCGATTCTGGCAGGCTAGTTGCATAGCGGCACTACCAGCACACATAACCTGGAAAGCTGCACGGGGAATTCCCACGGCCGACTTCGAAAAATCCATGGCCTTCAAGGCTACTTCCACATCTGCAGCAGCATAAGGGACATGATTTTCAGCCCATCTTTCACGCCATACAGAACGGAAGCCGCCAATCACGCGCTGACACTTGGCGTCCAAGTTCTTTATGACTGCTGTGCTCAACTGGAGTCTGCGAGGGTGATCAACGCCCCTTTGTTGCAAATACATTGCTGCTTGATTGTAAACCTCAGAGCCGGCGACTAAACCACCATTGTCGACTGAAAAAACAACCTCTGGCAGCCCATGACCAGTGTCTTTGAGCAGGCGAGATAGAAAACGCTCAGCGGCACCATGATCGGTAGCAACAAGATCCAAATACTTTTCACAGACTTCTACAGAACGAATGAACCTTGCCTCCTTCTTGTGATTGCGAAAAAACTGAACATCTCCAGCCGTTAAGCTGGCTTGGCACAGGGATGTACCGCGGCGTTGCCGTTGATTTCCACGCGGAAACACTTTAAACAAGCTTTCGCGGCATGCCGCCAGGAGATGACACGCACGCCAGATCCAGAAGCCGGCAGCGGCACCCATCTCCAGACGCTGTTCGTTTTGCATCCCCCATGACGCACGATGGTAGGTCCAGTCATTTATCTCCCTAGCCGCCAGCTCCAGGAAAGTGTTGAAAGAAGCCTTGACGGCTTCATGCCAAAGATCTGCTTCTGCAGTAAAGACTGTAGCCCATTGAAGTGGCTTAAGTATACCGTGCTTTCCTGCCGATGAACTGGATGGCCAACACCTGTAACAAACGGAATTTCCACATTCTGCCATCACTGAGTGCTGCTGTACTGAGCGCAATCGTCTCTGTCCATACCATAAAGAACACAAAAAAACGGAGAAATCCCCCAACGCAAGCACAACAACAACGACACAAAAACAAAAACACACACACACACAAACACACACCCACCATGAGCAAGCAGGTTGAACAAAACCTGACATGGCTCAAACGCGGCATTAGCGAGAACTGCAAAACCAAGACACTTCCTGCCACAATAAACATTAAATAAAACGGTCAGCCAAGAGCAGGCAAGAGGGGAAGCCTCTGCATAGCTCATGGACACCTAAACAAAGAAATAGTAGAACCAGCCTTAGCAAGTCCAAAGCCAAGTTGCGTGTAGTCCACACAACCGGAAAGGTCCAAATGCACCCAGCAACTCCTAATTACTACAAACCCTGTACCTGACGTGTCAGATGAACGCTGCACGCCACTGAACACCTGATGACAACCCCAAGGAGTAAAAACCAGGCTTTCGCAGGGCAAAATGTGCATCCAACTCCGCCAGCCGGAATGGTATTTGCTTAATGCACCAGTAACCAGCGCCACTGAAGGCGCGCATCATGTGCATCAGCTGCCCAAGGGGCGGACCCGAGGGCGCGCATCATGCGCATCAGCTGCCAGGGGGGCGGTCCCAAACCGGGCCGTTGTCCGAACTACAAACTCCCGGTTTGGGTCCCTCCAAACCGGGAGCCGGAAACCTGGAGACTTAGCCACCTCCAATGCCACCAGCTGCAGCTCAGGCTCCAAACAGCGGAACACATCACGCCGACAATACAGCAAAACAAGAAAGGAAAAACAAAGCTACTTGAGAATCCAAGTTACGTCACTGTGATGGGAAAGTGATCGAGATCCTTGCAGTCCAGGATTTCATTGAGGCGGCCACATTGCTGTCGCAAGCATCCATGGTCTTTGCAGTGCTTGCCGTTGTGGACTTGCACAAGCAAGGTTGGACAGGAACTAACAACCACATCAAGGCGTCTGCCGTCAATATGGGTGCTAACATCCGTGGGAATAAACTGTGACAGACCACGCTTCAAGCATTGACGCTGAAACTCTTCTTCAAGTCTCACAGTTGGATTCAAATCACCCATGAGGATTATGTGAGTATCATTGCCAAACTTCGCTCGTACTTCGTCGTATTGTGCCCAAATGCCCAAAGCAAGTGCACTCCTCTCATCTTCTGAGACTTTACCTTTAGGAGGTAAGGTAAACCCCGCCACGATGACACCATCTAGGACACGAAACCAGGATACCCTGCTTGTCCAAGACCATTCCGAACACCACAAAGCTTCCTCGTCTGTATCATGAGGAGAAAACCCCACCACTGCATCGTAATGCTTGGATCTGGGACCCATCGCTGTAAAAGGGAACTCCGGGAGCACAGCACGCAAATCGACACCATGCAAATATCTACAAGCAACCCCAACCAAAAAGTCCGATTGCAGGCTTGTGGCCACCAATGCAATATCCCTCCACCGGTCAAGCGCTAGAACCTTGCCAGCAGGATCCGCCCCACCACTGTACCCAAAATTGAGGCAAGTGATATTGAAGGATTGAGGCCCCAGAGTTTTATCGGCATCCACCGACTGGCGACAAACATCCCCCACACCTTTTGCCATAGGAGGGCCTGCATAGGCCGAAGCCGTGCATCCCAAACTATCACAGTTCTTACGACCGTGTTTCTCATTCACAAGCTGTTGCGCTTCCTTCCTCGCCAAACTCAGTTGCTGATCAATTACACGTACAGCTGCAGCCAACCCTGATTGGAGGAAAGAAAGCTCCGAATTTGACCAACACCGCTCATTGCGAAGTGCATCTATATCTTGCATCACGCTGTGGCCCAAAACTTGTAACGATTTGCCAACAGCAAGGACTGGGGCAATCCAGGAGCGCTCAAGTGACAATGACTGCATAAACGGCTGCTCTTCAGTAATTCTGCATTCGTGTGCAAAGGATTCTCTTGCGGACAACACAGAAGGATGAGATGAAGGCGCCACCCCTACTGGATCAACCTTGAACAGCCGCTGGAAAGCTGCCAGTATG
Source organism: Symbiodinium sp. CCMP2592 (assembly GCA_905221615.1). Taxonomy (NCBI): domain Eukaryota; class Dinophyceae; order Suessiales; family Symbiodiniaceae; genus Symbiodinium; species Symbiodinium sp. CCMP2592. The sequence continues at coordinate 50,646 of CAJNDT010000124.1, read as the reverse complement.
GAGCCGCCTAATGAAAAAGCTGAGGCTCAGCGCTACGGTCACGCGCGCGGGGGCCTTTCAGACCATAACCAACACTCAAAGGACGATTTCCTTGAAACACGGAGGGAGCAGGAACCCAGCGAGCATCCATATCTTGCATGAGCACCCTCTCCACTTCATCCAAACACGAAATGTCTGCCGTGCTGGTCGTTGCTTTAATCCTGCCATCCGCCCAAATCTGGACCATAGCACCATTCCGCAGGAAAAGGGGCCAAGGAATGGTTTTGTTATCTGGCACGTTTCGCACACCCACAGCAGATTCAAGGACATCCCAAACCCCCTGCTTCCCATGCGGGCAGAAAATCACAGCTTCAGAAAGCATGAGAATTTGACCTCGGATCCTCTCCTGACGCTCTTGCCTCGCTGCTGCTTCGCGAGAAAACTGGCCCATACGGGGCTTGCCTGCTTTGCCAGCCTTCCCAGTGAATTGACTGTGACGCGTTTGACCCTTGACATACTTGGGGAGAAGCACTCGCAACCTGGGCTTGAAAGCATCCACAACTGACGCCTTTCCGTCAATACGGATGCGACCGTCATCCCGGAGCCACCAATTAAGTGTCGGGCCATCAGGCGAAATCTTTACTGCCGTGACATACTCGGTACCCTCTGCCCCTTTTGCATTGATACGGTGCTGCCAAGCAGTGCCAATGTAGAGCTCTTGCACAATTACTGGGGGACTGAGCTTCGCCAGCATATGGAAGAAATCCCACATTTTACCATCATCAGTCTCTGCACTGGATGCGAACTCGAACTCTTGCACCTCAGGACCTGAAACAGGACCAGATTTGTCCATCAAGGATTGTTGGAAAAGCACCGTGGGGTCCACAGGCGGCTTCGAGCACCTAACAGCAGACCAACGGTCCCTGGCTGGAATAAGCACTGGCGGATCTGGCACTACCCCTGTCGCAGTATCTGCGTACGGGACTAACGCCAAAGCTTCAGGACCCTTCTCCTGAAGCTCAACACTTTGCCGCGTCATTACAGCCTCAACCCCCTCTGGAGCAGTTTGCTGAAATCCGGCTGGCGCCACACTGCTGGATGGGGCACTGGGCTCCGACTGCTGTGCCTGGACAATGCTTTCGATGAGCCTGGCCTGTTTGCGCGGGCTAGCTGACAGCAAATGACTAATCGCCGACTGCAAGTTCGAGGAACCTTCGCTGGACTTTGGAACCCCGCTCTCCTTAGGCACATCAGCATGTCCCATCCGCGTGGGAGCGGATGCCACTTCGGCAGCAACATCCAAATCTAAACGCCTCCGACAACGTGTCAAAGGACTACGCAACACGGCAGCCCTTGGGGTGGGCGCTGCACCTGCCTTGCTTCGTGCTGAACGGACTGGGGCCTGTGAGCTCACGGCGCGATCGCCACCCCCAATCGGCCTGCTCCTACTGCGGCAAGCACTTGTCGCATGAGGGCCTCTGGGAATTGCGGGCTGAGGAACCAAGGAGCGAGACCGACCTCGGCTGCGTCTTCTACTCCTACTGCGGCCGGAGGCAATCATGAGCCTTTGATTCTTGGATAGGGGCTCAGAATACGACCAACAGCGGTCGATAGCTGCTCGCCCCCACGCATCCCTCGCTATTTTCCACCTGTGCCTCTCGTGGAAACATAGGGCTGCATCGAGGATCTCCAGCTTGGCATCGCCAGGCTAGGAGAACAAGGGCAAAAGCCCGCCGCAAACTGAAAGCTGGCAGCACACTGACTTGCCGTCAGACTTCGGCTCTCCTTGTTCATCACGCTACACCCTGGACACAGGTATCGCGGCTTATGGGAAAGTCGAACAAACCTGCCAAGAACGGACAAGCAGAATGGCAAGACTGGAACAAGGGCAACAAGCCTTCACGCTACTGGCGTGGGTCATGGTCGGCTTGGGAGCGATCATCTTGGCAGCAACCCCAGGACCAGGGCCTCTTCCCGGCCTACGATGGTCAATGGTCGGAAGGCCGGAGCAAAGCGGCCATCACGATCCTGTCCGAGTCTCGTGCAGGTCCCTCCGAACCCAGTGTGTTGAAGGATGTCCAGTTTGCTGTCAACCAGGTCAGGAAGGCAGACGCTCGGCGTGCCAAGGTCGAAAAAGAACGCGAGGACAAAATCAAACGCTGGGCTATTTACACGCAAGAGCTGCAATCTTCGTTCATCGCGGAGAAGCAGAGACACCTCGATGCCCTCGACAACTTCGACCAGGAGGTTGCAGCAGCAGCACGTGGACAGGAGATCGCAAGGGCAGCCCTTGGCAAGGCATCCGATGGCTTCTTGACGAAGGGACAGACTGGAGAAACCGAGGAATCTGGGGACATGGAGTGGGACGCCATGGTGGAGGCCAGCCTCCGTGCACAGCGGCCCTACACCAGAGAAGATGCTACCAAGGACCTTGCAGATATATTTGGGGCCGACAGCCTATTGAAGGAGCCCAGCCAGACCAAGAGCACAACACCCTCAGGGCGGCCAGCAGAAGATGCTATTGCTGCTGGGCCAGTCCGGGCGTATGCAGGCGCCTCACCGAGAGCTCGTGTCGATCCTTATCTGGCGGCCAGCCCAGCTTCCTTTATGCGAGAAAGGCCAATACCAGCCACAGCTCCGCCGGAGACTGCGGCACCGGAAGCTTCTGCTCAGACCTCGGCTGGGATGCCTCCAGCTGCCACACGATCGGCGAGCCGTTGCAGAACACCTGTGAAGCAACTCCCGCAGCAACCGGTGCATGTGGAAGTGCCGGGCGGTCCTTCTTTGGCGGACAAGCTGCATGTGGCAAGGAGGACAGCCCTTGCCCCCTTCGGCTTGGACAGGCCTGCAGAAGGTGCAAACTCGCGATCGGACGCCGTGGATCCGCCACCTGCAGAGATGCGACCTCCCGACCAGATCAATTTAGTGGAAGAAGAACTCAATGCGGCTTCCCCAGGGCTTACGAGGATGGAGTGATTCACGGAGGGCAGCCCTTGCGACAGCTGTCCGCTGTATGCAAGTTTGGCTGCCTTCTGAGATCCACTTTGAATGTTGGTGATCCGATGGGCATGTACAGAATTCTCCTTAGGGTAGTTTGTGCTGTACAGAGCGGCCCTCCTTCAGTCTGCCCCCTAGGTGGCATATTGGGCAGGCACAGGCTGGGGTTTGGCCCTTGTGTCTCTGTCCAGATGGCACCTCCACTTCACACGCTGACCTGCAGAGTTTTGGCTTTGACTTCTGCTAGGCTCAGTGTGTGTCAATCTTGGTTGCCTTGCATCCTCTTTCGCAAAGGGCGTTCTTTCGGCTTGAAGACGCCATCTGCACCTTCTTTTCGCCTTTTTGGGCGATCCCTGTGTTACATTTCGGCCCTTGCCGATCCACGGCTCTCAGACTGCAACAAGTCAACGGATGCTGGACTTGCTGCAAATTGTGCTTGCAGTTCCCCTGTAGGCCCTAGTTTTGGTTTAGGCCTTCCCCCTAATAGTGGTTGGCCTTCGAGTTTTGGAAAGGAGCAGGTGATAGTGGCGCCTAATAGGTGTATCGGTGGCTCTGGGACACCAGCCACTGTCTCCCTGCTTCCCGCAGCCTCGCGTATGCCCTGCCTCTTCTGCAGGCAAAGCTTCCCTTCTTTCTTCTGCCTGTGGGCTCAACATGCAGCTGGACTTGGGCACTTCTTAGCGCTATACACTTTGTGCTGCTGTGTACGGTTGCTGACTTGCCGAAGACACCCCTGCGGATGCCCAAATAAGATACGATCTCAGGCGTTGACCGGAGACCTGCTTGGTGCATCCATTGGGCCACTTGCAGAATGTGCTCAGTGCAGCAAAGTGTGCCTGTCGTGGCACCCGACCCATGTCAAAAGGCGCCCCATCCGCAGTGGGACACCAAGGCTTGGGATGCTTGGAAGGTTGTGCATAGCTTGCCTCTGCTTTCTGTCTTTACCTTCGCAAGTTTGGGCTGTCCCACACCTACATGCTTTGCCTGCGCTCCAGGAACTTGACATTCCGCAGCCAGGCAGCGTGCTCGCTGTGCCAGAAGGTGGGAATCGCTCAGGTGACCTCCCAGCCGAAACAGCTGCTGCACACAATGTACTTGGTCTGGCCATCTTGGCACCCGGATATCAGCCTCATCACTGCCAACTCTCTTTGAAGGAAGGTGACGATGCTGACGATGTCCTTGCCCATGCCGTCACTGCGGCTACGACGGCATTTCATGAAACTTTCCACTTGATCACCCCCGCAACCCCACAGGTCTTCGATGACTATGCCATGGTAGTGGCCTCCAGCCCCTGCATTGTCAGTGCTGGCCTGAGGGTGGTGATCTTGGATCTGCTCCGTTGTGACGGCAATCGTTTTGCCGTTGCGCTCCCCAGCCGGCTCAACTTTGCAGATCTGCTGGCCTATGTGCGACCTCTTCTGTCCAATGCCATTGAAGATGTTGATGTGCACCTTGGCTGTTCTGACGGACCACACCCGCCAGACATGCAGTGCCACTTCGTTGATGGCATGGTTGTCAGCTTTGTGCCGACAGGTGTTGCGAGGACGCCCAGGCCGTCCTTCGAGCAACTACTGGCCAATCCCGGGCTTTGGGGCCCTGCAGCACAATACCCCAGAGCCTACCTTAAAACCGGCATTTGTCTTTTGCATGCGCAACACCGCTACTTCATTAACCGACGTGCTTATCCGGGTCAGGCGCCGGGTGAAGTGGCTGCACAGTGCATCGGACTTCCTGAGGACGCCTTTCAGCTTAAGGTCGCCACACCTCCTGCCTTTGACAACCTTGCAGTTCATGGTAATCCGTGCAAAGGTCTTGCGTGTGCTACCTTAGCTCCCCCACCTGCTTCTCATGAAGGGCAAGCACGCGGGGATAATGTGGTTTTCCTTGACACTAGGCCCCTAGGACTCCGCCCATCCTGCCACTATCAGCTTGGGAATACGAGGCACATTCCCACTGTGCTCTGTGACCTCAACATTTTCCCACCTGCCGGGCTTTCTATCAGAATTGATAATCGGCCCTTGCGTGAAAGCTTTGTCTCCTCCGCTTCAGGAGATACACTTGTCTTGGCTGCCTATCCCGAAGTAGATGTGGATTTTCAGGAAGACCATGACGAGCATCCGAGCCCCCCGCCCTCTGAGAACGGATCAGCCGCAGGCCATGATGATCACAGCTCCTTGCATGACAGCTCAGCTGAAGACGCATCTTCCAGCGGCGATAGCTTCCTGGGCAGGCCCCGTAGCAGATCACCCAGGAGATATGGCGGCGCGGGATGTACAACTAAGCTTTCCTGCCACGACGGCTACCCTTTTCCCATCCACATGAGCGCGAAGCATGCTCCAATTGCTGGAGAGGCCTTTGGACGCCACCTGGGAACCGCCAATTTGGACTTAGGTGATTTTCGGTTCCTCCCTTTCAGCAAGCCTTTTCATTGGCAGGCTACTTTGGGGACTGCAAGACTCACTCAAGAGCCAGATATTCTTGTACGCTTTGTAGTGTGCTATGTCTGGGCAATCGAGTGCCTCATTGAGGCTCTTGTATGTTTCCACCTTGTCCTGACGGTTGTGCAAGGCGTAGGGGCTCCACGAGCTTGCAAGGGACATGATGGGCCTGGGACTTCCGCGACGCCTGCTGCGCGGGAAGCGCATCAGGAAGCGCGCCTCTACGCTCCTCCAGGAGCTTATAGAGATGCATACCAACGCGAGCCGCCTGACTTCGAAGCCCAACCCGCAATTGGTCAGGCAGTCATCCCCCCGGTTTTTAGGCCGTGGCACTTCCTCATACTCACACCTGAGTATGCTGCGGAGGAAGTTGCTATCACCTTGCATGTTCCTTGCCCTCTGAGTACAGCCGTTGCGGCTATTGCTGAGGCAAGGGATGTTGAGAGACAAAGTTGGCATTCGCTCTTGATACCAGTAGAGCCACAACCAGAAGATGACTTCGGCACTCTTCTCGCCATGCCGGGATGGGCCGAGGACTATAATGTGGTTTGCATAGATGCCCGGCTCTGCAATGGCCGAATTTTCAGCCTACTGCTGCCTGAGTACCTCAAGAGAGAGTCCCTCTTGATTGCGGCTGGCCTTGACCATTTCGCCGACACTGCCGTGTATGTTGGTGACTCATGGGTCCAGCTCGGCAGAGAACAATTTGGACATCTGTACTGTGGAGTCCTGATTACCTTTGCTCCCCAGATTGCTTTGTACCGACCGGGCCTTCACCTGCAACAGATGTTGCTTCGGACCGATACCTGGACGGAGGCTCCAGCCATGCCCGAGCATCCACCGGGACGAGCCATCTGGGTACTCACTGATGCAATGCCGGTCTGCTTTGATGCCTCCAACAGCAATCGCGCCAATTTCCGCAGTGAACTGGCGCTTCGCTTGCTCAGCTCTGCGGACCGAATCGCGATTCAGCCAGCCGTGCCCATGCTTCAGGACTACGCTTGCCGTGGACATCCCTGCGACCGACTCATTGTTGCCACCGAGAGGATACAGCTCCTGACTGTGCCTCCGTACCGGAGGACCTCGCGCAAGACCATCTTTTTCCTTGATAAAAGGCCTATCCTTCAAGGAGTAGTTTGGGGTTTGGTTGACGGGGGCCGCATACCTGCAAGTTCCTTACTCGACATGATATCCGAGCCTATTCCCCCCCGCTGCCGCATCGCCTTTACGGGAGGTACTATGGAGAGGGGCTGGGACCAGACATGGATGCATGTTCAGGCCGGACAGGTGCTCACTGCGCATTTTGTTGCTGAGGAGGACAGCAGTCCACCACCAAGTGAACATTGGGAAGCTGAGCTTCCGCGCTCTCCCCCGCCGGAGCCAGACCGTCGTGACCCGGACGACAGCGACTCCGACGATGTGCCCATGGATGAGGACGTGCCTAGTGCGACCCTGCCTTCAGGCTTCACCACTCCCCCTGTGACTAGAGCCGGACATAGCCCGCGCACCAGGCATTTTGGCACTAAAGACTTGCAGTGGCCCTCTACGCCTGGGGTTGTGCTCCGAAAGATTGTGGACACCTATGCAATCGTCGCTTTGGCTTTTGCTTTTTGCCTGGGCTGCGTCATGTGGATGTGGGGTTCTATGCTACACGCCCTTACTTCGGGCCACCCCGCGGACACCTCTGTTGCTTGCCTGGCAGCTACCAACCATGAGGGTGGACACTTTTCTGCACGCCATCCATTGGCCTTGACTCCGTCTCCTTGCACCCCGCAACACATCTTGACAGCCCTTTGTCTCCTGGCTCTAGGGCATTTCCGCCGAAGCCTCTCACCTGCTGAGATTTGTGTGTGGTGTGTCCTCTGCACTCTTTGGGGACACAGCCAGCCAGGTGCCGCTGTGCAAATCCGTGCAGAGGGGCCCTTACTCGGTGTCCACCTTGCCCAGCTCGAGCGAGGACCCTCTGGGGGCAACAAAGCACATCGCACGATCCCTACGCCGTGTCGAGCCCGAACCCCTTTCGGAGCAGTACCTGGATTTACGGAGGCAGAGGATAGCTCCGATGATGAAGATTGGGGTTTAGTTTGGGATTGCCTGGGGAAGTCATGCCCTACTGTGTGCACCTCGGTTGCTTGGGCCAGGCTGCGACAGCCTACTTTGTTGGAACAAGCTGGACATGACACAGCCTGCCCAGCTTTTGCTTTGGCAACAGCCACGCTGGAAGTGCTCTTCGAGGCCTTCCCTTTGCCACTCGCCTCGAAGACCGTGAGGCCAGCAATTTGCCTGCATGATGCTCTCCCACAGGTGCCAGCTCAAAATCCAAGGCATACTGTTGGGGATGTACACTTTGGCGGCACACCTCTTGGCTTCACTTGGCCACAGCTCCTGCAGCTTGACAGCCTCTCTGTCACCTTGACTCCTTGGGCAGAGATCATCAGCCGCCCTGCTTTCCAGAACATCCCCACCTTGCACTCCCAAGCATTAGGAACCATTCAGACGTTAAGCCAGGATGGATATGAAGGAATCCTGTGCTTTACTGATGGTTCCTTTTATCCTGCACTGGCGACCGCAGTCCTTATGCAGGATGGGCATGCATTTTTGTCGACTTAGACCATGGAGCTATCGGGGCAGGCCAAGGCCATGTTCCACTGTGGGCCCTAGGCAGTGATGAAACGCTCTCGGCGTACACAGCTGAATGCTTCGCCCTTGCAGTTGCAGCCCTTGGTGCCAAAGCTGGCTTCTCCTCTTGTGCTGTAACGTACCTTTCGGACTGCACCTCAGCCTTGCGAGGAGCAGAAGGACGCTTTGCATGCAAGCGTGGGGGCTGCGCACAGGCCATGTGCCATGCCTTTGATTTTCGCCGAGGTCTGAGTTTCCCCAAAGATCGTTATGATTATGTACCAGGGCATAAGGGTCACCTGTTCAATGAGCTTGCGGATGGGCTAGCGAAAGAAGGAGCCCACATGCCCCAGGTCGCAACCTGTCTGGGGCTGCTACCGGATGCCCTTCATTTCTGGCTCTCCGCAGGAGCTGGACACTTGCCATGGGCCACTCTTGCACTCCAGCAGCTACGCTGTGATGCGACCCTGCCAAAGGCAGGTGCAACAACACTAGGCCACGACATGTGGCATTTGGGCCTTAGCCATGAACAAATGCTCAAACCGTTTCTGCCAGCCGATCTTGACTGTACTCACGCCACCCCTTCGCCCGACATGCAAAGCTCCGACCTTCGGCTTCGCATAGCATCCTTCAACACCCTAAGCTTAGGTGCCTGTCTTGAAGACGACGAGGGTAGAGGTTCGGGCGAACAAGGCCTGCACCAGAGGCCTGCCCGGGCAGCCTTGTTGGCGAAACAACTTGTTGACTGTGACATATCCGTAGCAGCACTGCAGGAAACCCGGTGCCCTCAGGGTTCATCCAAGATTGGAGGCTACCTGCGCTTCTCTTCTGGAGCACCCAAAGGCCAACACGGTACGGAACTGTGGTTCCGTGAGGGACACCTTGTGCTGACTGCCCGCGACGGCAATACCACCTCCGCTGTCTTTGCTGAGCAGCATTTTGTTGTCTGTCATGCCGACCCGCGGCGCATTGTTGCCAGATACGTCTTCGGCAAACTAGCTCTGCTCTTCTGCTCGCTCCATGCACCACATCGAGCGACAGAGCGACAACTGATCGCTGATTGGTGGCAAGAAACCTCCAGGCTAATCGCAAAATTCCGGCGCCAGGATCCTGTGATTATCGCAGGCGATCTCAACTGCTCTGTAGGTAGCGTGCCTTCCGAACATGTCTCCTCAGTTTTTGCTGAAGAAGAGGATGCCCCTGGAGCGCAGTTGCATGACCTGCTCCGAGCATGTCAGTGCTGGCTGCCTTGCACCTTTGACAACTGCCAGATAGGCCCGGCTGCCACGTTCCACCAGAAGCGGAATGGCAAACCATGCCGCCCAGACCTGGTTGCCGTGCCACAGACCTGGCAGAGTGGATGCTGTCAAGCGTGGACGGATCCAGGCATACAGGTTGCTTCAACATGCATTGACCACACCGCCACGATTCTCAACTGTGCAGTGCGGATGTGCATGCCGCTTGGAAAGAAGCTGCCCCGCCGCGTGCGACTCCCACCACAGATGTTTGCAGATCCCGCCCTCAAGGAGGACATTAGTGATCTTTTACGGTCAACACCTCAGGTGCCTTGGAAGGCATCTGTGCATGCCCATGCCGCTGTGGTCGTCGACCATCTGCAACAGGGGTTGGCCAAGTTGGTGCCTACACGGCCAGCCAAGCCACACCATGTCTATCTGCAGGACAGCACATGGACCCTGCAACAGCGCGTGACGAGCCTCAAGCGAGGACTCAGCCGGCTGCAAGAGCAAACCAAGTGGAACACCATGGCCTTCATCTTCGCACGATGGCGTGAGCAACCCTTGAGCTCCGCTGCCACTCCGTGGTCCGGGGCTTGGGCCGATAAGGCTATGACTTCTGCCATTCTCCACTACTATCACATCCGGATTGGGAGCAAGCAACTCCGCATCGCTTGCAAGCAAGACCGTGCGCTGTATACTGCTCGACTAGCCGAACAACTGGCCACGGGACCCAACACTGAGGTGCATGATGCGCTGCATAAGCTTCTGCGGCACAAACGTAAGAAGCCCTATGCGCCAGAGCCTCTCCCTCAGGTTCGAGATGCCCAGGGCAATCTTTGCGAGGATGCAGATGCGGCTTTGCAGAGATGGCGAGAATACTTCGCCTCAATGGAAGCAGGCTCCGCTATGACTCCAAGAGAGCTTGGACCCAAGTTCGACGTCAGCCCACCGGCATGGCCAGAGCCACAGAACACCAGCGAGCTACCCACTAAGCCAGACCTGATACGCCTTATGCTCTCTGCAAAGTGTGGCAAGGCGGCAGGCATGGATGGCCTTCCCAACGAGTTCTTGCGAAGCTTTGCGCCACATTGTGCGGAGGTGCTTTACCCGCTCCTCTTAAAACTCATCTTCCGAGGCCAGGAGGCCATGGGCCTCAAAGGTGGCATGGCCGTTTGGTTTCATAAGGGGCGTGGTGCGAAAGACACCTGCGAGTCTTTCAGGCAAATCATACTCCTGCCATGCTTTGCCAAGATCTTGCATCAAGCAGTCAGGCCTGCGATCCGGGACTTGTATGTCCAAGGCACTCCTTCCTTACAACTAGGAGGCAAACCCGGCCAGGCCGTGTGCTTCGGAGCCCATTTGGTCAGGTCCTTCCTCAGACGATGCCTTCGCCGCAAAGAGAGCTGTTTTGTACTGTTCTCAGACATTGCATCTGCCTTTTACGCCGTGGTGAGGCAGCTTGTTGCGGCTCCTTGCCATACTGGGCCTGGCACTGCGCCACTGCCAGATGAGATCTGTCAAGGCTTGGGACTTTCCTCTGAGGAGATTGCTGCTCTAAAGGCACACGTGCAGGGCCGCACCGGCCTCTCCCAAGCAGGGGCATCTGACTGGCTGGAATCCATGGCACAGCAGCTGTCAGACAGGTCTTGGTTCGTCCTTCGGGGCGACTCGAAGGTTGTTTTGACGGCCCGGGGCACGCGACCTGGGTCGTCGTGGGCAGATATCTTGTTTGGCATGGTGATCGGCAGAGTTCTGAAGGAGCGTGACACAATGGAGGGATTGGGCGCTACCTCAGCCACGACGATCCCTAGCCTTCCCTGGGACGGTCAAAAGACACTCAACGAGTGCGCCGACCACCACCCTCAGATCTCGATCGGCGACCTGATCTGGGCTGACGACACAGCCACATTGCGGATCGCCCGCTCCACTCCACGACTGGATGCTGGCATAGCCTCGTGTGTAGGCAGCCTTTGTGACGCTTTTGCCAACTTTGGCTTCCGGATGTCATTCGGACCGAACAAGACGGCGATCCTCGCGCAAGCTGCCGGTCCAGGATCTCGCAAGGCGCGCCACACCCTCTTCGGACCTACAGGGCACAACGGCTCTGTTTCCGCTTTGAGGGAAACTTCAATGCCTGTGAAAGTTCCGCTTGTGGCTGCCTACAAGCATTTGGGTGTCCTTCAGTCTGTGAGAGGCAGCCTCCTTGCAGAAATCAAGTATAGAGCTGCCCAATCTTGGGCGGCCTTTTCTGAAGGCCGACACAAGGTCTACAAGGCGAAGGGCGTTCCAATCAGCAGGCGTGCCTTCATTCTCAAATCTTCGGTACTGCCGAAATTACTGTACGGCAGCGGCTCCTGGCCGCCGCTACTGAAGCAAGAACTTCAGGCGCTAAGTGGCACACTTTGGGCCATGTATCGTGCCATTTGTGGGATTCCGGCATCCTCTGACCAGCACTTCCATACCTCCACGATCCTTGTGTTGACAGGCTTGCCTGGCCCACAAGTGCAGCTGCATGTCCAACGGCTCCTATATCTCCGCATGCTGATAAAATCCGGGCCGGACGAGTTGTGGGCATCGATCCGATCCGATCCCGGATACCTTACTGCAATGCGGGAGGCTTTGGAGTGGATGTATGCTTGGACATTTCGCACCTGTCCGCTCCAGCATCCCATCAGTCATTGGGAAGACTGGTGCAACTTTGCATGTGCTCACCCGGGGCGTTACAAGGGGTTGCTCCTTCGTGCCCAAGGGTTAGAGTGCTGTAGGCAGCAAGTTGTGGCTTCTCTGGAAGGCCTCTATAAGGCCTTGAAAGGACTTGCACCTCCTCAGGCACCCAGTATCTGCATGGCATCTGCATTTCCTGAGGCGTGTATACCATGTGGCAAGCTCTTCACGTCAAGAGTCGCCTGGTCTGGGCATGCAGCCCGGATGCACGGATATCGATCCAAAGCTTTTCTTTTGGGACGTTCGCCTCTTTGCTACGCATGCGGCAAGACCTATGGCACGGTTGGGCGTCTGAGGCGGCACCTCCTCTCAAGTGGACGCTGCATTGCTGGATGGGGCCGGTTTACACCGTCTCAAGGTGATGCCGCTGCTTCTGTTGCCACTCATCCTTTGCTGCCGCCCATTCCGATCCCAGGTACTTTCGGCTCCTCTCTGGACCCGGACCCCTCGCCTGCCTATTCCGAGGCTCTCCTGGCCATTCTTCAAGACCTCCCTGAGGTTGACGAATCTGTCGTCTGGGAAGCTGTTGCTGATTTCATTGAGCCCTTGGAGATCCTTCGTGCGACTGTTCGCCACTGGGCAGACTCCCGCCCGCACGATAGCTGGGTGACCCAGTCTGCCGAGAATGTGCTGCTTCTGCTAGACCCTGAGCTCATTGGTGAGCCAGATACAGCCGCCCGCGCCAAGGCCGACCGACATGCCTTTGCTATGGGGTCCCAACCGGATTGGGCTCCGCTACCAAGCTTCAGCCTACCGGCTTGCGCAGAGGGCCCTTGCTTTGATTTGCAGCCACCACCGCCCGTCGTCCTGTCTCCCTTTGGGCCGACCAGCACCAGCCTTCGACTTGGGCAAGCGTACAGCTCGTGGCTTGAGCAAGCTTGTACAGTGATTGCTCAGGGTCTCGAGATTGCCACGAAGGAGGGCTGCACACTTCAGATTCGATGTTCCAATTTCGACCGCAGTCTAGGGCCGGCCAAAGATTGGCTGACAGCGGCAGGCTTCTCGTTTTGCCGGCTGGGACTAAGGTCTTCCCCCACTGTTTCACCTGAATTCACGTGCTAGGCGAGCACTACCGCAGAGAATGGAAAAATGATTCTTGGATTCATGCTTCGCGGCTCTTTCCTCAGTGAAATCTTCAGCAAGCTTCACGACTGAACGGAAGTCCAGCTTCGGAAGAGACACATCTGGCATCGTAAGTGTGATCACGGCCCTGGTCACACTTTCAACTCTGGCAGGCTCGGTGAACTTCATAGCTTTGTGTTTCCACAGCCGACGGATCAAATGCGCAAGCTCCGTGCGCACAGCTTCCCGTGAGCCCGCGCGCTTCTCTAGCAATCTCTTAACCCTATGTTGTTTTAGTTTCTCCATACACAATCTTCAATCATCTCAGTTCAGTAGCCCCTGACCCTCAACCCTACAGGGAACTCCAGAAAGTTGGAATATGGTTTCATGGTAGGATACCCTATAATTTGCCATAGAAGGGTTAGGATAATCATATTCCAACTTTCTGGATTTTACCTTAAACTCTAAAGTCTGACATGTTGCTTCCCTGGGTCCGAAGACCAACGCACCCCGAAGCCAAGCTTAAACCCCTGTAAGCCCAAGTATCATAGAACCCGTCGAACACACTTTATCAATTTCGTTTGTGTCCTCACCTCTGTTCTGATCTTGAAAGGCCCTACATTAAGCCCCAAAGCCCCTACAGTAAACCCCATAAAGTTGGAAACCGGATTAAGGCCAAATGGTGCTGGGATTCCCTACACAGTACTCTTGAGGCTATTGGGTTTCCAACTTGTGGACTTCCACTGTACCCCAAGACGAAAGCAACTAAGTTGCGCTGCCCAGAGACTCCAATATCCCGTAATTAAGGAATATACCTTAAATCATATTAGGGATCCTACCATAATTTAAGGAATATTCCTTAATTAGGGGGTATTGGAGTCTCTGGGTGGTTCTAAACCCGAAGCCCCTGAACCCAGAGTCCCCCCCAAGCCCCTAACCTTGTCGAAACCTGATGGACCCCTCCGAGAAACCCTGGTATATGGAACCCTTGAAGGGAACCCTTAAAGGATATAGATCCCGTATGAGAGCCCTTTTCGGGGAACTACCGAAGCTTCACCACACGTTGGGACAGATAGTCGAGCTGATGACCCAGCACAAGATCTTGGGCCACCAGCAGGCGCCGCCGGGGGTTTCAAGGACATGAAAGCCTTTTTTGATGTTATGAGGCTGTCCAGGTTTCCATGGAGCTAACGTATGCAGACAGAAACAGGGCCGCGCGAACGAGTTTTAATCCCAGAGGGTCCATACATACTACCATTATGCAGTTAGGTCCCACAAGACCATGCTTGTTACGGCTTTGGGGCCCTAATTACCATAATCGTAGCGTGCACGGACCCTTTAGGAATGGAAACAGTATTATATGGGTGGTTGTCAAAATCATGGCCACTTTTTGGGTACCCTGAATATTAGGTGAGGTATTATAATAAGGACCCAACAGGGACCATAATTTTGACAACCGCCCATATGAGCCCTATGAAGCCTCCTCAAGAGACTGGTGGAGCCTTTCAGAAGCCACCGATGCCCGAAACCCCCCGGAAGCCTTTCGAAGCCTCTTTCAAGAGACCTGTAGAACCTTAAAGGTTTCTAAATCGGATTGTCCAAGAATTCGGGGTACCTTATTTCGGGGACCCCATAATAGGGATCCTACTATTTAGGGTACTGTGTTAGGGTCTCCCATATTCGGAAAGCCCCAAATCGAAACCCTAAACGCTATTCCAGTAGAAAGCCCCCCGATACCGTCCTTCAAGGCACATGGTAGGACCCTGTAGAGAAGCCTTCCAGAAGCCTCTGCAAAACCTTTGCGGGAGCCCATGCCGAACCTTTTAAACCCGAAACCGTTATAATCCCAGGAAGAACCCCAATGAAACCATACCAGTCGAAAGACAGCCCTCAAAGCAAAATTAAGAGTGCGATAGGTGGGTGCGCCCTCAGTTCGAAAGAAACCTACCCGCCCCGCGCACGCAGCACGCAGACCCGAAACCCTAAACCCTTAAAGAACCCTGTGACAGCAAACAAGCCTTATACGACAAACATGGCAGCAACAACCATCCAGCTACAGGTCTAATCATAAAACGGTAGGGGTCCAATGGACCCAATAACTAGGTACTTGGGTTTAGGATAGTAGTTATGTAGGTTACTATTTTGGAGAGTATATGCTAATTAGGTACTTGGACCCGTAGGGAAATCCTAGCATCTCAAAGCCCTGAGTTGCACACCTCCTTCGTGTCCGACCTTATGGATCGCTCAGCGACCCGGCTGCCAAGATTGGGGACCCAAAAAGCACATAAGCATAAGCATTCTATAGGGATATCCCTACCTTATTGGGCTTCATTTTAAGGGGGTTTAAATGTGATATCCCTATCCAATGTTTTGCTTTTGTGCTTTGTTGGAGTTGGAGCCTTTTAATTGGCTTCCTTCGACATAATAGAGCATCGTAGCCGCTTCGGAAGCAACCTATGTCCTCTTTGCGTTCCTTTGTAGAGTCCAGGCGGCTTTTCTGAGACGCGATGTTGATTCTGGCTCGGTTTCTGTTAGATTCGAGTTTTGGTTTGAGGGTTGGTTTCAAGATTTTGTGGTGTAGAGTTCAGAATCTTATGGCTTAGGATTTTTTGAGCAGGTTGGAGCCTCCTAGGGATTTTCTTTAAAGGGCTCCCCAATTGGCTTGGAAGATTAGCTGAACCCTAAACCCTGAACCCCAAAACCCTCCCCTACAAAATAGTAGGTTATGACCCCTTAATTAGAGGGTAGAACTCTTAAAACGGTAGGGTTTCGGATTCCCAGGCAAAACCCATAATGCAAGCCCCAAACTGAGGAGACCCTGCGGCTGACTCGGGCCTTAGAGCTGTTGCTGGCTGACGAGGGCCCCTACGCAGACGAGAAGGCCAGGCTTTTTTGAGGTTTGGGGTTTAGGGCTTAGGGCCTTCAGGGTTTAAGGTTTAGGTCTTTAGGGTTTAAGGTTTAGGGCTTTAGGGTTTGGGGCCTAGGGCTTAGCGGCTTTAGGGTTTAAAGTTTAGGGCTTTAGGGCTTAGGGCTTAGCGGCTTTAGGGTGAAAGGTTCAGGGATTTCAGGGTTTACGGTTCAGGGCTTTAGGGTATAAAGGTTAAGGGCTTTAGGGTTTAAGGTTTAGGGCTTCAGGGGTTTAAGGCTGGCCTAAGGCTTAAGGCCACAAAAGACAAGGGCTGCGGGTGGTGGTATTGTGGGGTTTAGGGTTTTGGGTGTAGGGCGTAGAGTCGTTGAGGGCTAGATTAGGTTTGAAGATTCTGGTGAGCTTGTGAGCAGTTATTGTTTTCAGTGGCCCAAGGGCTTGGGTGTATCCTACGTTTTGGATGTTGGCGACGGTACTCACAAGGTCCAATAATCCCGCAAGCAGGGTTTAGGTCAGGCTTTATTGTAGAATCATGCAGCCCTGGGCTGGCAGCAGGATGATATGGGGCTCTGTTAAACCAGGAGCTCGGATAACATTTGCTCACATCTTGGACCCCAGCAACCCAGAGCATAGTAGCTGGAAAGACAGCAAAAGTTGAACAGGGCTTATCGCAATGAGGGTCGTGTACAGTTGGGGCATCCTGTGAGTACCTCCTTGGTTTGGTACTCTAGGATTTGGCGCTGTCCCTCTCACCTCGCCCCATCGACTTGATAGGTGTTACAGCTGGCGTGGGCGGAAATGCCCGATGCTCCTTGGCTGTTTCTTCAGAACATGGTCAGATACACGGGTACTTAAAGGCTCATGGGACTTAGTAAGTAAGGTTATACGTCGGTTATAGTTAGGATAACCCCACTTAGGGGACTTATAACCCCAATTATAACCTACTTACTAAGTCCCATGATCCTTCAAGTAGATGATAAATGACAGGGTACTGGTGTCAGTTTTGCAGTTTCCCTAAGGGTCCAAGTACCTAACTATCATATACTCTCCAAAATAGTAACCTACGTAACTACTATCCTAAACCCAAGTACCTACTTGCTGGGCCCTTTGGACCCTTAGGGTTTGGCACTGCATCTATGGAGGTGCATGCCACTTGGGAGGGCTATCGTCGAACGAGAAGCAACCTCAAGCCGAGGTTTAAACGGGATTCTTAAAAGGGTTTTATAAGGGTACTGTTGTGTAGGGGCCTTGATAATTAGAATAGGGTTTGGGGTTATACTATTTTTGTGCTTCTTAGTGAAGGAACCAACCGGCATACTGCGGCATCTTTCTTTTGCAGGGATATCGGGAGTTGTGAGTACAATCCCCAGCACTCATAGGTTCGGGTTTAGTGCAGTGCGCTGCCAAGCGGCTGTTTTGGCGAAGTATCCATGTGCCCCAGGGCTTGGGCGAACTCCGGCAAGAGCGCTGGAACGACACATGCTGTGTACTACCGTGATCATGATTTCCCGATCTAATGGCCTACTGAAAGGCATAGACTAGGCGGCTCTCATGGAAATTGTGTCGAGAAGGAAAGGCGGTATCATCTCCCACCTCTGCAGCAAAACGCGGTTGTTGAGTTATATGTGCTTACATGTACGATGTTGGCAGGAACGTGTGTCTGGAATACTGTTAGGGTTTTGATGATGTGTGTTGTTATGATTTTGTCTGTAAGTGTTATACAGACGATTATGGTTTACAACTCAGTCGTAAATCCAACAATACATTCGGCACCACTGCAGGTTCCGAGCTCAAGCCACACACGAAGAACATCTGACCAGTTGGGTTTGTATGCCTTCCAGATCCCGACGATATGTATATATATATATATATATATATAGATATATAGATAGTTTTTTATACATCCCCCAAAGCCACAGTCTAGTTACCGAGTCCAGAATGCAAAAGCTTTTTAGGTAACGATAAGACTTCGTCACTTGGTCTAATGTCTAACTGAGGGTTATATAAAGTGGTGATGGACAGCGATAGCTGTTGCAAGAGGTTTCTGGGTATAATTCCTGACGTGCCCAAATCCTAGCTTTTCTCTTGGATTTGAACAACAAGCCGTAACAAGCCCTAAACCCTAAACCGTACAGCCTAGAACTACTCGTCCCAAAACCTAAAACCTTACCTGCAGCCCCGAGCACCATTCTTGCAGTTAAATGTATACACAAGCCAGAGGAAGAAACCCTGCAATTTTTCGTTGGACTACAGGTGCATCCTAAACCCTGTGAACCTTATAGTTAGAGCCGAATCGAGGAAGCCACTGGCCACTTCTTCGCGGTGGCCCTGGGCTTTGTAAGGAGCTGGGAAGTGGGGAAATGTTTGGTGTTTAGGCTTTAGGGTTGGGGTTTAGGGTTCACAGAGCACTGATAGTCCATGGTTTTTCATGCTATAATTAGTAGAGGTTTACTTGTGTGTTACGGCAGCGCTTTGGGATTAATTTCAGGGTTTATGATAAATGGCCGTTGCCGATTTTATTGTTAGGTGCTTCTTATTGTTAGGGCTCCTTATTATAATTACACTATAAGATACCCCAAACTCTACTCCAACTAGTAGAGGGCCCCTGTAGTAAGCTCTAAAACCCCGGAGCCTTCGGAGATCTTGAAGCCGCAGGAAGGGTGGAGGTGGTCCACGGCTACTTGCTGCCAGGAGCCCGAGTCAAGGTTGTTACTCCGAGAGACTCCAATATCCCTCAATTAAGCATTATAATATACCTTCTATTAGGATCCCTGATGGGATTTAAGGCATATTCCTGAATTCAGGGATATTGGAGTCTCTGGATTGTTGGCTTCTCTTTCAAAGGAAGGTTTCATTTCATGCTCCCTGCACGGGTGTATATAGAATGGTGCTCTTTCCAGGGTTCTGTGACGCCTTCTTCCGCAAGGGTGCATTCAAGGTTCCTGTCAGAACTCTTTATTGGGCTTGATGTTTCTGGCTCTTTGAGGTCCTCTATCAGAGGCTTCAATGTAGAAAGGTTGAACTTTGAGGTCGGAATCATTAGTGTCGGTATCCTTTCATCGCCCGCAGTGCATTGTTCAGGCTATCCCTCAGAACGTTGTTCTAGTTCTGAAGCCCGGTATATTGATGGAGCGAGGTTCCGGAGTCACTTTTGATAGTTAGTACGCGGGATAACGGTAGTTGTATTGAGATGCCTCAAAATTCGCTTGTCTACTACAATTAGTCGGTTGGGCCTACTCCGACTGATCCTTCCGCTATTGAAACAGGAAAAAAGACTCTAAGCCCCAAATCCCATCAACACAAATCCAGAAAAAATCCTACAGCAGCCCATTAAACCCCCCATAGCAGGCCTTAAACCCTAAACCCTAAGCCCAAAACCTAAACCCTGCACCTAAACCTGAAACCCTCAGCCCTAAACCCTAGCGCTAAACCCCAAACCCTAAGCAAGAGTCGTGGCGGTAGTCTCACGTATTCGTACCGGATTTTTCACCTGCCTAAACCCTAAGCCCATATAGCAGCCCACTGAGATCACGAACCGTCGGCTTCTCATCCTGGGGCAGTCGCGCCATGGAGCAGCCGAAGCCTCAGGGCAGTAGATGCCTCCGAAAATTAGGGGTACCCTATTTTGGGGTCCTACTATTTAGGGTGCCATAATGGGGTCCCCTATTCTCGGAAACTCCCATATAGGAACCTCAAGAATTACCTATACTGTCTTGGGGGTTTCTTAGTTTCAATAATAATAGTGAAAGGGCGCCTTGGTTTCAGGTGTTGGGGTTCACGATTGGGGTTTAGGGTTTAAGGATTAGGGTTTAAGGGTTAGGGTTGAGGGTTTAGGTATACCGGTATACTTGGGATTCTACCTTCCGGTTAAGGGATCATAGCACATCTTTTTGCAAATTGTCGGGTTTGGGGTCACAGGTAAAGCTTGACGTACGTATGGATTCTATAGTGAGACTTTAAGATTTTGCACAGGTTGTTTAAGATTTGTTTGAGGTTCTAGTAAGCGTACCAGGTTGGTTCTACACATGTTCAGGGTTCAGGGTCCAACGTTTGGGGTTGTCAGGGTCGGGTCAGTACCCTTGCTGATTTTCTTAGTAATTTTCCTGTTTATTGTTGACTAGGATGTCCAGTAGTACCCTTATTCCCTTTTCCTAGTCCTAGGTTCCTTATAAAGTTACCCAATACCAAAAAGAGAGGCCTTTTTATTCTTAGGTTACTGGGTAACCTAGTCGACTACTTACGGCTTCGGTGCTGTCTGGAGTTTAGGGCTGGCTGGTTGCTGACAGTAAATCTGGAACGGCGGTAGCTGTAGCAACGCCCCGAACCTACCCCTAAAAGCCAAAGCCTTAAATCCAAAGCGCTGCATTCCAAACTGCAACAGCGATAACAACAGTGACAACAGCAATAGTAACCACGAAAAAACTCCTCAATCATGAGAACAACACTTCCCAATAGTAAAGACAATGATTTTAACAATAAAGATGTCAATAGGGGAAACCGCCAAGATACCTTAGCAGCTGTTTCAACGACAAAGACTCGATGAGACCGCAGAAACGACCTACTCAAAATCCCTGCACAGCCCTAGACCCTAAACCTCCAACATAACCTATAAAGCCCAAAATCCCTGAAACCCTAAACCCCAAAATCCCTTAGCCCAAGAACCCTATAGATCCCTTATAGATCCCTTTAAGGAGCCCTAAGAGGTATATTCCTTAATTAAGGGTTTCTGGGGATTTCTGGGAACCCAAAGAGGTCTCAATCTGACAACTACTTGGAGGTTCATGGGTAATTATAAGTGGGGTTATAAGTCCCCTAATATGGGTCATAATTAAGGTAACCCTACTTATAACCCCACCTATAACTACCCATGAACCCTAAACCCTATACCCTTATTGAATCCCTACAGATCCCTTTAAAGGACCCTTATAACCCCACCTATAACTACCCATGAATCTGGACCTTTCCAGGCCAAGCGGCCCTGCGGGCTGTGCCCGCCGGAGAGCTTCTGCCCAATTGGCCCAGCTCCTCGACTCCATCCTTAAAGGCTTACTATAAGGGTTCTTTAAGGGGGCCATAATATGGGGGCCTTAATGATTTTGATCGGGTTTTGGGGGGGCGCATTTTAGTAGTAGAGTAGGGAACCTTTGACCTTTTTTGGGTAGTATAGTCCCTATATAATCCCTATGTAACCCAACAGGTTAACCTTTAGTTCCCCATGATACCCGACGAGTAGACTTTAAGGTCAACCTGAACACTTTTAAACCTAACCTTTTTGTTGGGCTCTTTCATATGATTTCCTTGTATATGTCCTTCTCTTCGTGATTACGGAAGAGTTTATAGGGTTTGGGGGTTCAAGAGTCAAGAGATATGTTCTCAGATATGAGGTAGGGCTTACGGCTTGTGGGGGGTTAGGGCCAATAGGGTTTCGGGTTTTGGGGTTTGTTTGGTTCAAGGTGTATGGGGTTCAGGTTACCCAAATAGTATGCAAGGGCTTTCACACCATGAACCATTCCGATGCAGTGTACTTGGGAATCAAACATCCTAGGTTTTGGGTACTGGGACCTAGTTGGTCTACGTTCTTGAGAGCTTGTATCAAGAAGTGACAATAAGGAACCCTTAAAAGTTGCATTGGTGTCCAGGTAGGTCCTATAAATTGGAGCTTCCCTATATTCCATTCTAGGGCTTATGATAATCACCATCCAAAAAGCAGGTTCTGGTAGTTTACCAGGGGTCCAAACGACCCAGCAATTTGGTACTCGGTTTTGGTATATAGTAGCTATGTAGGTTAAGATTTTGGAGAGTGTATGATTATCAGGTAATTGGACCCTTGATGCAAACTAGGTTCCTCAGTACTATCCTTTTGCCTTTTTGGGGTGCTATCCGTACTAAAAACCGAATATGACGAAAAAGAGCACCCTTCTTATTAAGGGGTTACTGAGAAACCTTGTAGAGCTGAAAGCAAAACCTCGTTTCGACCCAGGAGATCTTCCGATCCTACGGACACAATGCCCAGAGCTCAGTTTTTAGTTCAGGGCTTTGGGTTTAGGCTTTAGGGATTTAAAGCTTAGGATTTGGGGTTCAGTGTTTTTAGTTCAGGGCTTTGGGTTTAGGTTTAAAAGATTCGGGTTTTGGGGTTCAGTCATTTTTGTTCAGGGCCCAGGGTTTAGGCTTCAGGGGTTGTGAGGTTATCGTTCGGTGTTCAGTGTTTTTTGTTCAGGGCTAAGTTGTGAGGTTAGGGTTTGGGGGTTTGTGTTTAGGGTTCAGGGCTTTGGGTTTAGGTTTTAGGAGTTTAGAGGTTAGGGTTTGGGGGTGAGTGGTCACGGTTTGGGCTAGGTAGGCCTTTGAGACAACTCACATTTTCTCTCATTGGACCGGAGACAGTATCTTATTAACGAATATTTTTCAAAAGCTTTAAAGGGCCAACCTAGACGGTCAACCTAAACTATGCCCATAGCCTCTATTGTCGCCCCCTGCTTTTGGTGCACCAGTGAACCAGCTTATGGTCAGGATCCCAATGAACATTGAGGAAAGGGAAACTCAAAACCCCATACCCTACAACAACCTAAGGTATTTTCTATACCAAACATGAAAAAAGGTCCATATACCGGAATAGTAGAGGCTTTGGCCGCAAAGGACCTGTACAGGGACGACTGTACGGCCGATGTATATACCCCCCAAAGAGACAAGGGAAACCCTCGAGCCACGGAGGAGCTCTCGCGAATTTACTCCGCAAGCGATGCGCAGCTTCTCGTGGTCGGACGGCTGGAGAAATCGAAGCTTGGGGAGGCTTCGGGGTTCTGTATTGGCGTAGGCTTAGGGGAGTTTAGGGCTTAGGGTTTTTTCTGGGCTTATGTTCATTTTTTGGTTTAGGGTTTAGGTTCGGGTTTAGGGTTTAGGGTTAGGGTATTCTTAGCAGCTAAGTGGATACACTTTACATTTTTGGGGATAATATTAGCAACTGTAGAACTGAAAGTGTGGACTTTTGGGGGGCTTATGAACTCAGCAACTAAGGTATTGGTTAAGGCTTAGGGAGTTTAGGGCTTAGGGTTTTTCTGGGCTTATAGGTTTTTTTGGGGGTTTAGGGCTAGGGGTTTAGCATGTAATGGTTAGCATCAAAAGAAGGTTTATCGGGAAGGTTTTGTTTTTTAGGGTCGAGTTCTTGGGGGTGTCGGGTTGTATGGGGTTTAGTTGGTGGTATAGGGTTCTTTAGATTCAGTTATACCTGGGTTTCTTTACGGATACTTTCTTATGAGGGACTACTGGCCATGATTCGGCTGCGCCCGTTGTACATGAAGTTACAACTGAAGCGATGACAGACTGTTGCACACCACCAGCAACATCGCCCGAAAACCCAAATCCCTAAACTCCAACCATAAAGCCCAGACCCTAACCCAAAACTCATGACTTCCGTCGAGCAAATGATTGAAGCAAATGCCATGCGTTAGGTTCTGCCGACTCGACATCACGGGAGTCGCAAACGCTTTAGGGTTTGGGGTTTAGTTTTAGGGATTTAGGGTTTAGGTTTAGGGTTCAAGCTAACAGCAATCAATTTAACGTTGAATATCTGCGGGCCAGCTTCCGCCAAGCTTAACCCTTCTTCCGGGATCTGTGAGCAAGCAGGACTTAGGGCTTCGGTATAGGGGTTTCCGAAAATTAGGGGTGCTTTATTTTGGGGTCCTTCTGATAAAGATCCTACTATTTAAGGGCACTATATTAGGGTCGCCTGTTTTCGGAAACTCCCATATATTCCGGGGGTGGTGGGGGGCTGTACTTAAGCAGGTTCCGACATTGCCAGCAGGTTAAAGATGAGAAGTTCGACATCTTCGTCTTCCACTCTGTGGACGCCCAGCGGGATTTCAAAGAGCGCCGCGCGCTTGGAAACGAACTTTTTGGGGTTCCTTGATCCCGGCCCCAAGAGCCTATTGCAGCGGACCTTGGCCCCCAAGCTCTGAAGGCTCTAAACCCCAATCCCTTGTTTTGTACATTGCCGTGCTGCAAGCCTTACTACAATATAAATCCTGCGTTACCTCAAGGACCCTAAACTATGGGAATTATGGTATATTCCTTATTATGGGTAATGCAGGATGTTTATCCTCAACCGTACAAGCCCACACCTCTTAGCTAAGCACGCTGAACCGTAAGCTTTCAGATCCACACGCCAAGCACCAATGCTCCGTTTCTTGCATTCCTCGAGCCCCGTCCGGTGACACCTAAACCCTAGAAGTCACTCTTGTAGTAATATTAGTAATATTAGTATTATAGTATTAGTAATAGTATTAATAGACTTATTACTATTGTAGGTAATATTAGTATTAGTATTAGTAATGGTATTAATATAAGTATTACCAATGGCAAAAGTATTAGAACCTCACAGAAACCTTGAAGGAAACCTCAAGGTCATCCCAGTTCAGTCCCTACAGGTACCCTTAACTTCAAGGAACCCTGAGTGGCACTCTACGTGCAGGGAACTTGAAGGATCATGGGACTTAGTAAGTAGGTTATAATTGGGGTTATAAGTCCCCTAAGTGGGGTTATCCTAATTATAACCTACTTATAACCTTACTTACTAAGTCCCATAGCCTTTAAGAACCCTGAAGACCTCGGCTCCACGAGGTCTGATGACGCTGAGTGGCCAAAGCGCCCCTTCGCGCGTGAAGATCCAGCAGGAGATGCTGGTGCCTGGCCCCGGCAATTGGGTCTGGGGGTTTAGCGGTTTTGGGGGTTTAGAGTCCTTATGAGGGTACTATGTCGGTTCTCAGTTTTGAGGTTTAGGGGTTCAGGGTTTCATTACGGTTTAAATTTTTGAGCATGACCCTCAGGGTCCATGTACCCATTTTGTACAAATTAGGCCCCAATGTACCTATATAGGGACTACTTAAACACCAAAGTATATACGATTTGGGTGCCCCGGCAATTTGGTTTAAGTGTTTGGGGGGTTAGGGTTTAATGTTTGCACCCTAAACAACTCATTCTCGATGGTTCCATATCATGACGTTTCTGATCTCAGATATTGAAGCAAGTAGAGTCTTTTGATTGTGGGTGTAGGATTTCGGGTCCAGAGGCTCTGTAGAGTGGGTTGCTATAAGGGTTTCCCTCTGAGGATATTATACCGGTCCTATGAGTCTTCCCCTACGGGCCGGTTCAGGGTTTATGGATTCAGCTTATAGGGTTGGGGCTCACGGTTACACACGGCGACACCATAAGCCACCTTGTACACCTCAGCTGGGTGGCTCTTCTCCATCGTGGCTCCTTCAAGGATACCCGGATACCCGATGTGCGGGTTGTAGAACATAGGGATCCTAAGAGAGAGAAGGATTCTGAATATGTGGATTCCCGAAGCCCCAACCCTAAACCCGGAACCCAAACGAAGCTAATTATTGGAAAACTGTCATGTCAACGGCCGGAGTTGCCGCGTCCCGGGAAGATCAATGGACCGGAGCAGCTAGGGTTTACTGCATGGCTTAGGCCTAGGCCCTACCCCAAACCCTACAGCAATGAAGGTTGGTGTAGATTCCCTTACTCCCTACTGATCCAGCCAGCTTTGGTGGGACCTTGTCGTAGCTGTATCAATGTCGCTGAAGTTTCGATGGAGCTGTGCATACACATGCATGGCACAGACGCATGCATACAAACTCGCAGGTAAATAGATAGTTAGTATGTATGTGTATTATATATAGCACATGTGTAAACATATACACCTGTATTTTATACATATATGCATATACACACATATACACATGCATATGCTTTTGGGTTCAGCCTTGCGCTGTAAAACTGGGCTGAGGTGGACAAAGCAGCGAAATCGAAGACAGCCTCGCGAATCGCACGGACCACTTGGGCCTACCGCGAAACAGACGAAGGTCACGGTGCAGGTTCAGGGCCGTTTAGGGTTTATAGGCATTAGGGTTAAAAGGGTTTTGTTTAGGGATTAGGGAGTGCGTAGGCTTTAGGGTTAGAGCTTCGGGTGGGCAACACACGGGAGAGCATTCTGTCAAGAGCTTCCAGGAGTTCGTGAGAATGCCTTGGAGGGATTGTGAAGGATTTTGAGAAGGGGGTCTTTTGCGTTTTTCTTCGGAGAGTCTGCCCAGATCGGAACGAGCACTTTCTGCCATCTGCTTATTGTAGCCATTTTTGGTCTTCAGTGGGTTTCAAGCTGTCTTTTATCGCGGTTTCCAGCGGAACCATCGTATCTCTCAATCTCAGCACACACACAGAGAGACACTATGAAGCCACGTATGAACAGGGGAAACAGTTAATTAAGCGTCGCAGGATACAGCCTCAAAACCCCTAAGCCCCCCTTCCTTACTGATCGAAATATGGGTAGTTGTCAAAATTATGGTCCCGTTTTGGGTACACTAAATATTAGGTGCCGTATTATCTTCGGGATTCAAAAAGAGACCATGATTTTGGCAACCACCCATATAGTACCCTATACTAAACCCTTATACAGGCCCGTATAGTAGCCCTTATAGGGCCCTTTGAAGGAACCCGCAAACTAGTACTTGGGGGGTCAGGGGACTTAGTAAGTAGTTAGTAAGTAGACTTATAAGTACCCTAAAGGGATCCTAAATGGGGTTATGATACTTATAAGTCCCTAAAATAACCAGTTACTAAGTCCCCCGACCCTCCAAGTATATAGTACACCCCAAAAACTTGATCGAATTTTGTCTGCAGGCGATCGCCTGTCCCTCTTTGTCCTAACGGAGCTGAACTTCTTCGAGCTCGAGGTCCAGGGAGTCCCAAAGCACAGAAAAACTTATCTTCTCTATGGGTGGTTGTAAAAATTATAGTGCTTTTTTGGGTACCCCATAAATATTAGGTGCCGTAGTATAAGAAGGACTCAAAATAGGGACGCTAATCGGGAAAACTACCCATATTCTTCATGTTAGGGTCGTGTAGGGTTTAGAAGAGTTTGGGTTGGGGCTTCAACAAAAGGACTCATTGCTATACTCTTCATACTGGTATCCGGGTTCAGTATTTAGAAGGGTTTTTGGTTTGGAGCTTGGTTGGGTTTGGGTTTGGGGCTTTAACAAAAGGACTCATTTCTATATTCTTCATATCAGGTTTTAGCATTTAAAAGGGTTTGGGTTTTTGGTCTGTACTTCTTGGAATACTTACGAAGACTTGACCTGATGTGGTTGACCTGGTCATCGTTTTCGAGGCTATTGGAGTCGGGCTTGGGCTTCCAAAATCTGCTAGTTGACGAGACTGTGCCGGCGGGAATTTTTTTGTGCTAATGGCTAGGATAGACAGGCCAGGTCCCAGTCCTAGCCCATATTTATCGCTCTGCGCTCAGTTGTCCTTGATTTTCAGTTTTTTCTCGCATCTTCTTCGTTAGGGTTATTAACCTCTTTGTTTTCATTATTACCCTTTCGGTCGAAACTCGCTGGACTCAGCTGCCTCAAACCTTTGCGCAATAAGCTCAAACTTAACCCCAAAGAACCTCCCTTCCCAGGTGTCCGTATTGCTATTTCCGTTTATACGTCCTGGAATTAAGAAAGGTCGGTTATACGGGGTTAAGGTCGTGCAATACCTCTTAACACAACACCTAAAGCCCCCGTAAACCCTCAACCCTTTCTCCTCGTAGTAGAGTAGGGAACCTTGAACCGTTTTTGGTTGTATAGTCACTATATAATCCCTATATAACCACAAAGGTTAACCTTTAGTTCCCCATGATACCCGACAAGTAGGTACTGTAAACTGTAACCTTAAACCCAAGCCCCCAACCTGAAAGCCCTGCACCCGTGCACACGCCTGCATCCTTAACCCTAAACACACCCTAAACCCCAAACCTTAAAATCCCAAACCCTGAAATCCTAACCCCTAAGCACTAAACCCCAAGCCCTTAACCCCAATCCTGAACCCAAAACCTTAAACCGCGAACTCTAAAAGAACAAAACGCACGCACACAAACACACACACACACACACACACACACACAAAACCAGAATCCCTAACCAGCGCCCTAAACCCTAAACCCCGAGCCCTAAATCAACAAACCCCAACCCAACAAACGCACGGCAAAAAACACAAATCGGCGGCTGAGCTCTCACCAGGCGAACTTCGGCCTATGGATTCCCAGCTCCGACTCCTGCCATGTACTTTTTTTGTGAGTTTTCTCAAGTGGTTCGCTGCTGTTTCTTGTGGTTTAATGTATAGGGTTTATAGGGATGTAGGATTTGAGGGAGATTGCTTTGATAGTTTGCTCTTGTTGTTTATGGGCTTCTAGTATAGGGTTTAGGGTCTTAACGTATAGGGTATAGGGTTGTGTTCCGGGGTCTGGGTGTTTTTGCAGTTTATTTGTGCAGCTTTTTCAGATATGCGGGCATGGGGTTTGTGGTTTCATCCAGGATTGTTGTATTTCTGTCTGAGCGGTGGGGGCTGTGTGGGTCCAGGGTTAAGTTCAGAGGCTTGTAGGGCGTGTGTATGAGGTCCTTACACGGTTTCAGCACGGGTCTGAAAGTTTTTGCACGGCTTTTGGGGTGTTTGGGGGCTGAGGTATTTCGATATGCTGGGCTTTGGGCTTTATGGCTGGGTCTCAGCGTTTGGGGCTAGGGTTTGTAATAGAGGGTTGAGTTTTTGTGCAGTGCCGTTGGTGCCTATGGGCGCATTACGGTGTAGCGGACGCTTGATTTTGATAAAGTAAGGAAGGTGCTTGATGCAGTAAGAAATGGGAGTTTCCGAAAATTAGGGGTACCTTATTTTGGGGTCCTTATAATAAGGATCCTACTCTTCAGGGTGCTGTACTAGGATCCCCCATTTTCGGAAACCAGGATCGAGCCTGGGGAGGCCCAGAGTTAACGTAGGGGGCGAGGCGTAATGTAGGAACCTGATCAAGAAACCCTGGGCCTCTGTTAGGGCTCCTTTAAAGGAGTCTGTAAGGGTTACTATAATGTATCTATAAGGGTACTATAATATAATATTGTAGGAACCTGATTAAGAAACCCTGCCCGTATAACCCCCAACATATGAGGATTCATATACGGAGCCCGAATAAAAGCCCAAGGTTTCTTAATCAGGCTCCTGCATTAGCCAATACCAGGTTTTTGCAAAAGGTCCAAGTAGCTGGAGACCTGAAGCATCGTGCTTTTTGGGACACAGATGCTCACGCCCCGTTGCTCTCTTCCTTGGGACTGGGGGTGGTAGGGGGGGGGGGGTAGGGGACTGCTTCCTTGGTGAGCTCCACGGCCTATCACGTAACAGACTGCAGAACCAGTCCTTAGTACTTAGGGTGTCCTTGATTATCTTCGTAGTTCGTAGAATACTTACTACAGGGCCTTATATTAATTCCCAATACTATTCTGGCAGTTCTTTTCTATGTTTATAGTATAGTGGACCCCAAACCCTATTCTAGTTGTTAAGGCCCCTATATTATGCCCCCTGAAGCTCCCGAACCATTATTCGGCTGATTACGCTAGATGTTCCGTCGGACTTCTTGTGCTTCCGAGGTCGAAGATGAGAAGGGCCACGTGTCCGAGAACGAGTACGACGGTGGGGAAAGCGACGAGGATGTGGGCGAGCCGCCCTCACGCAGCTTCATGAGTTCAAATGCCCAAAATCCTAGACCCTAAACCCTCATCCCCAAGCCCTCTCAACCTACACCCCGATGGTTCCCTAAATCCTCAACCCCAAACCCTAAACCCTACACCCTCATGGCTGCAAGGGTCCAGGCTCAGGGTATCTAGTTCGAGGCTTCGATGCTTTAGTTTCGAGCCTCTGGGTTTATACTTACCACAAGTCCCCATTGTAGTTCCTTCTTTTGGTTAGCCAGTTTTGTGGTTAAGATCCTATAATAGAGTTTTTGGTTAACCCAAAAAAGGAACTACAATGGAGACTATAATAGGTAGAGCCCAATAATGATTCGGGTTTCAGCTGGCAGTATCTCCGGATGGATCTCACTTCCGGAAATCAAGTCGGGTTCCCGTAAAGGGGTCAATAAGGGGTATTATGGGTATCCAATATATGGCGCCCTTAATTAGCAAGTAAATCTCAAGGCAGTGTGTCCCACTGAATCCTACGCCTTACCTATAGTCTCCGTTGCAACGTTTTTGTCTTCCAAACTTTTCGGGCTTTTAATGCTCTTAAAATGAAAGTAGAACCTACACTTGAACACTCCAGCAAGGCACGCACAGTTACAGACCCTGAGCCGTAATCCCTCTGAACCTCAACCTAGTGCTAGAGTAGGGAACCTTTAACCTTTTTTGGGTAGTATAGCCCCTATATGATCCCTATATAGCCAAAAAGGTTAACCTTTAGTTCCCCATGATACCCCACAACTGGGTTAAACCCTAAGCCGGCATAAACCCGAAACAGCAAGGTCCACGAAGGTGCAAACCAGCTTCTCCCAGGCAGCCGGGCATTTAAGGGTGTTTTGGGGTTTGGGTTTTTTGCCGTCAAAGTTATAGAGCTAAAGTTCTGCAAGGTCAGCATTTTAAGTGCTTTTTGTCTTGGATATTAGTGCAGATATTGTGCGCGTTTCACAGGGTTTCTGGCAGGGCTTGTGAGGTTTGAGGGAGCTGTTGACAACGGGGCAATAAATACAGTAACAGCTTCAGGTTTGGGACTTGGTTCGGCTCCATTGGTAGTAGCTAATGTAGGATCAAGAAGTCCTGGGCCTATAGCCCCAAAATAGTAGGATTCATATAAGGAACCCAAATATAAAGGCCCTAGGTTTCTTAATCAGGTTCCTACATCAGTGAGTACACTGTACACTTTTGGGGACTTGACATCTTAGAGTTGAAAGTGTACTTTTGGGCTGATGAACTCAGCAACGAAGTCCATTTTCCGACTCGAAGAGTCTGCTGAGTCCGTGATATCTAGGACAAGCTCGACATATACCTAGTAGTGGAGTAGGGAACCTTGAACCTTTTTTGGGGGTAGTTTCGTCCCTATATGATCCCTATATAGCCCAACAAGGTTAACCTTTAGTTCCCCATGATACCGGACAAGTAGGTATACTAAGCTAAGTAATAAGTAAGCTCACTATGCTCCTCGAGGAGTTTCAGAAGAAAAGGCCCCAAGCCTCCCCAAACCGCAAGCCCTTAGACCCTGAACCTTAAACCCTGAAATCCTAAGCCCTTAACCCGAAGCCCCTACGAACCCAAAACCCTAAACTTTACACCCTTGAATCCTAAACCCCGAACTCTAAGCCCCGAAGCTCTAAACTCCTATACCTATACCGCAGGATCTTTCAGCCCTGAACCGAGGAGATCGCGAGTGCGGCCCGACGTGCTAGGGCGTCGAAGTTCGCGCTCGAAAGGCCTGCGGCTTAAGGTTCCTGGGATGGTCGGACTTCGCAAGGTTCGCAAGGGTTCCACCTTTCGGTTTTGTGTGGTTTGATACAGGCATGACCCTAAACCCTAAACCCGCCTGACATAGAGGGCTTGCGTGGTACAGGATTTAAGAGCTTCGGGGGACTGTAGAGTTTGGGACTGCGTCGCAGGGGGTGCAGAGCTTTTGGCATATTGAGTTACAGGACTCGCTGGGATGTAATGTAGGAGCCTGATTAAGAAACCCTGACCCTTTAACCCCAGAATAGTAGAGTTCATATCAGGAGCCTGAACAAAGGCCCAAGGTTTCTTAATCAGGTACCCTACAATATCAAAGTACCCTTATAGATCCCTTATAGTAACCTCTATAGACCCCTTCAACGGAACCCTAAGAAAGGCCCAAGGTTTCCGAATCAGGTTCCTACATTATTTGGTTGCTTGTGTTGGGACTGAGATTGCAGTTGTTTAACCCAGAGACTCTAGGAGCAATACCTTTACCCAAAGGACGAAGTCCGACATTCTACTGTAAAGGTACTTTGGATCCTTCGGGCCAAAGGGTCCAAAGTACCTTTATAGTAGAATGTCCGGCTTCGACGCTAGGAATTACTATTCTGGTTTTGGGAAGGATCCCCCCATAACGGTACTTTGAACCCTTTGGGTTAGGTATGTGCCCTGACATGTAAGGGTTTCTTGATGGGGTAATGTTGGAGTGGTGTTTATAAATCGGGTGACAATTAAAATATTCCCGGGGCCGGAATTTCCGGGCGGAAGAGGAGTTTAAAGGGCGGAGCCCAAATGCCCCAAACAACTTATCATAGATGGGAGGTTACATTTGTAAAAGGGGTGACAATTAAAATATTCAGGGCCCCAAATCACCAAAAAAAATAGGATCCAGGTTGAGGTAATAATCAATTGGCAAATGCTCAAACTCAGAGGAAAACCAGCCAGCAGAGTGCAGATCGGCACAGACGACACTGAACTACTAGCTCGCAGAGTGCAGTTCCAGACTGTTTCACTCCACCCCTCGGCAGATCCAATGGCATCCAGAGAGCTGTGAAACAGAAGAATTCAGGCTGCCTTTGGTGGCAGACCCAGCTCCAGACGCAGTTTGTTCAGCAGATACCGCTCCAGCTTCGCAGGATCACAGTCCAAACATCCACTTTGCCAGTGGCATCTGGAACAGACGCCCAGGCCTGTCAGACGGACGTGCTCGATGCGAGATTTGTCCTCTTCAGACAGATCACTGGCGTCAGGCTCCTTGTTCAGAGTGAGGAGCTGCTTGGCCAGATTCCAGAGCTTCAGGCCTGTGGCAGAGGCCTCTGCAGACTTTGCTGCCAGTTTTTCAGAGCGCAGGCGGTTGCTCTTCAGAAGCTTGTCCAGAGACTTCTCCTTGTCCAGAAGCTCTTTTGAGAGCTTGGCCTGCTCTCCAGACAGCTGGATGAGCCAGGCCTTCAGCTCAGACATGAGCTCCAGAACCAGCTTGTGGCGAGAGCCACGAGCACAGGGTCCTTCCAGACAGAGAGGGGACAGGATCCAGAGCATGTTGGCCAGAACCCAGAAGCCGCACTCGTCAGACTTCTGGGTGCCAGAGGAGCTTCTCTCTGGCAGAGTCTCTGCCGGCAGAAGCAGAGACAGAAGCCTGGCAGCGTTCACAGAGCACTCCTCGTGCTTCTCAGAGAGGCTGTCCAGGTACTTCACAGAGAAGTTCTCCGAGAGGTCTTCTCGCTGCAGGACCAGAAGGGTCCAGTGGTTCGGACAGTGCCCCCAGACAGGCACGAACAGCAGCTTGTTCTCAGAACGAAGTCTGTCCAGAGCAGTCTGCAGAAGCTCGGGGCGGTCGTGGTCTTCGGCGAGGAGCTGCCCAGAGAGCTTCGGGTCCACCATGCAGATCTTGTTGTCCAGGAACCAGTTCTCGTCGGAGTCGCTCAGATTGTACCGCAGAAGTTCCCAGCCGTACCGAAGATGCTGGTCCAGAAGCATCTGCGGGTAAGACTTCTTGAACTTGAGCAACTCCAGAGGCTCCGCAGCGAAGAACCCACCAGAAGCCTCCAAAAAGAGGGCTGAGCCACCGCAAGCTCGCAGAACAGTCTGCTTCAGATCCCTCTTCAGGCGCAGATTCTTCCACTTCTTCGGAGTCTTCCACAGTGGATCAACCTCGCAGACCTCCTGGTCAGAGACGATCACGGTGGCACAGGCATCTCCAACACCTCAGCAGACAGCAAAGAACATCTTTGTATTAATTAAATACTGCAGACAGATAAGTGCGATTTAGCGGCCAACCAGAGACAACTTGTTCGTCAAAAGGTTGTGCAGCGTGCACTTGCCAGACTTGCCACAGGTGTGGTCCTCTCGCAGAATCCTGCAGACTCGGCCGTAGAGAGGGCCCTTCGTGGCCTCCTTCAGCTCAGAGGCCTTCTCAGAGACGGGGTCAGCAAGAGCAGGGCCAGGCACCAAAGCAGAGTCGCCGGAGGGCTTCTCGTCCAGAGCCTTGGCCTTCGCCAGAGCCTTGGCAGCGTGGCCCAGGGCCGTCTTTTTCTTCTGCTTCAAAGCGGCCTTCTTCGTCACAGAGCCTTTCTTGTCAGAAGCTCTCGGCACCAGACGTTGCAAAGCTTGCTGTCGGGACATCTGTGTCAGACGATGCCTCATGGCTTCCAGAAGCTTTCCTCGAAGCTTCCGCTTGGCCAGAGCGATCATCTGCTTCACGTCTCGCTTCACAGCTTTCTTCTGCAGAAGCTCAGAGTCCGAAGAGAGCTGCTTGTGCCAGGCTGCCCGTTGCAGGTCCAGAGAAAGCGTGAGGACGCCAGACTCGATGCAGGGGAGCTGCAGGTCCAGTGGCATCTCGTGCACGTTCAGCAGAGCCTCGGAGACCTGGCTTTCCAGAGCCTCGTCCTGTGACTCAGAGTGGTGGTAGCTCCACTCCACCAGATCCGCGACGACCTTGGCGCCGTGCAGAGCAGACCAGTCTGGCTTCACTGGAATGCCAGATGAATCCCTCCAGGAGTAGCGGTCCTGCAACCAGGCTGGCTTCGTCCTCGCAGAACCTCGGCTGGCAACAATGAGAGAACAAACAAAGATTCACTTGAAGCTAAACACGGAAAGGAGAGCAGAGCGGCCCATGGAGGCGCCACAGCAGTCTTCGTCTGTCAGAGGAACCAGAGCCTGCTTGGAGAAGTCGGGTCTGTAGGCAAGCAGACCGTTGCGGCGAAGGCCAGAGACGATCCAGTCCTTCTCGGCTTGTCGCTCAGACATCTTGGTCTGAGCCTGCACCACAGCCCTGGCCATGTCCAGATGGCTCGCTCTCCAGAACTCCTTCTCGCCAGCTGCCAGCAGAGCAGTCTGACCGGCATGCCTGCAGGCACGGGAGGAAAGTCCAAAACATGATTAGGGTTTAGGAGAGTGGAAAGAAAACATCTGGCAAGGGAAGCAGAGCAGGAATAATGGCACTTCCAGCCTCAGGTCGTCCATGGCAGACCTTGCCAGACTCTTGAAAGATCTGGCATAGTCTGTGTCAGTCAGTTGCAGACTTGCAGTCAGCTTCGGTCCAATGACCGTCTGCAGACTCTGCGAGTAGAACAGAGACTCTGCCCCAGACACAGACCAGGCCGCAGCGAAGCAGTCGCGGACGTGGACAGAGGCAGGTGCCAGAGCTGCCAGCTCCTCCTGAGCCCAGGCGAAGATGATGCCATCAACGTTCGCAGAGGGCTGGCTCATCAGAGAGATCTGCCGGAACAGAGAGGGATCCTTGTCGCGAGCTTGCCGCCAGCCTTTCAGCAGATTCCCTGCAGAGGCTCCAGCTTTGCGGCAGACCACCTTGCCAGAGAACTCAAACGTCTCGTCTCTCAGAAATCGACCACACCTGTCGATGTTGTTCAGACGAGCGTGAGAGCCGTGCACCACCAGAAGACCGGGCAGAACGGTGCCAGTGAGTGCAGAGGGGTCTTTGCAGAGGCCGTACAGAGCCTGCTTCGCCTCGTAGGTCACACGGTACCTCAGAGCGTCCACGTCCAGAAAGGCCTTCTTCTGCCTCTGACCAGAGCCTCGACCAGCTGCCGCAGACGGCTTCACAGCCTGCAGCAGAGGTGGAACCAGATCGCCAGAGCCTGTCACCTGGTCAGAACTGGACAGATGATGGTTCTTCAGACTCTCTCGCAGATGCTGCTGGGGCAGAGGGTTGTGCTCCCAGTCAGCAAAGAGTTCCCGCTCGCTGCCAGACTTTATCCACAAAGGGATTTGGTCGGAGCAGATCACGACCAGATCAGAGACGTGGTCTCTGAACTCAGAGGGCTTGGCAACCCTGTTGCCCAGCTCCTCCAGAGGTGAGAAGCAGGCTGTCCACAGAGTGCGGTCCAGAGCCTGGTACGTCAGCTTCGCGGAGACCTGTTCCTCAGACTCAGACAGCTTCGTCTTCAGATCCGGCTGCAGATTCTTGGCATCGACGTCCAGCAGAAGCTGCCTCAGACGGTTCTTGCCAGAATCCTTCGCAGCACTTTGCAGCTGCTTCTCGCCTTCGCAGATCTTCTGGTCCAGACCTGCCCTTTCGAAGGCGTCTGCAGAGGCCTCCTTCGTGGATCTGAGCCTCAGAAGTTCTCTTGTCAGAAGAAACTGCCACTGCGACAGCAGATGCCGCTTCTTGACAGAGTGGCCGTGGGCACGAGACTCCTCGAACCAGCTTCGCAGAGCCTTCTTCACAGAAGCAAACTCAGGCTTGCGGCCAGCTCCGCTCAGACGCAGGCCTCTGCCAGCCCTGCGGTGAGTAGCCTTCTGACGGCCCTTTCCAGAGCGGCCACTGCGGTTCTTCTCAGGGTTCCGAGCAAAGTTCCGCTCAGACTGCTCCTTCAGAACCTTGTCTCTTCTGGCCCAGAGCTTCCTCACAGACTTCTTGTCCAAACCCAGTTGCTGGCTCATGGCTCCAGTGAAGTCGTTGTCAGAAGCAAAACCAGACACTTCTGTCTTCATCCGCTTCAGAACACCGGCTTGCACTGCCAGAGGCATCTCTGCAGAGCGCTTCTTCGAAGGAGCTCCAGGAAGCTTCTTTGGCCTACCAGCGTTCTTCTTGTTCGCGTAGCGTCGCTGAAGTTCCAGACGAGCTTCTTCGCCAGTCTGTTCTACAACAGACTCTCGAGCCACTTCTGCCAGAATTTGCTTCATGGCAGCGGACAGTGGCCTGCCCTTGGGCTGAGCTTCCTTCTCCAGAGGAGGCTTCTCTGCTAGAGGGTGCTCGGGCTTCCAGAAGTGCAGCAGTCTCTTCTGCTTTCCAGAACCTGCTGCGGTTGACTAAAGAAACAAGACCGCTTGTTACTTGCATGAAAACAGATCAGGACATATCTATAATTATGTCAACTGGCAAAGACTTGATGCTAGTAAAAAGACAGAGGCTGTGGTATTCGAGAGCTGCAGGCTTTGGCAAGAAGCCAGGGATTCCGGATTCCAGGAACTGCAGCAGCTAAACTTGAGGCCGGTTCCTTATTCCAAGTCTATATAAACGGAGCCATTTCACAAAGCCGGCAAGGGTAACCCTTTGCAGCCCTTCTTTTGGCAATTATAAAAGGGGTGGCAATAATAAACTCATCCGGGGGAGGGGCTCCCGATGTCAAGCCTTGCTTTTGGGAAAGCTATGAAGCCAGTGGCTTTGGACAAGAAGCCAGAGGCTTTGGTACTCGAGAGCTGCTGGCTTTGGTAAGAAGCCAGGGACTCCGGATTCCAGGAACTGCAGCAGCTAAACTTGAGGTCGGTTCCTTATTCCAATTCTATATAAACGGAGCCATTTCACAAAGCCGGCAAGGGTAACCCTTTGCAGCCCTTCTTTTGGCAATTATAAAAGGGGTGGCAATAATAAACTCATCAGGGGGAGGGGCTCCCGATGGGAAGCCTTGCTTTTGGGAAAGCTATGAAGCCAGTGGCTTTGGACAAGAAGCCAGAGGCTTTGGTATTCGAGAGCTGCTGGCTTTGGTAAGAAGCCAGGGACTCCGGATTCCAGGAACTGCAGCAGCTAAACTTGAGGTCGGTTCCTTACTCCAATTCTATATAAACGGAGCCATTTCACAAAGCCGGCAAGGGTAACCCTTTGCAGCCCTTCTTTTGGCAATTATAAAAGGGGTGGCAATAATAAACTCATCCGGGGGAGGGGCTCCCGATGGGAAGCCTTGCTTTTGGGAAAGCTATGAAGCCAGTGGCTTTGGACAAGAAGCCACAGGCTTTGGTATTCGAGAGCTGCTGGCTTTGGTAAGAAGCCAGGGACTCCCAATTCCAGGAACTGCAGCAGCTAAACTTGAGGTCGGTTCCTTATTCCAATTCTATATAAACGGAGCCATTTCACAAAGCCGGCAAGGGTAACTCTTTGCAGCCCTTCTTTTGGCAATTATAAAAGGGGTGGCAATAATAAACTCATCCGGGGGAGGGGCTCCCGATGGGAAGCCTTGCTTTTGGGAAAGCTATGAAGCCAGTGGCTTTGGACAAGAAGCCACAGGCTTTGGTATTCGAGAGCTGCTGGCTTTGGCAAGAAGCCAGGGACTCCGGATTCCAGGAACTGTAGCAGCTAAATTTCAGAACGAATTAAATAATCAGTCTTTGCCAGAAGCAACATGGAATGACAGAAGCAGCTCGCCTGAAGAAGGCTGTGAGGTAGAACTCTCTGCAGTCGCCAGAGCT
The DNA here is from genome assembly GCA_905221615.1 of Symbiodinium sp. CCMP2592. NCBI lineage: Eukaryota > Dinophyceae > Suessiales > Symbiodiniaceae > Symbiodinium > Symbiodinium sp. CCMP2592. The sequence goes on along the minus strand of CAJNDT010000124.1, from coordinate 12,806 downwards.
TGCTCCGACAAGCTTCCTTCAGAAGCTGCCACAAGCTGCTCAGACACGTCCTCGCTGGACACCAGAGCAGCAGAAGAAGCGGCCACACCACCGCCGCCATCTTCCTCATCAGAGGAGATCGCCACAGACATTGCTGGGCAGATCTACTAGCAAAGCCAAAATGGCATGCCTGCAGATGCATGGACAATCAGAAAGCTTCTTCCTAGGCTCTTCTCAGACAATGCAGGCAAAGCAGAACCTTGCAGAACAGATGCTCGGAATGTTTTCACTCTTCACTGCGAAGCAGATCATCACTCCAGATCTCGGGAAGACCTGGGAGCAGGCGACAGATTCAGAATCTCCCAGACCTCGGCACCTTCGCCAGAGGCTTCGGCAGCAGATTCGCCGTTGGGATCAGAGGTTTCCTCCTCAGAGAACCCTAGATCCCCCAGATCTCGCTCAGTCAGAGCGTGTCCTTGTGGAGGGTTCTTCCAGCAAAGCCAGAGATGATCTCCAACAGACAGATCCCGTCGCCTCACCAGCCAGCCATTCAGAGTCCAGCGCAGACTGACGGCACCGTTCCAGATGAGGCTGATCTGCTCACCAGATGCCAAGCAGAAGAACAGATCCGCTCGATCCAAGCCGAGGAACAGACCAAGCAAGGTCAGAATCTCCGGCTGCTTTCGCAGAAAGGCTTTGCCCAGAGCACAGACCGCCACGTAGGCAGAGACCACCGCAGAGGACACCATGTCAGTGTTCAGAGGACCTACAGAACTGACACAGAGCTCGATCCAATCGGGAATCAGAGAGAACAAGAAGCTCGGCTGCAACCGGTGCTTGCAGAGCAACAACACTTCCAGAACGTGTGCAATGCGAGGTCAGACTCTTTTTCAAAACCTCCTGCGAGATCTGTTCTGCGGCTCACTTCAGAGCCTTCAAAACCTCAGAGGCTTTGCGAAGATACTCCTTCTGTTCAGAACTCAGAGTATCCCAGAGATGCAGGAAACAATCCGGTGCATACAGAGATGCCTCCTCGGACGGAGGCACAGTCTCCTCAGAGGCTTCAGACAGAGCTTTCAGTCGCTGCAGCGGCTCAGGCACGGCAGGTGCCAGATCGTCGTTGGGGTCTTGCTTCAGAGACGGCTTCTTGACCACAGCGGAGGCAGACGGCTTCTTGAGCACCCCAGACTTGCCCATCTTGCCGAAGAGAAGCGACCAGAGAGCTTGAGCAGAAGTTACTCAAGTACTTACATGTTGCAATCAGACAGGGGCTGCTTCTAGAAAGAGAGAAACCAAGACAGACACAGTGCGTCCAGATTTTTTCCTTCCTCTGCGACAGAGGTCACGGTGCGTCTGCAAAAAAACAGAGCCCACGGCCAGAGCTTCCAGAGCTTAATTACAGAAACAACAGAACCCCTAATTATTTTATTAATTACATATTTCCAACCCTAGGACCTTTATAAACGTGCCCTATGTGATTAAAGCCTAAGTCAGAGTTAAAGGTTTAAAGGGTTTAGGGTTTTAGAGGGACTAGGGTTTAGGGTACAAGGGTTTTCTGGGGTTAATTAATTAATTACGGGGTTCGGGGGTTAGGGTTTTGAGCTTTGTTCGGGGTGGTTGGAAACCAGAAAAGCTCCAGAGCTCTGGCGCCAGACTCCACGTTTGCTCAGATCGGCTCCTGCACAGAGCCAATTAATTAATTAATAAGTGGTGGTGGTGGTGGTGGTGGTGGTGGTGGTGGTGGTGGTGGTGGTGGTGGTGGTGGTGGTGGTGGTGGTGGTGGTGGTGGTGGTGGTGGTGGTGGCGGTGGTGGCGGTGGTGGTGGTGGTGGTGGTGGTGGGGTGGTGGGTGGTGGGGGTGGTGGTGGGGTGGTGGTGGTGGGGTGGTGGTGGTGGTGGTGGTGGTGGTGGTGGTGGTGGTGGTGGTGGTGGTGGTGGTGGTGGTGGTGGTGGTGGTGGTGGTGGAGGTGGTGGTGGTGGTGGGGGGGGTGGTGGTGGTGGTGTGGTGGTGGTGGTGGTGGTGGTGGCGGTGGCGGTGGTGGTGGCGGTGGTGGTTTCCAAGTACTAATTATGTATAATTAGGCTTTTATTTCTTATTGTTGTTGCTATCCTTATTGTTGTTGCTAGCTTTATTAATTAATTAATTACTTATTACATAATACTGATTTATTGTTCTTATTATCCTTGTTCTCGTTGTTATTCTTAGAGTTATTAATACTAATTATTAATAAATATTGCTATATTATGTAGTTAAACCCTTCACCCCAAGCCCTTAAATAATGAATTATATAACTCCAAGCCCTTAACCCCAAACCCTGAAACCCTTAACCCCAAACCCTGAAACCTTAATTACACAAAACCCCAAACTCTGAAACCCGTAACCCCTGAAACCCTTAACCCCAAACCCTGAAACCCTTAACCCCAAACTCTGAAACCCTTAACCCCAAACCCTGAACCCTAAACCCCAAACTCTGAAACCCTTAACCCCAAACCCTGAAACCTTGAACCCCAGACTCTGAAACCCTTAACCCCAGACTCTGAAACCCTTAACCCCAAACCCTGAACCCTAAATCCCAAACCCTGAAACCCTGAACCCCAAACCCTAACCCCTCCTTGTACAGATAGATCCAGATCCTTCCAGATCTGCAGCAGATCCTGGGCTTCCAGAACCCTAATTAGACTGGGGTTGGTGTGCACCAGAGGGCGATTCAGATCTGGCCTCGGCCAGATGACCGGATACACCAGCCAAAGCCACAGAATCTGCTGCATCAGAAGCTCCTGCCAGCAGGAGCAGAAGCCCGAACCACCAACCCCCACCCCCAACCCCAAACCCCACCTTCAGGCACCTGGCATGCGAAGTCCAGAGCTGGGCACCAGATTCGGCCAGAGCCTAGGTAGGAATCCCAGAGCAGAGGCCCAAACCCCTCATTAACCCCTAAACCCCAGACCCAAAAACCTAAACCCTTCTAGGCCAAGCAACGGGCGCATGTAGTCAGACGGGAAGTAGACCTGCAAGGGTTTAGGGCTCCAGGGTTTCAGGGTTTAGGGTTTCAGGGTTAGGGGCTCAGGGTTTAATTAATTAAGCAGACGATGGGAAGGCCTTCTTGCAGATCTTCTCCCAGATCTGTCCAGAGTTGGGCCCAGATGCGGCTCCACCAGAGCCCTGGGTGGCATAGAAGAATGCCAGATCACGGATATAGAGCTGGTGGTTCTTGCAGTCCGACAGATCTCGGTATGCAGATGCAAGCCACCCGCCCCCCCCAGACACAAAAAACAAAGGCCTGGGTGCAACTAAGTTGCAGCTCTGGAACCAGACAGCCCAGTCCCCACAGTCCTCAGAAACCCTCGCCAGATCCACCTTCTTGGCCATGAAGGTGTCCTGACTCAGATCAAAGCGGAATGCCGGCAGATGAAGACTGCAGAACTAATTAGCCGAGCTGCGAGTCCCAGACAAACGCCACATTCCCATTCACACGGGCCACATCCTCATCCGTGATCTCATCACAGACAATCCTGTACAGAACCTGTCCAGAATGGGTTGTTCCAGAACAGCTATGGTTAATTGATGACAGATGCACCTCGTTCAGTGTCACCAGAACGGACAGGTAGCAGATGTGGCCCCAGAGCTTCAGCGACCCAGAGGCAGCCAGATATCTCTCCAGTTCGCCTCTCATCCTAGAGCTCAGCACAGACCTGCGGCTCGCGTTGGCAGAGTGAAGCCACCCCCGCCCATCTTGCCAGACGTCGTAGCGAAGCAGCTCCGTCTGCAGAGCCAGGACGCGGTCTGTGCAGAGCAAGGACAGAGGGCCCCTCTGCCGGTCCAGCGTCTGCAGGGCAGATTAATTATTAGACACATGCAGACACACACAGAAACGAACGTGCACTGTCATTTTGGTGCCTTCAGAGTCTCCATCAGATCATCGGCAGTGAGCCCTCCAGACGGTGCCTCGGATAAGAGTAGCAGTCAAACCCAGACCCCAAATCCCCAGAAACCCTCTTGCAAATGCCAGACAAGTCACCCAGAACCCCAAACCCCAGACCCTTTCTCGCAGAAACAGCCAAGTGTCGCCAGGGTTGTTGGCTCCAGATGGTGCCTCAGATAAGAGCAGAAGTCGCACCCAGAACCCCAAACCCCAGACCCTTTCTAGCAGATTATCGCCAAGTCTCGCCAGGGTTGCCCGGTCCAGAGGGTGACTCAGATAAGAGCAGAAGTCACACCCAGAACCCCAAACACAGACCCTTTGTCGCAGATTACAGCCAAGTCTCGCCAGGGTTGGCAGGTCCAGAGGGTGCCTCAGATAAGAGCAGAAGTCACACCCAGAACCCCAAACACAGACCCTTTGTCGCAGATTTTCGCCAAGGCTCGCCAGGGTTGGCAGGTCCAGAGGGTGCCTCAGATAAGAGCAGAAGTCGCACCCAGAACCCCAAACCCCAGAAAGCCAAGGCTCGCCAGTGCCCAGGGGTCCAGAGGGTGCCTCAGATAAGAGCAGAAGTCGCACCCAGGACCCCAAACCCCAGACCCTTTCTCGCAGATTATCGCCAAGGCTCGCCAGTGCCCAGGGGTCCAGATGGTGCCTCAGATAAGAGCAGAAGTCGCACCCAGGACCCCAAACCCCAGACCCTTTCTCGCAGATTATCGCCAAGGCTCGCCATTGCCCAGGGGTCCAGATGGTGCCTCAGATAAACAAAAGGGCAGAAGTTAATTACACCCAGACACCAAAACCCAGACCCTTTTTCGCAGAAACCCAAACCCAAAAACAAGAAGACACAGACAAGACTCCCCAGCCAGAGCCATGTCCGCATCAGAGGCTGCCATGGCCTCAGATATTCATTGGCTAATTAGTTAAACAGAAACAAACCCTCGCCAGCTAGGCCAGACTCCTTGCTTCAGTCCAGTGGCGTCAGAGGGAGTTCAGAAGGAAAGCAGAAAGGCCGAGGGCACAGAAGCCAGAGTGCTGCAAATGCCAGAGGTTGAGACTTCACGTACTAATTACTACTATTACTACTATTACTACTATTACTACTATTACTACTATTACTACTATTACTACTATTACTACTATTACTACTATTACTACTACTATTACTACTATTACTACTATTACTACTATTACTACTATTACTACTATTATTACTAATTACTATTACTACTAGTATACTAGGCCCGGAGCAGGCCAGAGGTTTACTATTGCCACCCTGACCCCAGACCCTGCCCCAAGAGACCTCCGCGCAAAACAACCTCAGGGGGGGGGGGGGGGGGGGGGTTTATTAAAACCACTCCAACATTATAGCTGCTACAGCTCCATCAAGCGCAATGGAGTCTCTGGGAAAATCCACGAAGCAGCCATCAGGATCTCCTGGTTGAGGAAGCGTACCTTTAGAAGAACGTCCAAATCCTCAACCTCGGCTAGCTGTAATCCAAAAGATCACCTATGTATTCAGGTAATTATAGAAGAAGGATTGGTTTCAACATAAGGCACGCCCGAGGTTGTAGGCCTCTGGAGTGAGTGGCCAGTGGTACTCCCTTAACAACAGAGTTGATCATTTGGGCTTGGGGTTAGAGGTATTCCTGAAACAGCAGAGTTGATCCTTCCACGCTTCATGGTGACTTCTACATATCTTACCTCCTTGGCATTGAAGGGCCCCCTAAGGGCTCCTTTAAGGGATCCTTTAAGGGCCCTTTGAGGGTTTAGGATTACGGTTTACAGGCAGGATACCAACAGCCGCGCTCCATCTCGTGGCCGATCGATGGCTCCATCTGGGTAGTTGTCAAGATTAAGGTCCCTTTTTGGGTACCCTAAATAGTAGGTGCCGTACTATAATAAGGACCCCAAAAAGGACCCTAATTTTGACAACCATCTATCTGTCGATGTATCAATCTGCTTATTTGTCCACCAAGCTTTCTTTCCATGCCTATCTTTGTCTCTATATCTACATTTGTGTTTGTATCTGTAGCTGTATCTGTATGAATATCTCTCCATCTCTCTCTGTCTATATATATATATATATACATATACATGTATGTGTATATATGTATATATATACATGTATGTGTATATGTGTGTGTGTATATACATATATATATATATATATATATATATATGGTCTCTCTCTCTCTCTCTCTCTCTCTCTCTCCATGTATATATATATATATACATCGCTATAAATCTGTTTTGGAGACCCATAGCCCCCCGAGGCGCTCCCTGGAGGAGCCGCTCCTACTCGAGCGGGCGAGCGAACGCCTGGCTCGCAGGTACAAGGCGCCAAACACCTCTTGGAGGGTCGGGGGACTTAGTAACTGGTTATTTTAGGGACTGATAAGTACCGTAACCCCAATTAGGGCCCCTTTTAGGGTACTTATAAGTCTACTTACTAACTACTTACGAAGTCCCCCGACACCCCAAGCAAACACCTGTCCCAGGGCTTTGGGGTTTGGTGGTTTAGAGGTCCGGGGGTTTAGGGGTTTAGGATTTAGGGTTTGGGGGTCTAGGGTTTAGGGGTTAGGGGTTTAGGGGTTTAGGGTTTAGGGGTTTAGGGTTTAGGGGTTTAGGGGTTTAGGATTTAGGGTTTGGGGGTCTAGGGTTTAGGGGTTAGGGGTTAGGGGTTTAGGGTTTAGGGGTTTAGGGTTTAGGGGTTTAGGGTTAGGGGTTAGGGGTTTAGGCGCCAAACACCTGGGTAGTTGTCAAAATTAGGGTCCCTTGAAAGGGCTCTATAAGGGTTACTATAAGGGTTACTCTAAGGGATACCATAAGGGATACTATAAGGGTATATACTATAATATGGGTAGTTGTCAAAATTAGGGTCCCTTTTTGGGTACCTTACATATTAGGTGCCGTTCTATAATAAGGACCCCCAAAGGGACCCTAATTTTTACCACCATTCACCTGTCCCAGGGCTTTCGGGTTTGGTGTCTTGGGTTTAGGGTTTGGGGTTTCGGTTTTGTGTTCGGGGTTTGGTCTTTCAGGGCTTTAGGGGTCTAGGATTTTGGGTTTAGGTTTAGCGTTTGGGCTTTCAGAGGGTTTGGGTTTTGGGGTCAGTGTCACCATGCGCACATCTTGGTTTCGGCGTGTTTGGTGTCTTCGTTCTGGGGATGGCTATTTCATTTCGCTTGGATCTGTGGGTGTGGACTTTCTTGCGTAGTGCTTCTGTTGAGAGTTAGAGCTTGCACGATCCCTAAACCCTAAACCCTAAACCCTAAACCCTAAACCCTAAACCGTGACTTTGTAGCACCATGTGACGGCCTTTGCTCGAAACTCCGGCCAGGCCCCGCCGACCGAGTGGCTCTTAGAGGGCATCGTCACCGGTGCACAAGCGGATGACGATCCCAAGATGCACCTAAGCCCTACCCGTAGCGGACAGGATCTACTTTCTTAGGGAACTATATACAGAAACCATAATAAGTAACCCTAAAACGGTAGGTCTTTTCAGGTAAACCCCACAACCAAAACTTAAGTGCATAGAGGCCTTAAGCCCTGAACCTAACCTCGCAGAGTTGCTTAATTCCAAGCAGGAGGTCCCAAACAACAAGGGTTTTCGGGGCTTAAGGTGTATGTAGAAGGGTTTAGGGCTTTTGGGGTCGTGGGTTTAGGGGTTTAAGGTGTATTCAGAAGGGTTTGAGGTTTGGGGGTTTAAGGTGTATGTACGAGACTTTGGTTTTGGGTTTTGCTTGGGTTTAGGATTCAGGGGCTTAGGGGTTTAGGGTAACAATCATGACTAGAGGGAGACGGCCTCTCAAGGACACCCTTTGGCGACATTTCAGCGCGCAGGACATCAGCCAAGTGGCCAAGGAAGCTTGGAGCTTTCCAGCGATCTCGTGGTTTCCGCAAATTAGGGGTACTCTATTTTGGGGTCCTTATAAGAGCAATCGTACTATAATTTAGGGCACTATATTACTATTAGTGTCCCCTCTTCTCGGAAGCTCACATCTAGAGGTTTCAATTTGGTGTTCCCCTTAACTAAGTCGGAGTATGCCTTAGATCAGAATAGTAAGGCCTCTATAGTTTAAGGAGTATATCCCTTAATGCGATCTAGAGGTTTCAATTTGGTGTGGAAGCCTTGGGGTTTGCGGTTTAGGGTTTCAAGGGGTGTATAAGGGATCCTTTAAAGGGGCTTATATAGGGGGTGTATAGGGGTTCTATAAGGGCTCTTCAAGGGTTAGGGTTTGGGGCCTAGCTATAGACTCCATTGTAGTGCTCTTTTTGTTTGGTTACCCAATTTTATGGTGAGGATGCTATAATACAGATCTTGGTTGACCAAAAACTACCACAATGGAGACTATAGGTTCAGCTTCAGATTTCATGGCCTGGGGTGCAGCCTGTAAAATCGTGTTTTGATGATTGTCCGTCATTCTGAACCACAACAGAAGCAAACAGCCCTCAAGCAACATAGCAGGCATGAAGGGCTCCTGAACTGCGCCGTGGGGTCCACGCTTTCTCACTGGAACCCAATACCCCTTCATTAAGGAATATACCGTAAATTATAGATGCCTGGGGCCAGGGCACGGGGCAACCCAGGAGGTCATCGAAGGCTCCCCATGCCCATGACCTTTCTTAGGATAGGTGCTTGGTGCTGCCAGTTTCTTGGAAGTTTGAACCCTCGTTTCTAGTCTTGAAGAGATGTATACTACGGATTTGAAACTATAGCGTTTCGCTGCTTACTGGGAACAGTAGAGAGCTGCAAGCACAACAGATTTTGTAGACCAGACACTGGGCTTACTGCTTAGGGGGCGACAGATGAACTTGAGGCCGTTCATGTGTGGTGCCTCCGCGCATCTTGATGTTTGGTGACCGGAGAAGCCGAGTGAAAGCAGAACGACACATCAAAGCTGCCGCTTCTGCCCAGTAGGGCTGCAATACTAGGAAACACTGTTACATGTGATTCACAGAATACGTAGCCTCTAAACCCTTCAAACCCTAAACCCCTTAACCCTGAATCCCTAAACCCCGAACCCCTAACACCCTTAACCCTAACCACACCCATTGAAGTACTTGCGGGGTATTCTTGGGTTCGGAGCACCTTGTTCTCTTGCCAGGACCGTGAGAAGGCACAGAGCTTGACGGAGGACTGCCCCTGCTCTGCTCTTTTAAAATTTTGGGGTTTTAGGGCTCATGTATTGTTTTTTTCTAAGTTTTGGGGTCTGAGGGCTCATGCTTTGCTTGTTTAAAACTTTGGGGTCTCAGGGCCCATGGTTTGCTTTTTGGGGGTTCGTCGGGTTCAGGGTTTAGGGTTTAGCTTCATGGGAACCTAAGAAAACTGATAATGACACCCTATAAACAGCCTCATAAAATCCTGAGAAACTAAGCCTTGAAATCCAACAAACCCTACGATGCCCCAATTACCTGATCGAAGCCCCGTAAAATCCGCAACAGAAAACCTAAGGGAGTGCTCTGCAAAACCGTGCAAGAACCTTATGGAGCTTTTGCGCAGAATAGAACCCTAAACCCTAAATCCTAATAAACCTAAAGCCCTAAACCTTGCAGAGCCATCTTCAACTGCATAACATCCTCAGCCCCAATCCGTAAAGGAAACTTGAACTGAAGCCGCGCAGGGAAAACTCTTCGAGCTCCCCGGGGCATCGCACGATATGGAGCGGACCAACACGCAACTTGGCATCGTCGGGGTTTGGGGTTTACCTGGACCCGTGGAAATCTACCTTTTTAAAGGGTTCCATAACATGATGTCCTTATACGAAACCTGCAAAGGTAGGTTATTTGAGGTTAAGGTAGGGCTTAATTAGGGGGTAACGGGTTCCGGATGTGTGTCCCCACTTAGCCACTGAGTGAGTCTCGCACAACGTGTGGCCAAACACACACTTGCGAACTGAAATATAATTTGACGAGGGTTCTGTTGAGGCAAGATTTAGGGTTTTTTGAGGTTTGATATTGGGGTTAGTATAGGGGCATTAATTACTACAATTGGCCTTTGTGGTACATTCAAGGGAAGCGATAAAAAGGAACCCTCGTGAAGAGTACTCTTGATTATTCAGGATGCTATGCTACTATGCTAAAGATATGCCAGGTACTGCAAACCAAGCCCGTGCATGGTAAACAAACCATCCCATATTGCTAGGCTGCTGTCTTCGGACCCCATAGAAGCACCATGAAACCCTATACAGCCCTTAACCATCCACTTGTCAACCCTAAACCCTAAACCCTAAGTCAGCCCTAAAAGCTACAACATATTTTTTCTGGCCTCCGAGGTCGAAAGCAGCCTGGCAGAACTTGGCTTCGGATCGTCGTCTGGTGCCATGTGTTTTGTTTCGATGCCGAGCCCGCAACGTATAAATACTTAAAGCCCTGATCAACCATCACCGAGACGGTAGATAACCCACAAGCCCTGTAAATCCAGCCTAAACTAAACACTAGACCCTAAAATGCTAAAACCCTAAACCCTATAAACTCCCGAAACCGAAACCCTAAACTAAACCCCCCCCCGCAAAAAGCCCAGATTCTGCGCGAGAAGAGGAAGGCTTGGAGTGGCCAAGGGGGATTCCCTGGTTGAGGGTTTAGGGTTCACGGTTTAGACTTTAGGATTTAAAGTCTACTGATTAGGGTTTAAGGTCTACTGTTTAGGGTTTACGGTTGAATGCTTGGGGTTTAAGGCTTCGGGTTTAGTTTTAAGGTTTGGGGTTTAGGTTTAAGGTTTAGGGTTTAAGTTCAGGGTTTAGGGCTTTAGAAATTGTAAGGGTTCCTTGAAAGGCACCACGGTTGATGATGTAAATCCTGCATGACCCATAATGAGGACTATACCATAATTCCCACAGATTAGGGTCGTTAAGGTAATGCAGGATATATATCATCAACAGTATCAAGGGTACGCTAGGGATGCAGAACTTCGGTATCAGGGTCCTTGTTATTCCAGGGTTTAGGGTTATTATAAGTCATCTGGACCTCAGATGACCAAACCCATGCCCTTGGCAGGGACAAACTTGGCATCCACATATCAAAGATGTCAAAGAGAAAAGGGTGTTGATTCATCAGGGGTCTACATTTCACTCTACATCCTAAGCCCTAAAAACCTTTGTAGAAGTCTCGCAGAACCCTTGCGTCGGGTGTTCAGGTTTACTTGGGGTTTCTGGAACCCGTTGATGGGCTGAGGTTTGCATGTATGTTAGAACTGCAGTCGCTATGGCCGGACGTACCATGTCCGACCGCTTAGGCGGTTTGTGGCCAAAGAGTTTAGGATGTGTTCTCTCAGGCTCGTGCGGTAGGATTTCGAAGTAGGGCAGTATGGTTACGGATGACGGTTCAGCCTAGGGACTTTGCTTAGACGGCTCCTCGAACCGGACCCCTTAACCCTTCTATGTCGGCAAAGTTCCCTCTAAGAGGACTGTATTCATTAGCTTTTTGCAGGCAGTGGTCTTCCCTGAGTTCAAAAGAAGTCTCAGAGGAACTCTGACAGGAACCCTCAAGGACCCCGAACGGGGGACGCCTGTAGACCCAAAAACAGGGGCATCCTCTCTGAATTCTTTGATTTTCTTGTTTTGGGGGCTTTCATAAGCGACAGCTTTACTTCAGGTTTTCCCAGTACTATGGGTTCAGGGGTTCGATGGAGTTTCAGACGTACACCCCAATGAATAGCCGACGTAAGTCCTAAACATCCCTACTTCGGGCTTCACTTATTTGGATATGGGGCTTACAGGGCTTATCGGTGTAAGGATGTGTAAGTTGTACGACGGCAGTATGAAAACCTCGTCCCTGACATATTGTGCTTGTTCGAAGTACTCTAATTTCCTATATTCTCAGATCCGCAAAAGACACTCTGAAGACTGCTGCAGACCATCCTCACCCAGCAGTTCAAGTGTCCTGTGGTGAACCTGCGTGAAGTATCCTTCGATCAAGGCTAGGTGTGCTGGGATGGGGTTCTTTTGAAGTCAGGGGTTAGGGTTTAGGGTACAGGGTTTGGGGTTTAGGGTGTTCGTCTGATCATAAGCCGATTGTAGAGGGCTTCTCGTAGTAACTGATGCTTGGGGTCCGGGTCATATGTCTGCGGTGCGTGCTGCTTCTGAGTTTGAGGCTTTGCGTGTTCGAGGGTTCAGGATTTCACCACATTTCATGGCAACTTCACGTGTGAAGGTTTCAACCAATTCAACCAGCCTCCACCAAACTGGTGACCAAATGCCCTTTCTTGTTTAGTGTTCAGTGTTTTTTTTTTTTGACGTGCTGCATCCGCGATTCACTGAACGAGCCTTAGGATGGTTGCGATATTCATGATGCCTAACACACAGTTCGAATTGAATCCTGTGCAAACTTACACTCACACCCGTTTAAGCCCTTTCAGATATTTCAAACCCCAATAGGGCCCTTAATCCATTCCCTTTGATATTAAAAGGGGGGGGGCGCCTCAAACAAGCTAGAACATAAGTCCACTATCAGCCTGTATGTTTATCTCAAAGAGTCACGTTGGGGAGGATTTTGCTCCTGTTCTTGCTCCAGCTCCCACTGCGGCTCTTGCTGCTGCTTTTGCTCTGCTCGTGCTCCTGTCGGGCCTGTCGGGGCTCTTGCTCTCGCTCCTGTTGCGGCTCTTGCTCCTGCTGAAGCTCCTACTTTTGCTCGTGCTCTTGCTCCTACTCTCGCTTTTGCTCTTGTTCTTGCTCCTGCTCCTGCACCTACATCCTCCTAAGTCAACATAGGTTGTAAGCGGGGTGGATTTCAGCTGGACTTTCCGGAAAGTGTTTTTTAGCATCCGGGGTTGTCGAATAAATGGGGAAGCAGAAACTTCTGTTAAAGGCTACACCTGGGTTTGGAGTAATATACTTTTGTATTTTGTTTTGGAACTTTTGTGAAAGGAACCAACCTGACACAGAAAGTATGATGACTTGTTTCTCCC